>JASGYR010000140.1:0-179330 GCA_030068185.1 Colletes collaris | reverse complement strand
ATTTCTTATACGGTGTTGTCCTCAGTGTTCGCGACATTCCAGAGCCTTCTCTGCGTCGTAACCTGCTTCGGAAAGCAATACCGTGTAGAAAAAATCCAAATTTACCTTCGATAATAGTCACGCGATCGGCCAGTAACGGTTCCATGAGAACCGGTGTTTACTACGCCGAAATAACAGAGAGGATTCAAAATTAATACGAGACAGAAGAATTTCCCCTCCCTCGCGATCGCCGGATAAGAGGTCTGTGTCTCGAAAATCACCTGCTATCTGGTTCTTCGACAGGTGTGCTATTTCTTCCAAGCCGACCTAGTCCAACACCGCGATCACGGTATACGCGAAATTAAATTCGATTTAATCGTGTAGATTTACACCTGACAAGAACCGAAACGGAACGAGATTAAGACTGTGGTAAATTCAGAAAGAAATTAACCCTAGTCCGGATTTCGTACCTCACGGTTTCGTGAGTTAAGTGATCGTCGTGTATAGAACCGTTCTGGAAAAAACGCAGTATTGGAAACAATTTATCAGTTGAACAACCGGTGGCAGATCGCCAATCGTGTTGTGCGCTTTGGCAGGTGTTCGATTATCGCCACCGTTGTGTCGATTGTTTCAAATCAAAAGCGATTTCCACATTAAAGCAACCGGTGGCTGATAACGAATCGTCGTAACATTTAAATAGTGTTCGATTTGTCGCCACCGTTGCGTGAAGAGTACGTACCGCTGTAATCAGCTGTCGTGCAACGAGAGTACCGGAAAAACTTCTCGGTTTTTCCTTGAACTTACGTGCGATTCAAACACTCCTAATAGGGGCCTTTGGGCGTATACCCTGAGTGGGATGGTCGTTTCCGAGGATTAAGAAATCTCAGTTTGAAGTACCACCCCCAAAGGGGCCATTATTAGGCGCAAACCCAGGGTGCTCTCGGCTGAAATAGATTAAGCTAGAACGTCGGTCACACAAAACCACTGTGTACGGACACACGGTGTAGAGCGACGTTAAAAAGTGCGCCCTGGTGTAAGCACCAAAACGTCCGGACGCTTCTAAGCGCAGTGGGGGCTTGCATCACACCGGTCCCAGTACGGACCGGGAAACGACGCTGAATCACGGGTGGACGATTTTGGAGCCTTACAACCTCCAGCTGTTGTCACCTCCAGCCAAAATTCAAGCCAGCAGCAGTTGGGAAGAGCGAGGGCTCAAATCTTGTCTTCCCTCTGCTGTTATAAAATTTTCCAGAACTGCAGTCGAAGCGTTTCTCGATCACACGAGAAACGTTTAATCAAGTCGAGAACGTTTCTCGATCACACGGCTTGTTTAAATCTCTGATCCACTAACACAGTTGCGTATCGCTGGCGGAAGGAATCCCGCTCACTGTTATGCTAAACAGAGACAGGAGGCGGTGTGGATTGACGCGGAGTCAGACAACGCGACGAGCGTTGTCACCTTTCTCAACCAAATTTCGGTTTCTTTTGTTTGCAGAAGACCGAGACGAGAGCCGTAGTGCCTGAGGAAGAGGGCCGGTTTTCTTTTGGTGGTGGGTTTTCTTTAAATATAAATTTTCTTTCTTTCTGATTTTGTTTATTTAATTTTGGGTTTTGTTTTTTTGTCAATTTTAAATAAACTTGGCCTAGTCGCTGGACTGAGCGCGAAAAGAAAGTCACTAAGTGTACCATTCACTTTCCCACACATTTCCCACTCCCTCGTAATTCGGACACCTCGTTAAAGGGTGAGAGCGATATTAACTCGCACCTATTTTAACAATTTATTTAATCATTTATTTATTTATTTTATTTATTCATTTATTAATTTATTCATTACCTATTTATTTACTATTTTATTTTATTTTTATGTTTACTTTATTTTATTTTATTAATTTTATTTATATTATTTATTTATTCATTCTAAGTTCTACCCAACCTACATACATATATAACTATTTATTTTCATTTATAGTTATACACACTCACTTACCTATATATTTATGTATCTTGATTTATGGTACTTACTGTTTTTACTTATTATACTATATATATATTCTTTTTCATTTATGCACACATATGCTTTCACCTTGTTACTATACTATACTATACATGCATTATGCTATAAAAAATTTCCCATCATGCACTCCCATCATGCACTCCCATCATGTACATTCATTTACTGAGAAGAAACTTACTTACTTACCTACCAATTTATTTTACTTACCTATTTATTCATTTATATATTATATTATTATTACCCCATTTATTATATAATCACCTACACAGGCAGTACGATTTCTTCTGGTATAGGTTGGTCTTTTCAATCATTCATTATGTTAAGGGAGTAGGTTTAAAAAGAACCTCGCCTAACGGTGGTCCGGATCGTGAGGGAAGGAGACGTCGTGAAAAGAATACAGATTTTTATTTAACTTTCGCTTAGTCAGAATGTCTCGACTAAGCCTTTTATTTTGACAAATTTAGGAAACAGAGATTATATAATTGTCTGCCCGAAGCCAGACACGCCGCTGCCAGTTAATCCTTGTTTGGTAAACCTGTAACAAGAAAGAGACATTTTGAATAGGCGTTAAAATACGCTTTGAACGTGAGTCACGCTGTGTGTCTTACTTTCTTCGCGCGCTCGTCTGGTGCTGTGCTTGTCGCACCCAGGAGCGGGGATCCTCAGCAGCCGCGATGCGCAGGCTGAAAGCTAGTGGACTGTATGTGTGAGCGTTCCCGTTAAATCTGGGAATCGCTTGCTTATTGTGTCGTGTACGAGATTTCTGCTCGTCTAATTTCACGACTGCAATTTCTGAACTTCCGCAATTTCTGACTACGCAATTTATGACTTTGATGTATGACTGTCGCAGGAAAAGGTGATCCGGAGGGAGGAGGTTGTAAGGCTCCAACCTTTCAGCCGGTCCCCGGCCCTTCTACCGCCTCCGTAAGTGCGTACGGCACTTTCGTGTGGTGCAGGCTTGTCAACGGCGCCCTTAGCTCGACTTACGGTTGGGCCTGAGACCACGTTGCTTTGTCGGATGCTCCGTCACCTACGCTACAGGGACCGTACTCCCTGGAGATTTTGCCCAGGACGTGTCCTAGCTTTCGCCAATAGCTGGGGTTTAAAAATATGTTATCCCGCTTCGAGCTGGAAGACGGCAAATCCACCCAGGGGTATTATTCACTTGCCCCTGTATGGGTGGGTTCGAAGACGTTTCTGACGAGTCAATTGGAGAAGAAGGAGTTTGTACCTCCGATCCTCTAGTGCACCGATGATTCCACTCCAGGGTTTCTTCCACACCTGGATTATGGAGTCGTGCACTAAGAAGAAGCGCGAAGAACCTCGCACAAATAAATAGGTGGGATGAGCTTAGCCCTCTATCCCTGGGGAAACGATTGATTCCACTCAGGGTTTCTTCCCACCTGTTTACGGATCGTTTCCCCGGAAGCACTCGAATTGCACTTCGAGTCTATTCGGAATTAAATAAAGTCTGATTACAGAGCTCGGTCGATGTACCGAGCTGGCTCGATACGATAACTCGCAAAATAATTCCTTTGCCACTCGAGGGTAGTCGAAGAAGAACTCGACTCGGGTCGAATAGCTCGAATTATTTGGCCATGTGCCACCTGACTGCTTTGACCGTGTTCGTATACAACGAAGTGCTCGTCGGCAGTGGTTTTGATAGCGAGTGACGGACGAGCACGAGCTGCCAAAAGTGAGCGCGTGAGTGGGAGAGAATCTTCCGTCACGCGGCGCTGTCGCCGATGTCTCACGTCCGTCTCTGCCATCTATTATATAGTTTCCGTACCTTCCTCTAAACTCCGGGCGTTTAAACCGCTTGCTTTCAAAATTGAGCGTTAATTAATCGTTCTGGCGTGACTTTGCAGGCAAACCTCGAGAACCGTGTTTTTCTGTCCTCTAACATTTTGAATAGCGGACGCGTCACGCGACCTAGAATCTTCCTGGTCGGTCGCGTAACCGAAAAATAAACCGGGGTAACAAGAAGATTTGTTTCCGGATTTAGAATTAACTATCGCATTTTAATCGATATTTAAACACATGATATATCGTACTTATCTCCAGACTACATTACTATTGATCCGACTGTATCATATTGTATTCCATTTTATTTTAACTTATTTTATTTTATTTTACCACTTTATAGTATAGTATGAGTTGTTAAAAAAGTTTGATACTACTTGTATCGAATGAGTCCCGGATAGAGGTGTGGGAGTATTAGCGGGGGAAGTGAATCGGACACAAATGGTTTTCTTTTAAATCTGGCCTTTAAGACCGACCTTTTATTAAAAAAATAAAGCTAAAACAAAAATCAAAAACAAATGACCAATTATAATAAATATAACGAAACTGAACCATAAGAATGAATTAATATTCGGCCTCGTGTCTGGCCGTTCCGCGAAGGCTTCAGGTCGCCGAACTCGCAGGGTTGAGGTAGGCCAAGATTCCTATGAACAAGAAAAACACGACTATGTGTTAGACACATGTACACGGTATACGTATCTTCGTCGCGCTCGTTTTGCTCGCGCTCCTGGCTTCCGTAATTCGAACGTACCGGGCGGAGAAATGTAAACTTGTAATCGTAAATTACGAAATATCAAACGTGGACTGTATTTTGGCTAGGAAAAGAATTAACTTTCTTTTCTTCGCCGATTCAGTGGTCGATTGCCCAGTGGACGGGGATTCAAGAGAGGAGGTTGTAAGGCTCCTAATGCACTGTTCCCGTGAGTATGCATGCACTGAGTCTGTGCGTCGAGTCGCACTGCAGCGCACCTGCACGACCGTCAATCTGCGGCTTCTCTTAACACGTTCCAACAGATGACTTATTTGGCCGAGAGTTACACTGCGAAGCCCGACAACACGTTGTTCACTGCACGAATGCACTACTCGACGTGATACGTTGCGGTATTTTGAACTACGCGGGGGCTGACCCACGACTCCGTTACTTCTCCGCACTGGTGCTCCTCTAAACGTTACACCGGCGGGATCTGTAGAAAGTAAGGAGGCGAAGACCGAAAATCACACGTCCAAAATGGACGCTGACCTGACTACAGTGAGCCCACCAGGAGGTACACCACGTAGGTGCCTCCTTTTGGTGTCTCCTAAGCCGAAGGGTCAATCACACAGAAGTATGGACGTGCTAACCGCCGACTTCTATATGATTCAACGTTTATACGTTGGAATCGACCTTTAAATTCCGCACAGGAGGGTCGAGACACCCTATTGGTGTATTCTCGAGCCCTCAAAATCTTATCAGTAAACGCAGTCTTTTTCAGTCTTTTTCGGCTTTCTCGCAAAGAGGATTTTCCCTCTTAAATCGCGATTAACTTCTGATCCCGAGATATGATCGGGAGCCGATGCGTCTCGTTCAGAAGTCGCCGTCAAGAATGGTCTGGATTGACAGCCGAAGACGTCGCCGTGGTACTCTTACTGGTCGATCCGTGGCGCTGTCTGAATTTCGGCCGTCTCTCCTTGTCACATTATCCGGCGCACTACTCTCTCACGGTACTGACGTCATTAACACCGTTAGCACACTCGTATCGAAAGGTAATGAGCCGTTACCGATGCTCAGAAAAACTCATAATAAACGCGTTTTTCAATCACTGCGTTCGCTATACAAATCCAATTAGAGATAATCTCTTGCTTATTGTACGTTAACAGGATTAACGGTAATTGCGGCCGAGGATAATCGCTCGGCATTATGCAATCTTTAAACAATAATATTTACAGTATTTACAGTAACTAAAACAGTATTATAGTAGAATAGTAATTCTATTTTATTTTATCTTATTTTATTCTACTTTATTGTATTTTATTTTTAGTTCATGTCATTTTAGGACATTTACTTTTTATTTCAGTTTATTTTTATTCTATTTTATTTTATTTTATTTTATTTTACTGACATTACTATATTAGTTTTACTTTACTTTATGTTCTTTACTTTTACTTTATCCCATTTACGTTTATGTCCCGATTATCGTGTAAGTGCATCCACGGACATCTGTGAGGAGGAAGTCGCACGTCAGGTAGGTCATGTTAATAAGGAGAGGGCCCGCCGGTAAGTAGACTGGCGGACGGCCTGTCCAACAAAGGTGAGTGATTATCACGGGAGGAAGCGACACCGATTGCCGGGGAGTTATCCCTGGCTGATAAAGCGGATGGACCTTCCAGGGATACTATCGGCTGGTAAAAAAGGTGCGGCAAGGGCAGCACCGGGAAATAATCAGGTAGGTAAAATTACCCGCGGTAGAGGTACAGGCGGGGGTATGATACCGACGGCGGGAACCCAGGGTACTAAGGAACACGTCGGCGGTGGACAGTGGCGACGACAGTGAGGGTACTACCGCTGCCGGTAATATACCCGCAAAGAGAGATTAGACGTGCAGCGAAACTTCCGCTGCCGATATATAATGTATCTGGCGGAGGGCCAGTTACGCATAGCTGAGTCTACCCTATTATGATACAGTTTTATTTACCTTATTTTATTTTATTTTATTTTATTTTATTTTATTATTATTCTTTTTGATTGAGTTCACCTCTGTTTAAATATCGATTAAAAATGCGATGAGTTAATTTAAATCCGAAACAATTCGTTACCCGGTTTTATTTTCGGTTACGCGACCGACCAGGGAAGATTCTAGGTCGACGCGTCCGCTATTCAAAATGTTAAGAGAGACAGAAAACACGGTTTCTCGAGGTTTGCTGCAAAGTCACGCGAACGATTAATTAACGCTCAATTTTTGAAACAAGCGGTTTTAAACGCCTGAAGTTTAGAGAAGGTACGAAAACTATATAATGAACAGAGACGGACGTGAGACACGGCGACAGCGCCGCGTGACGGAAGACTCTCCCCACTCACGCTACGCTCACTTTTTGGCAGCTCGTGCTCGTCCGTCACTCGCTATCAAACCACTGCCACGAGCCACTTCGGTATACGAACACGGTCAGCAGTCGTGCATATACAAATAATTCAGAGCTATTCGACCCGAGTCGAGTTCTTCTGACTACCCTCCAGAGTGGCAAAGGAATTATTTGCGAGTTATCGTATCGAGCCAGTCGGTACACGACCGAAAGCTCTGTAATCAGACTTTATTTAATTCCGGAATAGACTCGAAGTAATTCGAGTGCTTCCGAGGAAACGATCCGTAAACGGGTGTGGGAAGAAGCCCTGGAGTGGAGGATCAATCGTTTCCCCAGGGATAGAAGAGCTAAAGCTCATCCCCAATTTATCGGTGCGAGGAGTTCTTCGCTTTTCTTAGTGCACGACTCCATAATCCAGGTGTGGGGAAGAAAGCCCTGAGGTGGAGATCATCGTGCACTAGAGGATCGAGTACAAACTCCTTTTTAACAACATGTTGTGAAAATGCCAGGGTTTTCCTGGCTAACGGGGTCCGGATTACGAGGGAAAGGACTTTGGAAAAAGTATATTAAAAATTGATGCACTTGATTTAGATTTTTCGCTTGGTCGCTAATCGCGGCCAAGCCGTTTATTTATTTTAACTTTGAGGTCGTAGTGACAAAAGAAAAAGAATAGGAAAAAAAACCACCTCGACGTCAGCCAGACGTTGGGGGGGGGGGGGGGGACCTATGGCTGCCGCACCCCCACAGCCCTCGTTGTTTGGTCTGTAACAAGGAAAGACAAGGCTGGATTTTAATACCTTTTAACGCTTGTCGCGTTGCCCGGCTCGCTTTATTTCGCACGCTATCTGTCTGTGCTGAGTCGCACTCTCAGGAGCGGGAATATCAGAACCGTTAACTCGTCGAGAACTGAGCGAAGTCTATGTGGACTGTATATGTGGAACGTTCTCGTAAACTGGCAGAAACGTTCTCATCGCAGTGCGGGAAGAAGAGATTTAATTTCTCAATTCTCCGCTTTTTGCGATGGTTGAAATGCCAGGCAGGAATGGACAACAGGTGGAGGTTATGTAAGGCGTTCCAAAAATGTTGCTCAAATCACAGATTTCTCACCGCTCTCCTGTGTATGCGCACAAGGCGCGGTGTGGTGTAGCCCTCGTAACGGCGCACGAAACGTCTTACGTTTTAAAGGAGCGTACACCACGGTGCTCTTTTGCGGTGCTCTTCGCAGTTGCAGGGTACGTACACACTGGCGGCCAAGGAGCGTTGCTTGAGCGTGTCCGGAAGCGGGAAGAATCCGATTTTCTCCAGCTCCGACACGAGAAACGGCAAGCCCACCGGGGTATCGACCAAAGGTTACCCTGGGGGTGAAAAATTCAAAACCGTGCGGACAATTCAATGTCTATCACGACCGCGTCAAATGCAGCAGTACGTGCGACAATTTGCTCTTCCACAGCCGCGAAGCTCAAGCGCTACGTGGAGAAAATCAGCCTCACACGACCGCGTCCGAATGCAGCAGTCCGTGTGAATGTCCCAGTACAGAGTAGGCCGTAGCCACTGGCTGAAACGCTGTACTTCCGAACGAGCCGCTGAGTTCAGCGAGACGTTGGAAAGTCAGCCCTCTACGACCGCGTCAAATGCCAAAGCAGTCCGTGATATAAATCCAGTCTTCACGACCGCGTCAAATGCAGCAGTCCGTGGAGCCGTCGGCACTCGACTGGGCTCTTAGCCCTTGGCTGGGACTGGAGTTATCGACGTACCGTGAAACGAGGATTTTCCTCGAATTCGCTTCACGGCCGCGAAACTCAAGCGCTTTACGTGAAGCTGAGACGAAAACCCACATTCTGTTAGGACTTAAATCACGACAAACGGGAGCCGATTTTCATCGAAAACCCTCACACCGCCGCGAAACACAAGAGCTACGTGAAGAATTCGCCGAGATTAATATAGACACATAATCGTGGCTGTACAAATGCCTCACCGATTTAATTAATTGCGGAGCAGCATTCGATTAGTCTTCAACGAAAAGGTTCGAGTGTTCTCAGAACCGCTTTTTCGGAGAATCTGGCTTCGTCGCGGAGCGGATTCGTTAGTCGATCTGATCGCTGCGAGGAGCAGTATTCGAATCTCGAATAGAATAGACATCCGCAGTAACGGCCACGGGAGGGGTAATCACCATGTCGCGGCGATATCCATGGTCTTCGATTTCTATCTCTTCTCAATTTTAATATTTCGATACCCTCTCTGTTTATGGATCTTCGACGTATCGATCCCAAGTATACGGTATTGGGTCGATCACGTGACTGGCAACAAAAGCAAACAAACTAGTGTGTGGTTCTTCTAACCTGTATTGGTCCGTGTACCGATCTACGCATCAGAGAGTCTCTGGAATGTGGTGTACGCGAAAGCAAAAAGCTGTACGAGGAGATTTACGGCTCTCAGTTATGGTTCACGTTAAATTAGATAATTCCTCTTAACGGTTCTCAAACCCGTCAATTAACGCGATATTTCAACATACCGCCCCCTTGCCACGGTCCGTGCACAATAAACAAGAACGGTAATTCGCGGAGACAATTCGAACGTCCAGTTACGGTGAGGGGTTACTTCACTTAATAAAGAAATTAAGTTACTTTACATTTTAGCGACGGAAAAGGTCCTCTTCGACTCTGGCAAAATATGCAGAGACGCTCAGTACAACCTCTGGTTACGGCCGCCTGAGTCGATTTCCGGGCCTGGATCCTTCGCGTTGAAGGAGGCGGTCTTTCATTTGGGCGACTGACCCCTTGACCCTGCGACGCCCGATTTTCGTCGGCGTGCCCTCCCTTCCAGTCGCCGGTCGTTGTTGACGGCCCTGGAGTCGAGGCTTCAGCAGGGTCCCGCCGAGGGTCTGCGGCTCCCACGGGGTTGTTCGCCGTGGCGGGCGCCTCCACGGCTCGTGGAAGTCGCAGGGCCACTAGGCGTCCCGTCCTGTTCCACTTTAAATTGTAGTGGCCCCCGGAACCACCACTTTTCGGCGTCTCGAGGACCACGGTACGTGGACCGGGATCTTCAGCACGTCCTGCCCCAGATCGGATCCTTCTTGAAGGTCGGCGTGGCGGTTGGTGGATGCCAGAAGGGCCTCCCTCGCATCGCCAACCCCTCCATGGGCTCCGGTTCGGTCGTTGTGGCCGTCGCTGGGGTGGCTGGGGGCCGCAAGGCCTCTCTCCCAGCTGCAGGAGACGCCCGAACTGGGCCTCCATTTCCGGGTCGGAGGCTCCGGGCCGGCTCCCTCTCCTGATTCTCGTTTCCGTTTGTCGAGCATTTTTGATCCGCTTTTGACTAGGAACTGAGGGAATTCTGGCAGCGGGTCCTGCTTTTTATGCCGAGGACGATCGACGTGTCCGGCGAATTCTCTCGCTTCCTAAATTATTACAGGATGGTAGGAAAATGGATTCCCCCTATCACCGTAATTTTGTTACTAAAGACAAGGGTACATGTGGATCGACACCGTCTTTATTTTCGACGGTGGTTCTCACTTCCTCTTTTTCTGTACAGCGCAGCTCGACAGTTTTTATATCCCATCGGCGTCTTCGTGACGGGCCGACATCGATGTTTACTCTCATCGACAGGCAGTTTACGACAAACGCGTAATTGGGCGTGTGTACGTAGACGTAGTTGTACGTACTTCTAAATCCACACGCACATTTCTTATCCTTGCTCGGGAAAAAACTTCCTCAGATTGCTTTCCCATTTCCCATTGATTCGAAGGGGGAGGGAGAGAGGGTTTTGCACTAAAACCAAATCGTTCGGTTTTAACTGCAATTGGGTGGTGCGCCACTTATAGCGGTTCTGGAGGTGCGTGAGAATAATCTCGCGTCAATGTCTCCAGAGCTGTTCGTGGAGATTTCTGAATCGCTCTCCAACGCGTAAGTCGCATGAGTTTTTCAGTTTCCACTGACTCGACCGGAAGTGCATTTATTGGACTTCCGATCAAAAAAATGGCCCTGTGATGAGAGACGCACATAATCCTCTGGACAATCATTCAAAGCGGCGATCGGTCGCGAGTTTAAACTCTAGCTTCGATGTTGCAGAGCAATATCTGCATTTCCTCGCTCGTGGGAGTGAAGTCGCCGAGGATGCGTTTTAGGTGATGTTTCACCGATTTCCACACCGGCTTCTTGCATACCGCCGAAATGCGGTGCACTAAGGTGAATTAAAATTCCACTTAATGTTTGGTTCCATTGTCACTGAACATGCAGGACGTGGAACTCCTCGACGGAGCGATGAATCGATCTAAGGCGGCCAGAAATGCACTCTGCTCGAGTAATCATGGACGAGTTCGATATGTACAGCTCTCGTAACAAAGCAGACAAAACTCAAGCTATGTACGCTTTATGCGCCGTTTTTCCTCGGCCTGCAGGAGTCGCTGGACACGATACGCGATCCAGCGTAATCTAGTCCGCAATGTTGAGAAAGAAGCCTTTTTGCCGGGCGGCTGCGCTCCGGAATTAAATCCTGCATGATCTGCGTAGCAGCTTTACCGCTTGCCATCTTACGCATCGAATGCATTGTTGATGGATAACCGTGCGCGCCGCGCTTCGGCAACCGAGTGATAAAGAATTTCTGTCTCACCGTGTATATAGTCAACTGGGTAAACCCCCCGATGCAACGTATCGACGTGGCACTGCCTCATTATCATGTTAGAAACATGATGTTTAGAGCAGTATTATCAGGTGTCATTCTGGTTTCCCATGCCAGCGTCGCGTTCTCCAACCTTCCACCCACTCTCAAGACGCATTTGTCGTCGAGAAAAGGGTTTAGGTTCTTTAAGGAGATTTTGCAGGAATTCCCACGTGCGCTTTATTGAACGCACTGGTATTCCTCTGCAAAATGCGTACGCTGCAAATGAGCGATGCAATCTCTTTCCGTTGCCACGCTGCAGTTCACGACGTTTCGACAACTTTTGCAATCGAACGACCATGCTGTTGGCCGGCCAGCGGTCTCCGTAAACGGAGACAGTAGGCGGTTACGCGTAATGGTTGTACTCCATTTGGAAAATCGGAATACGAAATCCCATTCCTTTTCCGGAGTTACTGACGAGGTGTGCGATACGCAATGTTTACCCTCTTCGGTCTCGACGGAAGCGTGCTTTTAGGCTCAATTTTCTTCCCGTTTGCTCGAAGCCACTTCGGTCCGAGAGATCCATAGCTCCGACTGAAGTGAGTTCCGCAGCTTCCACTCCTCGCGAATTTAAATCCACGGGGTTGAAGCGCGCGTGGGGAATATCGACCGCCATTCAGTATTCGGAAGCAAGGTCACCGGATTTTTGACACTCGGTTTGGCGATCCTGACCCAACCTTCCATGTCGACGCATGCTTTCTCAACCAAGCGAGTGCAATCGCATTAGAATCTGTCCAGCAGATTATACGGTCCACGTTCAAGGACATTGACCGTTTTACGTGTACCACGAGCTCGGAGAGAACTTTCCACAGCCCCGTTCAATTCCAGGAACGGGGGATGGACTGCGTTTTGATCAGAGCCACCCGCGTTTTTGCCATTATCAATGTCGTCAAACACGTCATTGCTTTTCGTCGTCACGCCGTAAATCACGTGATGACAGCCGAATGAGGCTGCCAGTGAGGCGTCGCAGAATCCGTGTAGTTCTGCGGAAACTGCGTCGGCTCCGTCAATCAGATCCATCTAGGAAATTCTAATTCGCTTCGGCTGCTCCAGTCTACGCAAAACGTGTTCCACGTTTTGAGCGTATTCGCTGAGATTTGGTCGTCCCACTGGATTTTCTCCAGCTATTGGGACTGCATCCGAAAATCTTTGCCCTGAATTACGACTGGTGATAACCAGCTCAAGCAGGTCGAACAGCTTGGCAACGTCTCCGAGAACAAATTTCTTTTTGTCATCGGTGATGCAGATGGATTGAAACCGTTGCAGATTAAAATAAAAATAATTTCCAGACGGTATCCGTATTTGTAAAACCGAGCACCTTTAGTTCGGAATCACTCGAGCAGCGTGAGGTCTACCGCGTGCAGGAGTGAGCGCTTTGGGGGATATTTCGCAGCAGTTGCGGCGAATTTCCGACCCACTTTCTCAACTCAAACCCACCTCCTCGCAGGAGCTCGCAAACTTGAGTGCAAATTTTTCTCAAGCAAGAGATTTGTCGGGCGCTCCCATAAATACGTCATCGACGTATGTGTCCTTCTCCCGAGAATAGGAGCGGCGAGAGTGGAAATCTATCTCCATCCTGCTCCTTCAATTCGAGAAGGGGTTCGCGCATCGCTAGAGTACAGGGCGCACGCCGTGCCACGCATGTAACGGCGTATTTAACTCGACCGCTTCCAACTGTTCGGTTTTCAGGTACGCGCCATAAGATGCATTGAAAACGACGATCCTGTGGGGAACACGACCAGAATTTGTCAGAAACATCTTTCTCAATGTCCAGCCACCAACACGTATTCATGCAGACGCCACCTTGTTAGAACCGAGGTAATGTCGTTTCTGCAATTTTGGACCTACGATGTAGGATGTCGTTTAGGGAGCGACCTCCAACCGTTCTGCTGGTCGCATTAAACTACGGACCCGCAATTTGGTTGTCGCACTTTCCCGTGCGAATGAGCCGCTCTGTGCGGGATGTAGAGCCTAGTTTGGTCAATTCGGCTCGATTCGGAGTCATATGACCTAAGCGACTCAAGTACTCCGCGAGAAATTCCAGAATATTCTCTTTGCAGAGGGTCAGCGTCGCCGTCCAGTTTCCTCCGCAACCTTGTAAGAGCGGAGAGGCGCTATATGGGAAGGAACTTCCTAACGCTTCGTCCGGTCTCGGGGCATTTAAAGGGTAACCGGACTACAAAACGTCCCGTTGCGTGCCGCGTGACGGTTTTTCGAAAAGAATGCTTCGCACTCTCTCCTCCGGGCCTTGGTACGCAGCGAGGTCGAGAATTTCCTCGCTCTCCCCAAGAATCCGCCAGAATTGCGTAATCCGGCGATTCGAGGACGGTGCAATCTGCAGCGTCCTACCCGGTTTTCTCGGTTTTCGCCCGCTGCATTTATCGGGCCGGATATGATCCAGCCAAATGTCACAGTTTCTTGGGCGATGGGACCCTTGTTGCGTCCCTCGTCGGAATCCCGGTCGGATCACCTGTGCATACAGGTCCGCACCGATCAGAATTTCAATATTCCGATCCCAGCCTCGGGGTCGGGGTCAGCAAGCCCAGTAGGCCACTGAACGCGCGCTTGTAGTAATTAAAGCGCATTCGCCGATTTGGTGCACGGTAGGTCGTGATCTTTTGGCACGACGTACGCGTTTGTACCATGCATATCGGTTCTATGCGAGCTTTTACCGCGCCGAGACTCAGTCCGACGCTGTATTTTATAATTTGCGTCCGACCGCCCCCAAGCCCCGTTACCGTGGCTGGGGTTCGTTTACGTGCAATAAATGGAGGTCGTTCTGCTAAGCCGGCGGAAACGAAAGACGTTTCCTGAGCCCTGCAGTCTCAGCAAAGCGCGCGCGATTCGCGACGCACCATTTCTGCCGAATATCTCGCGTTACTCTCATTGCCGTTGCCAATACACACCGGCGCTCAAGTACGCCTGTAAATTTTCGAGAGCGGTACAGTGCGACGATCGAGGCGGTGTGTTTGTATTTGGTGCCTGAAGCAGAAGGTTTTTGCTTTCGGCTCTTCGACTTGACCGGTCTGCGTGATGGGGCGATCGTACGCCTCTCCTCACGCTTACCGTACGAATTATTTGCAAACGGCCTCGTATTTTCCTTCCCGGTTTTGCGCGTAATGCCTGGCAGGATATGCGATGCTTCCCACTGCACTTTGCACATACTGCGGGAGCTTTGGCGAGTGTAGCACTGTGTGGGTAGAGGCCAGGCATTGTATACACCGAGTGGCGACCCCTTTGCACATATTGGCTACGTGTTTTTTCCGGCAGAACCAAAAAGGAGCTACACTGCTGTAAGCTGTGCGGTCTGGGTACAAAGAACCCGCACTTTTTGCTTCTGCGAAGGGCCGACCTGCCTTACGGCGTCGAGGCTCGACCCTCGCGACTGTGTACAGCCGGGTCGGTTTCCACAACGGCGTTATGGCTGGCGCGCACGTGTCTTGAGGCCGATCTCGTTTCCCCGAGTCGTGCTACGACCTACGTACGCTCGATTTTGTGGCAGCCGCAAGGATGCAGCCTCGCGCGACGCTTCTCGTCCATGGAGAGCAGTGCGCGTGGAGTGCATCTCGATAAACCTCCGTTACGTCCTCGAACGTAGGATATTCCTGTCCCGGAGAGGTTGAGCGTTTTCTGCCACGCTCTAACTCAAGCGCAGGCGAGAATTTTTGCTTCGCCCAATGCGCGAGTAGCCAGTCTCCGCTGCTGTTCGGGCGTGCCCTTCTTATCGAGGGCGGCGAGCGCCACAATGCAATGTACAACTCCACGGTGATCTGCTGCACATGCTAGCCAGATCCACCGGTATCAATGGGTTTTAAAAACAGGAGCTTATCCAGCCAATTTTCCCGTACGACATATGCGTGGGAGGCCGAAGTGTGTTCTTCAGTCTCGACCATGCCACTGAAAAATTACGACCGACATTGATCTCAATCGAAGCAATGGACGCTAGAGCTGGTCCTCTTGGCAGGCATTCAGATAATGCAATCTTTGCACATCCGACAGTCCTGCATTCCGTTATGACCCCGGAGGTGAACAGGTCCTCCGAAATGTCTCCCATTCCTGAGGATCTCCTCCGAACTTGAGTAATCGTTGCTTCCGGGAGTTCGGATCGGTATATCACATTGAACGTCCGACGACGCTGGAATTTAGAACTCAGCGCTCAGGTCGACCGAGTCTCAGTCAGGACTTGAGATCCTGGAAATCCTGGAAATCTTCCTCCGGCATTCCTCATATAATTCAGCTTAAAAGATGTCGTGTGACGGTCTTTCCGCTGCGAAGGAATTTGCTTACGCACGCGCTATTATACTTGGTAACTTATATCGCGCCAAGAGTTTCTTTAGCGTGCTCGAGCTTTTCCACAAGCATTCGCTCTGAGAACTTCGCTCGTCCTAACTCTTTTTAGGTTCGTGCCCAACCGTTTTAGCTGACCGCATAGATCGACTGGAAGTCTTCGATTTCGTCGTCGAGATCGATTTCTATGGATAACTGTGCTACGGCCATAGTGCGCGCGTTTTCGAGGGATCAATCAACTCTTCGTGGATAAAAACCTCCTACGTGGATAACTTCTCACGTGAAGTAATGTGCACCACTTATTCCTAGTCCCGTTCAACCTCGTATGATCCGGCTCGAAGGACCTGTTGTGAGAATGCCAGGGGTTCTCCTGGCCTAACGAAGGGTCCGGATTACGATTGAAAGGACTTTAGGAAAAGTATATTCAAAAATTCATGCACTTGATTTAGATTTTTCGCTTGCAGTCGCTAATCGCGGCCAAGCCGTTTATTTATTTTAACTTTGATTTATTAGTAACAAAAGAAAAAGAATGAGGAAAAAGCCACCTCGACGTCAGCCAGACACGTTGGGGAGAGACCTATGCGCTGCCGCTCACCCTCAATGGCCCTCGTTGTTTGGTCTGTAACAAGGAAGAAGAGACAAGGCTGGATTTTAATACCTTGTAACGGCGCTTGTCGCGTTGCCCGATCTCGCTTCTTTTATTTCGCACGCTTCTCTGTCTGTGCTAGTCGCACTCAGGGCGGGAATATCGAACCGTGCTCGTCGAACTGAGCGAAGTCTATGTGGACTGTATATGTGAACGTTCTCGTAAACTGAGAAACGTTCTATCGCAGTGCAGGAAGAAGAGAATTTAATTTCTCAATTCTCCGCTTTTTGCGATGGTTGAAAATGCCGCAGGAATGGACAACAGGTGGGAGGTTGTAAGGCTCCAAATGTTGCTCAAATCCGCCAGTTTCTCACCGCTTCTTCGTATGCGCACAAAGGCGCGGTGTGGTGTAGCCCTTAACGGCGCACGAAACGTCTTACGTTTAAAGGAGCCATTACACCTGACGGTTGCTCTTTTTGCGGTGCTCTTTCGCACAGGGTACGTACACACTGGCGGCCAAGGAGCGTTGCTTTGAGCGTGTCGGGAAAGCGGGAAGTGAATCGATTTTCTCCGAAGCTCCGACACGAGAAACGGCAAGACTCCACCGGGAGTATCGAGCCAAAGGTTACCCTGCGGGGTGAAAATTCAAAACCGTGCGGACAATTCAATGTCTATCACGACCGCGCGTCAAAAAGTGCGTAGCAGTACGTGCGACAATTTGCTCTTCCACAGCCGCGAAGGTCTGGCGCTACGTGGAGAAAATCAGCCTCACACGACCGCGTCGAATGCAGCAGTCCGTGTGAATGTCAGTACTAGAGTGAGGCCAGTAGCCACCTGGCTGAAACTGTACTTCCTGACGACCGCTGGAAGGTTCAGCGTGAGACGTTGGAAAGTCAAAGGCCTCACGACCGCGTTTCAAATGCGGCAGTCCGTGATATAACCGGTCTCTCACGACCGCGTCAAATGCAGCAGTCCGTGGAGCCGTCAGCACTGACTGGGCCTTAGCCCTTGGCTGGGACTAGGAGTTATCGACGTACGTGAAACGAGGATTTTCCTCGATTCGCTTCACGGCCGCGAAACTCAAGCGCTACGTGAAGCTGGAGACGAAAACCCACAGTCTGTTTGGACCTGGGGAAATCTCGACAAACGGGAGCCGAGTTTCCTCGATTCGCCTCTCACGGCCGCGAAACACAAAGCGCTACGTGAAGAGGGAATTCGGCTTGAGATTTATATAGTCACTTAATCGGGGCTGGAAAAATGCCTCACCGATTTAATTAATTGCGAGCAGCATTCGATTAGTCTCAACGAAAAGGTTCTGAGTGTTCTCAGAACCCTTTTTCCGGAGAAATCTGGCTTCGTCGCGGAGCGGATTCGTTCGTCGATCTGCTCGCTGCGAGGACCAGAATTCGAATCTCGAAGCGAATAGACATCCGCAGTCACGGCCACGGGAGGGGTAATCCCCTCACCCTCTCGCGGCGATATCCCACTGCTCTTCTCGATTATCTATCTCTTCTCGAATTTTAATATTTCCGATACCCTCTCTGTTTATGGATCTTCGACGATCGATCCCAAGTATACGGTATTGGGTCGATCACGTGACTGAAACAAACAAACTAGTGTGTGGTTCTTCTAACCTGTATTGGTCCGTGTGTACCCGATCTACGCATCAGAGAGTCTCATGGAATGTATCGTGTACGCGAAAAGCAAAAAACTGTACGAGGAATTTACGGCTCTCAGTTATGCTTCACGTTAAATTAGATAATTCTCTTAACGGTTCTCAAACCCGTCCAATTAACGCGATATTTGAGAAGCAAATGTTGTTAGGGGAGTAGGTTTGGAAAAAACTCTCGCCTCTAACGGTGAGTCCGGATCAAGTGAGGAAGGAAACGTCGTGAAAGAATCACAGATTTTAATTTAATTTTCACTTAGTCGAGTGACTCGGACTAAGCTTCTTTTATTATGTTATGGTTTATTGGTGATTATATAATGATTGTCTGCCCGGCCAGACGCCGCCGCAGCTAATCCTGTTTGGTAAACCTGCGCAACAGAAAGAGAGACACGAATAGGCGATTAAATACCTGTGAACGTGAATCACGCTGTGTGTCTTACTTTCTTCTCACGCGCTCGTCTGGTCTGTGCTTGTCGCACCCAGGAGCGGGGATCTCAACCGCCGCGATGCGCAGCTAAGCTAGTGGATCTGTATATGTGGAGCGTTCCCGTTAAATCGGGGAATCGCTTTGCTTATTATTGTGCGTGTACGAGATTTCTGCTCGTCACGACTGCGAATTCTGACTGCAACTTAAGACTTTGTTTTATGACTGTCGCGAGGAAGAAGGTGATCGGAGAGGAGGGAGGTTGTAAGGCTCCAACCTTTCAGCCGGTCCCCGGCCCTTCACCACGCCTTCTCGTAAGTGCGTACGGCACTGTGTGGTGCAGGCTTGTCAACGGCGCCCTTAGGTCGACTTCTACGGTTGTGCCTGAGACCACAAGCGTTGCTTTGCTCGGATGCTCCGTCCTACGCACAGGGACCGTACTCCCTGGAGATGTTTGAACGTGTCCTAGCTTTCGCCGATAGCTGGGGTTTAAAAATGTGTGTCCCGCTTCCGACTGGAAGACGGCAAATCCACCCAGGGTATTATTCACTCCAGTATGGTGGGTTCAGAAGCCAATTTTCTGACAGCCAATTGGAGTGACCAGAAATTTTGTATCCTGCTGTTCCTCTAGTGCACGATGATTCCACTCAGGGTTTCTTCCCACACCTGGATTATGGAAGTCGTGCACTAAGAAAGTTGCGAAAAAACCCCCTCGCACACCTATAAAGTTGTGAGATGAGACTAATCCCTCTATCCTTGGGGAAACTGATTGAGTCCACTCAAGGGTTTCTTCCCACACCTGTTTATGGATCGAATTCCCCGGAAGCACTCGAATTACTTCAAGCCTATTCCGAATTTGAGTGAGGTCTTTCTACAGAGCTCGGTCGGGTACCGACTGGCTCGATACGCTTAACTTGTTGAATAGTTCTTTCACAACTTCCGAGGGTAGTCGAGGAACTCGACTCGGATCAGAGTTGCTCGAATTATTCGTTGGTTCGACTGGGTTGAGGCGTGTTCAGGATTTACCGAAGTGCTCGTGCAAAGCGAAGTGGTTGTGATAGCGATGACGGACGAGCACGAGCTGCCAAAGTGGAGCGCGTGAGTAGGCAGGAGAGTCTTCCGTCACGCGGCAGCTTTGTCGCCGTGTCTCTCGTCCGTCTCTGTCTCATTATAGAATTTTCGTACCTTCTCTAAACTCCGGGCGTTTGAACCGCTTGTTTCAAAAATTGAACGTTAATTAATCGTTCGCGTGACTTTGCAGAAAACCTCGAGAACCGTGTTTTTCTGTCCTCTAACATTTTGAATAATAGCGGACGCGTCGATACCTAGAATCTTCCTGGTCGGTCGCGTAACCGAAAACAAACCGGGTAACGGAATTGTTTCGGATTTAAATTAATTTTCGCATTTTAAGCGATATTTAAAACATACCGCCCCCTCTGCACGGTCCGTGCAACAAGAATAGGAAGGCGTAGGTCGCGGTCACGTCGCGTAAAGCCGTCGAGAAGGTAGGAAGTACACTTTCAACAACTTTTCTTTGTAAAGGTTTAATTGTACCTTACTTAGCGGCGATGCCCGGGCCCTTTCGTCCTCCAGCAGCCGGAGGGTGGCTCAGGAGTACTCCTCCCCTGGAGTGCCGAGTCCGGTTCCGGCGACGTGGTCGTCGGTGCGGCTGTTGGGGTTGAGTGGCTCCGGTTTCAGGGGGGCGGCTGGCCGTTATGGGGCGAGCGGGCCCCCGGTTCCGCCTCCCTTCGGCCAGGAATCCACGCCGCTCGTACTGCGCGGGCGGCGAAGCGCGCGTCGCGCCGGTCGTTGCTCGACGGCGGGTGGCGGCGGTGCAGCTGTCGCCCCTGCGTGGGCGTTCCGGGGGGCTGGTCTGCGCGGGCCCGTGGACGCGGCCGGGTGGAACTCGGGATCTTCTGTAATCTTCCACCCCGTTCCCACTTCATGGCGTAACATGGCCCCTGGCACCTATGGCGATACCGCCGTGTGGTCCAGGGGACATTGCGGGGCACCCGCAGCACGTCCTGCCCCAGAAGTCTATCGGTAGGGGCTGTGGAGGCCCGACTCCCGGACTCGTCCTCCGGTCGCGGCGGGTTCCTGGTGTTCTTGCTCCTCCGGTTGTGCTTGTATGCCCGAAGGGCCCGGCTGATTTTCATCAGCCAGGATCACCAACCGGTGAAATTGCCGGTCGATTTCTTGGTCCCGGGGGGACCCCACCACCGTAACCAGACTGTCGTCCCCGCTTGATGACATTTTTTATACTTTTTGCTTTCTCACTTTCACTTGGAATCCGTCGTGAAACTGGGCGATTCGTCCTGCGGATCCTGCTTTTACGTGCGGATGTCGCGAATCGCTCCCTTCCAGATTAATTACCGGGTTGGTAGGGTATATCTCCCCTCTCACTCGTATTATTATTCTAAAGACGTTGGATATGTGAGGAATTCAGACCGTTTTGATTTAAAACGGCTGTTCTCACTGTCCTTGTCTCGATACAGCGAATTCGGGTCTTCGTTTATCCCGTGTGCGTCTTCGCCGGCCGTTGTCGTGATGTTGACTCATCGACGGAGCAGTTTACACAACCGTTGTAATCGGACGTGTGTAATGTAGACGTAACTGGCTACGTACTTTAACTACACGCACGCACCTGTCTCGGCCCGGTAATACTTCCTCGATCTCGTCCCATTTCCCATTGGATTCAGGGGGAGAAGAGGGTTTTGCACTAAAAAACCAAAGTCATTCGGTTTTAACTGCACTTGGGTGGTGCGCCACTTGTAGCGCGTTTCTGGAGGTTGCGTGAGATAATCTCGCGTCCATGTTTCCAGAGCTGCTCGTGGAATTTCTGGATTGCTCTCCATCGCGTAAGCCGCGAGAGATTTTTCCTTTTCCACTGACTCGACCGGAAGTGCATTCATCCGGTCTGCCTATTAGGAGAGTGGCCCGGCATGAGGAGGGAGCATAATCCTCAGGACAGTCACTCAAAGCGGCGATCCCGGTCGCGAATTCAAACTCGCCTCGATCCTTGCAGAGGAGTGTCTGCATTTCCTCGCTTGTGGGTGTAAATTCGCCGATGATGCGTTTCAGGTGATGTTTCACCGATTTCACGCCGACTTCTTGCATACCACCAAAGTGGGGAGCACTGGGTGCAGATTAAACCTCCACTTAATGCCCTTTTGACCGCACTGTCCGTTCGCATTTCTGGAGTTTGATTACACCGTATTGAAGTGTTCCTTCAATTCCCGATCTGCTCCGAAACGCGAGAGTTCGTTCCGTTATCACTGAACATACAGGACCGGAACTCACGCGGCGGGCGATAAATCAGTCTAATGCGGCCAGAAATGCACTCGTCGTATAATCATGGACGAGTTCGATGTGCACGGGCTTCCTCATGTGAAGCAGATGAACACCTGCTATCTGTATGCTTTATGAGCCGTTTTCCTTAATGACTCGGCGGAGTCGCGGACCCGATACGGTCCCAGCGTAGTCGACTCCTGCCAGTTTGGCGAGAAAGGTCGTGCCCGCGCTGACTGCGCTCCGGTATTAAATCCTGCATGATTTGTGTGGCGGTATTATTTGCTTGCCATCTCACGCATCGTATGCATTGGTGGATAACCGTGCGTGCCGCAGTTTCGGCAGCCGATGATCCAGAATTTCTGTCTCACCGTGTGTACGCATGGTCAATTCGTAAACCTCCGTGCAACGTATCCACGTGGCATTGCCTGATTATCAAGTGTTTAGATTACATGATGTTTCGGCAGTGGATAATCGGGTGTTTGGTTTCCCATGCAAGCGTCGCATTCTCCAACCTACCACCCACTCGTAAGACTTCCTTATCATCAGAGAAAAAGGGTTTAGGCTCTTTAGAGGAGATGTCGCAGGGATTCCCTTGCGCTTTTTCAAGCACCGGTACTCTTCTTGCTGAAATGGCGTACGGCTGTAAGTAGCGATGCAATTCTTTCCGTTGCACGCTGCATTTTCACGCTGCTTCGACAACTTTTTGCATCGAATGACCTTTCGTTCTCCGACCGCGCCGGCCTCCGGAATCGGAGGCAATAGGCAGTCACACGTTGTAACTTGCTCCATTGGGAAAATCCGGAGAAAGCTAAGTTCCATTCCTTTTCCGGAGTAGCCACGAGGGTATGCGATACTCGTTTACTTCCTCCTCGGTCTCGAGCTGAAGGCTGGCATGAATTTCTGGCCAATTTTCACTCTCTGGATTGTCCGAAGCCATTTCATTGCCCGGAAATCCATAAATTCCGGACTGAATGATTTCTGCGCGGCATCTACACCTCGCGAATTCAGATCCGCTGGGTTGAAGCGCGTGGGGAACGTGCCGCCATTCAGCTTTTGGGAGCATGGTCTGAATTTTTGGACACACGGTTGGCTATCACAACCTTCCATGTCGACGCAGTGCTTTTTCAACCAAGCGAGTGCAATCGTGGAATCGGTCCAGCAGGATTATGCGGCTCATTTCTATGGGGAATGACCGTTTCACGTACACTATAAGCGTCGGAAAGTAACACAGCCCCATTCAATTCCAGGACGGGGATAGACTGTGTTTTTATCGGAGCCACTCGTGTCTTTGCCATGATTAATTCGTCGTAAACACGTCATTACTTCTTCGTCGTCACACGTAAGTAAGTGACGGCCGAATAATGGCAGCAGTGCATGCATCGCGTAAGAAGTCCGTGTAGTTCCGGTAACTGCAAGTCGGCTCCGTATTGGATCCATCTCGGGAATTTCAGTTCTTTGAGACTGCTCAATCCCTGCAAAACGTGTTCCACGTTTTTTGCGTGTCCGTGGAAATTTGATCGTCCCACTGGATTTTCTCCAGCCATTGGGACTGCATCAGAATTCTTTGCCCACGCTGATTACTGACTGGTGATAACCAGCCGAGGGGATCGAAAGAAGCTTCGCGATCTCCGAGAACAAGATTTCTTTTGTCATCGGTAACGCAGACGGCTTGAAACCGTTGCAGATCGAAATAGAAGTAGTCTCCGTGGATGGGATCCATCGTAGCACCAAGCACTTTTAGTTCGGAATCGTCGAGAACAGAAGTGAGGTCTACGGCATTAGGAGTGGAGCACCTTGGGGGATGTTCCGCAATAATTTTCGCGGAGTTTCCAGCCCATTTTCTCGTAACTTGAACCCACCGCCTTGCAGGAGATCGCAGACTTGCTTGCGAATTTTCTCTAGCAGGGTTTTGTTGGACGCTCCCATAACATACGTCGTCTGACGTATATGTTCCCTCTCGAGAGATCGGAGCAGCGAGAGGATACCTCTCTCCATCCTGTTCCTTTAATTCGAGGAGGGTACGCATCGCTAAATATGGGAGGGGCGCGGCACGCCGTACCGTATGTTACGGTATTCAATTCGTAAAGCCTTTGAGCTTTTTCGTCGTTTGACGCGCGCCATGCGATGCATTTGGAAACGACGGTCGCTGTGGAAGGAGCGACGAGGATTTGCCGAAACATCTTCTCGATATCTGCCACCAGAACGTACTCATACAGACGCCACCTCGTTAAAACCGAGGTGATATCGTTCTGTAATTTAGGGTCCCACTTGCAGGACGTCGTTTAGGGATCGCCCTCCTACCGTTCTGCTGGTTGCATTGAACACAACGCGTAGTTTGGTCGTTGCACTTTCCGTGCGTACGACCGCTCGATGCGGAATGTACAGTCGATTCTGGGCCAATCGGCTCAGAAGCCGAGTCATGTGACCCAAGGACTCGTACTCCGCGAGGAACTCCATGAGTCATTCTCTGTCGAGGGTCGCATCCGCGTCCGTTAATTTACGCCTCATCCTCGCGAGGGCGGACGGCGCTATGTGGAACGATTGTCCTTAACGCTTCGTCCGGTCTCTTCGGTGATTCAAGGCAATCGGACTATAAACCGTCCGGTTTTTGTCCTGTCTGACAGTTCTTCGGAAGAGTGCTTCGCACTCTTCTTCCGCCTTGGACCTTACGCACCTGGAGGTGGGTGGGGATTTCTTTCGGTTTCCTTGCAGAATCGTCCGAATCGCATAATCCAGCGATTCGAGAACGGTTACACAATGCAGCGTTCTTTACCGTATTCTGGCCGTCGCCCCTTCAGCGTGTATAGGGCCGGATATAACCCAGCCAAACGCCGTTTCTTGAGCGATCGGACCCTTCATTCGCCCCTCGTCGGAAGCCCGAACGAATCACACTGAGCGTATAAATCCGCTCCGATCAGAATTTCGATCGTAAGGATCGGCCCTGGCTTCTGGATCGGCTAACGGTAAACCTCGGAACGCACTGTAAACACTCTTCGGCGTTCGCCGACGTAAGTTGCGGTAGGTCGTGATTTTCGGCAACGACGTACGCGTGGAGCGACACATATCGGTTTCGACTCGTTTACATCGAGCCGAGGTTTAAACCGACGCTATATTTATTTTGCTGCGTCTGGCCGCCCCCCAAGCCCGATACCGTGGCTGGGGTACGTACGCGTTTCAACCGGAGGTCGTTTGCCAGACCTGCGGAAACGAATGACGTCTCCGATCCTTGGTCTAACAGTGCTCGCGCTTATTCGCGATGCACCGTTCTCTCCGAACACGCGTGTACTCGATGCCAGTGGCTAGCGGCACGGTCCTCGTTGCGCCTGTACCGAAGCGCGGTACAAGTGTGATGTCGAGTGCCGGTTTCTTGTAGGCCTTCGAAGTCGAAGGTTTTCCTTTCGGCTTCGACACGGCCATCGCTTCGTGGTTGAGGCGTTGTAATCGCTCTCGTCACGTTGGCCGTATGTAGTTTGTGCCTGCGGCCTTGTATAACCTTGATCCCTCAGTCCATCATAGTGCAGGAGGGTATGATGCTTCCCCTACACCGATGGCATTCACTGGGAGTCTCTGGCATTGTGATGCCGTATGAGAAAAGGTCGAGGGCCACAACGCACGCAGGCCATGCGGTTCTGCACGTAGTGGTGACGCATTTTTGGCGTCAGCACTTGAAAGTTGGTGCATTGAGGCAGATTGTGTGCCGTCTCAGTGCAGAATCCGCATACTGGCATCCACGCCATTGATTTGGATTTCGCCCGTCGTTTGCGGAACTTGCCAGGCGTCTCGGGTTTGGGGCCGAGTCGGTTCCCATAACGACGTTATGGCTTGCCAGAGGTCTCTTCTGAAGCACGACGCTTTGGTCGGAGCGTCGATGGAAGCTTCGGCATGCGGGTTTTTGTTTCCGGGGCGAGAGCTGCCTGTCGTCGGTGATATTTCATCGACAGCAACGCTTGCGCGTGATGATCGATGAAAGGTTCCGGACATCCCTCGAACATCCGGGTAGTTAGTCGAGAGGCGCCCGTGAGCATTTGATCTCTGCCATTCCAGCTCCAATTTCGGAGTGAAATGTTGTGTCGTCCAGTACGCATAGCATCCATTCTACAAGCTGTTCCCGGACGTGCCCCTTTTTCTTAATGCAGCGAGAGTCTCTGTGCATTCCACAGTGACCTGCCGTATGCTTCAGCTAGATCTGTTGAATTCAATCTGCTTCAGCGAAAATAGTTTGTCGAGCAACCTGCCCGGTGATCATGCGTGGAAGCTCCGTATTTCTCCTCCTTGAGCATTCTCCACGCTTCGGGGAAGATTGCAGCCCGACAATCTCGAGCGACGAAATCGTCGCGAGCTGGTCACTTCAAGCACGCGTTCAGATGGTACAATTTCTGTACGTCCTGATAACTGCGCATTATTCATTTTACCCTGGTGGTAAATAGATCCTCGAAATGTTCCCATTCCCGAGGATCCCCAGGCCGAACTTAGCAATCTTTGCTTGAGGGAGCTCGAATGGGCATGCTGGAATTGCTGGACCTCCGGTGCCGGTGGTCTCGGCGATTCAGCAGCGATTCGTGTGCTGCTCGGCGGTTACGAAATCCTGGAATTCCTGGAATTCGTTTTCCACGCCGAGGAGGTAGCCTGGCTTAAAAAGCGTATAGGCTTGTCTTTTGCGGCGAGAATCATCTTCCGCACGTTCCGCGCATACATGGTGCGTGACATCCCGCCAGGTTCGTCCGGCGTAGTCGAGCTTTCTTGGAAGTTTCTCCGTCAATTTAGCTCTGCCCACATTTTTGGTTGTGCTCACGGATCAGGGCAGTGTTCGTCTGTGCTCCATCGAGCTGATCCTCAATGTCGGCACGCGACATGGACTCGTTTAACGCCATAGCCAGGTTTGTCTGAGGACCAATCAGCTCGATTCAACTCTTGCGTGGTAATTTTCGTCACGTGTAAAGGCAGTCTGCTTTTCGTTCAATCAACCTCAGTTCAATCCGGCTCGAAGGACCTTATGTTGGGGAGTAGGTTTGAAAAACCTCGCCTAACGGTGGTCGGATCGTGAGGAAGGAACGTCGTGAAAGAATACAGATTTTTAATTTAATTTTCACTTTGACTCGAGTGGCTCGGCAAGCCTTTGATATGTTATGGTTTATTTGGTGATTATATAATGATTGTCTGCCGGCCAGACGCCGCTGCGCTAATCCTGTTTGGTAAACCTGTAACAGAAAGAGACACGAATAGGCGTTAAATACCTGTGAACGTGAATCTGCAGCTGTGTCTTCTTACTTTCTTCCGCGCTCGTCTGGTCTGTGCTTGTCGCACCCAGGAGCAGGGGATGATCTCAGCGCTGCCGATGCGCAGCTAAGGCTTAGTGGACTGTATATGTGAGCGTTCCCGTTAAATCGGGGAATCGCTTGTTTATTATTGTCGTGTACGAAGATTTCTGCTCGTCACGACTTTGCAATTCTGACTGCAACTTAAGACTTTGTTTTATGACTGTCGCAGGAAAGGGTGATCGGAGAGGGAGGTTGTAAGGTCTAACCTTTCAGCCGGTCCTCGGCCCTTCACCGCCTTCATGTAAGTGCGCGTACGTACGCACTGTGTGAGTGCAGAGCTTGTCAACAGCGCCCTTAGGTCGGACTTACGGTTGTGCCTGAGATTTCACGTTACAGCGCTTTGTCGGATGTCTGCTCCGACGCAGAGGGACCGTACTCCCTGGAGATTTTTGAACGTGTCCTTTCTTTGGCCGTTAGATGGGGTTTAAAAATGTGTTCCGCTTCGACTGTAAGACGGCATATCCACCCAGTGTATTTTTCACTCCTGTATGGTGGGTTCGTAGCGGTTTCTTACAGCCAATTGTAGGACGTTTGAAATTTTTGTATCTCGTTCTCCTCTAGTGCGACGATGATTCCACTCAGGGTTTCTTCCACACCTGGATTATGGAGTCGTGCACTAAAGAAAGGAATGCGAAAAACCTCGCACCTACTAAGTTGGGATGAGCTAATCCCTCTATCCCTGGGGAAACGATTGAGTCCACTCAGGGTTCTCTTCCCCACACCTGTTTATGGATCGATTCCCCGGAAGCACTCGAATTACTTCAAGCCTATTCCGAATTTAGGTGAGTCTTTCTGGAGCTCGGTCGGGTACCGACTGGCTCGATACGCTAACTGACTCCTGTGAGATAGTTCTTTCACAAACCGAGGGTCAGTCGAGGAACTCGACTCGGATCGGGTTGCTCGAATTATTCCTGGTTGGTTCGACTGCTGAGCGTGTTCCGGTTACACCGAAGTTGCTCGTGGCAGTGTGGTTTTGATAGCGAGTGACGGACGAGCACGAGCCTGCCAAAGTGAGCGCGTGAGTTGGGGAGAGTCTTCCGTCACGCGGCGCTGTCGCTGCGTGTCTCTCGTCCGTCTCTGTCTATTATAGAATTTTCGTACCTTCTCTTAAACTCGGGCGTTTGAACCGCTTGTTTCAAAATTGAACGTTAATTAATCGTTCGTGACTTTGCAGAAGAACCTCCCGAGAACCGTGTTTTTCTGTCCTCTAACATTTTGAATAGCGGACGCGTCGACCTAGAATCTTCCTGGTCGGTCGCTGTAACCGAAAACAAAACCGGGTAACGAATTGTTTCTGGATTTAAATTAATTTTCGCATTTTAAGCGATATTTAAAACAAATGTAAAAATAAATAAAATAGAATGGGCTAGAATAGGATACAGACTATATGCGATAATGTATAATCTGGCTAAATAAATAATTGAATGTGTAGCATAAAATGTGGAAAGAAGTCGCCAAATGAAATCAGAAATAAGGTAAAGTAAAATGTAATAACTTAAAATAAAATAAAGTATATTTAGTAGCTTATATAAAGTATAATTAAAAAATAATAAATAAACTAGAATAGCCTAGAATAGGATAGACTATATGCGATAATGTATAAACTTGCTCAATAATTAAATGAATTTTTATCATAATATATGGAATAAAGTCGCCGTAATATCGAAGTAAGGTAGAGGTAAAAATAAAATAACTTAAAATGAAATAAAGTAGAATAAGTAGATAAAATAAAATAAGATAATAATATAAAATAACTAAAATAGAATACTGTTAAAATAGGTGCGAGTTGTCGCTCTCTACCCTTTAACGTTGAGTCCGAATTACGAGGGAGTAGGGAAATGTGTGGGAAAAAGTGGAATCAGGTACACTGTAAAATTTCTTTCGCCTAGTCTCGTAGACTAGGCCGAATTTATTCTTAACAATGTTTGATATTTAATCAAACAAAACAAAATCAAATAAAACTAAAATGAAGCAAATTTATATTTTTAGAGAACCGCTCTGGAAAAATCGAGCCCGTTATGGCGGGCTCGTAAAAACTTCTGGCAGTGGTCTCTGGCCACTATGGCTCGCGTCTCGGTCGTCTGAAACAAAAAAAGAGACCGAAATTCGGCCCTGTAAATGCTTGACAACGCTCGTCGCGTTGTCTGACTCACTTTCAATCCACGCGCTCCTTACTCTGGGCTTATGGTAAACAGGAGCGGGATTCTTACACAGCGTTAAGCAGCTGTATTAGCGGACGGTATTATTGGAACGTTTCTCGTGTAATCGAGAAATGTTCGATGGCAGTATGCGGAAAGGCGAGATTCTAATCTCGATTTTTCCTTGACTGCAAAGGATTTGATTATTGCAGGAGTGGACAACGGGCGGAGGTTGTAAGGGCTCCGGAATATTGTCCGGCTCCGGCGGCACTTCACCGTCTCCTGGTCCGTACGGGACCGGTGTGATGCAAGCCCTTATCTGCCGCTTAGAAGCGTCTGAGGAGGTTAAAGGTGCTTACACCACGGTGCCCGCTTGCTGAACGTCGCTCTACACCGAGTGTCCGTACACACTGGTGATTAGTGACCGACGTTCTGAGCCAATCGAATTCAGCCGAGAGCACCCAGGGAATACGCCAAATAAAGGCCCCTATGGGGGTGGTACTCAAACTGAATTTCACGATCCTCAGGAAACTGACGATTCCACCCAGGAGTATATGCCTCGAAGGCCCCTTTATAGGTGGGTGTTAGCACCGTGCAACAATCAATGGAGGATCGAGAAACTCTCTCGATACCTCCACGCCACGACCGCTTATGAAAACGGTTCGTTGTTTCTTTTGCACCTGCGTTTTCCGGAAACCACGTTCGTGCAGGTCGAAACCAGCTGAGGAGTTCACCCCAGGGTATATGCCACGAAGAGGCCCTATGGGGGTTATCCTCAGCCTCAGATTCGACCCTGGAACCGCGATCCCACTCCAGGGTATTGTTCCTTGCTACAAAGGCGCCCTATAGGTGGAGTTTTTATCACCGTGCAATCTGTGGTTTTAGTACACGACCGCTGATTACAGCGATATGCGTGTGTCCTACGCAACGGTGGCGATAATCCAAACACTATTCGAGTGTTAATTAGATTATTCAGCCACCGATTGATTGTAGCACAACGGTGGCGATAATCAAACTTTATTCGAGTGTTAATTGATTATATTCAGCCACCGATTGTTTCAACGTTGGACAATTGCTCAAAGGTTTGAGAAAATTCTACGCTACGTTGGCAATAATCAAACACTATACAATTATTAAATAGATTAATTACAGCCACCGATTGCCTTTGTAAAATTACTCAGGAGTTTAGAGACAATTTTTCCGTGTCCGAAGTGGTTCGTTCACCGCAGAAGATCGAGCTAAACGCGCACGAAACCGTGAGTTACGAAATTCGACTTGGCTAATTTCTTTCGAATTCGCAACAGTCTTGCTATCGTCTCCGTGTGTCGGTTCCGTGGTGCAACGATACAATTAGGACGAATCTAACAGATCGTATACTAGCTTGATCACGGTATTAGACAAAGTCGGCTCTAGAGGTCCGAACTCCCGTCGAGAACCAGAAAGCGAGTGATTAGAGACAGAACCCTCTTGTGCGCGTTCGCGAGAGAAATTGTCTGTCTCGTATTAATCTTGTATCCTCTCTGTTATTTCGGCGTAGTAACACCTGTTCTCATGGAACCGTTACTGGGCCGATCGCGTGAGGCTATGATTAAAGGTAAATTTTTCTACACGGTATTGCTCCCGAAGCAGGATTACGACGCAGAGAAGGCTCTGGAATGTCGCTTTGTACACTGATGACAAATAACACCGTATTAGAAATGTCCCCTTTTTCTATAAATCACGCGAGAATTTAGCCGCCTGGTTTCTTAATAACGAATTAACACGCGTTAGTTTAAAACAAATAGACTAGAATAGGATAGACTATATGCGATAGTGTATAAACTGGCTAAATAAATAAATGAATATGTAACTTAAAATGTGGGATAAAGTCGACGTAAAATCAGAGATAAAGTAGAGTAAAATAAAATAACGTAAAATGAAATAAAAAGTAAGATAAGTCCAGATAAAAATAAAATAAAATAATAATATGAAATAAATAAAATAGAATAGACTAGAATAGGATATACTATATGCGATAATGTATAAACTGGCTAAATAAATAAATGAATGTGTAGCATAAAATGCGGAGAAAAGTCGCCGTAAAAACGAAATAAAGTAGAGTAAGATAAAATAACATAACATAGAATAAAGTAAAGTAGAATAAGTAGATAAAATAAAATGTAATAATAATATAAAAATAAATGAAAAAATGGAATAGAATAGAATAGGATAGACTATATGCGATAATGTATAAACTGGCTATATAAATAAATGAATGTGTAGTATAAAATGTGGAATAAAGTCGCCGTATAATCGAAATAAAGTAGAGTAAAATCGAAGTAAAGTAGAGTAAAATAAGATAACGTAAAATAAAGTAAAGTGAGGTAACTAATCAAAAAGAATAATAATAAAATAAAATAAAGTAAAATAAAATAAAATAAGGTAAATAAAACTGTATCATAATAGGGTAGACCAGCTATGGTAACTGGCCCCTCCGCCAGATAATATATCGTCAGCGAAGTTTCGCTGCACGTCTAATCTCTCTTGCAGGTATATTACCGGCAGCGGTAGTACCCTACGTCGTCGCCACTGTCCACCGCCGACGTGTTCCTCAGTACCCTGCCCGCCGTCGGTATCATACCCTGCCTGTACCTCTACCGCGGGTAATTTACCTACCTGATTATTTCCCGGTGTTGCCCTCGCCGCACCTTACCAGCCGATAGTATCCCTGGAAGGTCCATTCGCTTATCAGCCAGGGTAACTCCCCGGCAATCGGTGTCGCTTCCTCCTGTGATAATCACTCACCTTTGTTGGCCAGGCCGTCCGCCAGTCTACTTACCGGCGGGCCCTCTCCTTATTAACATAAACCTACCTGACGTGCGACTTTCCCCACAGATGTCCGTGGGATGCACTTACACGATAATCGGGACATAACGTAAATGGGATAAAGTAAAGTAAAGAAAGTAAAGTAAAGTAAACTAATATAGTAATGTCAGTAAATAAAATAAAATAAAATAAAATAGAATAAAATAAACTGAAATAAAAAGTAAATGTCCTAAAATGACATAAACTAAAATAAAATACAATAAAGTAGAATGAAATAAGATAAAATAAAATAGAATTACTATTCTACTATAATACTGTCTTAGTTACTGTAAATACTGTAAATACTATACTATACTATAAAGTAGTAAAATAAAATAAAATAAGCTAAAATAAAATGGAATAATATATGAAATAAAATAAAATACAATATGATACAGTCGGATCCAGAGTAATGTAGACTGAGAGACATACGCTATCATGAATGATTGAAAAAGACCAAACCTATACCAGAAGAAATCGTACCTGCCTGTGTAGGTAATTATATATTATAATAATAATTGTTAGAATGGTGAAGGGCTCTAACACGGATTTGAGAACCTCGTCTAACGGGGGTCCGGATCACGAGGGAATAGGAGGATAGAAAAGTAATTATCACACGGTATATTGACTTTCACGTCGTCGAAAGTTCGATGTATATGTTTGTGTGCGTTCCCTTTAAACCGGGAAACTTCTTGTGCAGTATTGGAAAGACTAGCATCAACCTCGATTCATCCACGACTTCAGGTTTTGACTGTCATAGGAGAGGGTAACGGGTGGAGGTTGTAAGGCTGCACCCGTACCCGCTCCTCGACCCTTTACCACCTTATTGCGTGCGTACGGGCACGGTGTGATGCCAGGTGTGTCAACGGCGCCCTTGGGTCGACTTTACGATTGGGCCTGACACCACGTATCTTAATGAATTAACGTCCTACGCACAGCGACCGTACTAGACTGGCGATCTTTGGAGGTATTCTGCGATTCGTCGTAAGCTGGGAGTTAAAATTGTCCCACACTTTGACTAGAAGGTGGTAAATCCACCCAGGGTATTTTATACACCCCTGGATTGTGGGTTCCGAACCGTTTGATATTCAAGAGAGGTACGAGAATCAACCTCGATACCTTAAACACGACGTCTGATTGCAGCGATACGTGTTTTCTTTTACTTTTTCAGACCAAGGTGGGTCGTAGCCACTGCTGAATACCTCGGACACGATCTCTGATTACAGGGATACGAGTCTGAATTCAGGCTGAGGTGGATCGTACCCACTGCTGAAATCGAAATCTCCGGATTATAACTGTGGGATTTAGTATTAACGGATGCGGTTATATAAGAAATTCTATTCCGTCGGTAAACGATATAATTTTTAACTCTTTATTTCTCTGTCCTACACTTCTTGACAGGCCTCTCTCCGTCTCTCGTCAGCTGTCTCCTCCTCGCTATTGACGCGTTGCCCGGGGTTATCGCTCTCTCACTCACTCATTCACTCTCTCTCACTCTTATCCTCGCGTTCGTTCACTCGTCATTTGGCAGGGCCGTCGCGCAACCGTCTTACAAAAACGTGTAAAGAACAATTATTTTACTCCTACATAACCTGCGAGATTTTACAGTCAATTAATCAATTAATCAGGTCGTGTTCCGACCTGTTCTTATTAATAGGTAAGCGATTATGGAAGTATTGACGGTATCGGATGGTTTTCCTATCCGTTTTCGTCGAGACCTTCCTCGCGCTTCCGACTCTAATTTTAATTGAAATTAAATAACGTGTGTGGAAGTTAAGACGTTACCGGATGGATTGCCAATCCGTTTTTCGCATTAAACTTCCGTACCACGTTGGTAATTTCTCTCGATAGTTCAGTGGCTCAGAACTAGTCGGCCGTTTTGGAATTTAAGGGGAGCGGGATCGTATGCCCATGTGCTCGCTACCGATTCCAAATTCAGAGTGACGATCCCGCACGGTTGAAGTCAAATTCGGAGGGGAGAATCTCCGACTAGCGGCGCTGTAGACGAATTTGAATTCGTCTTTGTAAAACTTATTATTGTCGTACCTTCTCTTTATACACGCGCCGAAACGTTAGCTCGAAATCACGCGTAATTTCGTCGATCGCGTGATGTTTCGAAGAAATCCGTATGTGACAGGTTTTATAACCTGTCTTGTTTTCGCGTAGCGGACACGAGAGTCGAACAGTCTCGAGTCGGTTACATACGCAGAAAAACAATACCGGGTGACGAATAATATTCTACTATTCTTATATGCATCGAATTAACGCGATATTTAAACAATAATAATAATATAATATATAAATGAATAAATGGGTAAGTAAAATAAATGGGTAGGTAAGTAAGTAAGTCAGTAAATGAATGCATGATGGGAGTGCATGATGGCAAAATTTATAGCATAATGCATGTGTAGTATAGTATAGTAACAAGGTGAAAGCATATGTGCATAGATGAATGGATATATATATAATATAATAAGTAAAAACAGTAAGACCATAAATCAAAAATACATAAATATATAGGTAAGTGAGTGTATAACAATACATGAAAATAAGTAAATATATATGTATATAGAGTGGGTAGAATAAATAAATAAATAAATAAATTAAATAAAGTAACATAAAATAAGATAAAATAGAGTAATAAATAAACAAATAGGTAATGAATAAATTAATAAATGAATAAATAAAATAAATAAATAAATAAATAAATAAATAAATAAATAAATGAATAGTAGGTGATAAAGGGGAGTTCTGAGCCATGGTCCCAGAGGGAGGTGCGGGGGAGGGGGGAATCGAGGGCCAGGGGGGAGTGGGGTGGGGGCCCGCCCGTGGGGGGGGGGGCGCTGTGGTGGTGGGGGGTCGGTAATTAGGTCGGTAATTAGTATCAACGGTTGGTAATTAGTCTCAATGGTCGGTACTTGGTATCAATGGTTGGTAATTATCAGAAAGAGCTAATTGTCAGATGTCGGTAAAAGAGGGAAAGAAATTAGATGTCTTTTACTATTTTTTTATAAAAGTGATATATTTAATCTTTTATTACAATTCAGTGAGAGTATGAATTATTTGGAAATTATTAGAAAGAGGTAATTGTCAGATGCCGGTAAAAGGGGGAAAGAAATTAGATGTCTTTTGCTATTTTTATAAAATTTATATATTTAATCTTTTATTACAATTCAGTGAGTATAAATTATGTAATTACAAAATTAGATATATTTTTTATTTAATTATTAATAGCATCGTATAACATATTATCCACTGCAAATGTCAACAGCTCGCAATCCGCAGGAGAATTTTTATCATAATATTCACGAAGGATTTTGACGGCCTCATGTTTATGCGCAATACTGTTCCTTTTTAATATAGTTACAAATTGTTTATATTTCTCGCTGACATAGTGCGTATTTTGACACAGCCACGAATACGCGTGCTCGACACACAGTTCCAGTTCGAATAAAAATAATACAGTCGATGGTTTCATATACATGCAGGCATCATACAATTTCATTTGCACAAGGTTCATGCCACGCATTGTAACCACCGTAAGCACCAAATCACAAATCGTTAATGACGTTGGAGAAGGAGCTGATTTTACATGTTGTTCGATATCCTCGCGTTTCTGGATCAATGTCGTCCATGTCGAGTGTGGCAACAACAACACATTTCCTCGAGTATCGCCAAGAATAATTTCCACAGCGGACATAGGTCCTACCACGATTCTAATATCCAGGTACTTGTATGCCGTGGATGTGAGGGCAAACCTCCTCCCCAGTATATAAGGCGTCGAACGTTGTTTATTGCTATCGTAACATATAGAAAAAGTATGTAAAGAATGAAAGGTAAGTAATAACGCTAAGGAAATGATGATAATAACACTTACTCGCGACTTATGCACACCGTTTCGCGAGAAATGTAGTAATTCATGTTTGTAGAATCCAATAGATAACGTTTCACGACGACGGCGACGACGATACTATCAAAACGAGTGTGCAGCACATAAAAAAATGTAACGATGCATCAAGGGCAGCGAGGTGCGGGGAGAGGAATTTTTATGTCACGTGTTCTTCTGCGAAAAGTGCAACTTTTGCAAAAGCGATTTTTAGATTACCTTGAACACGACCAAACGTGCAAATTCTATGACATCACATTCGCGGTACGAATCGACCGTATCATGCGAAGCGGGTGGGGCATAGTGCGGGGGGAGAGGAATTTTTGATGTCACGTGTTCTTCTTCTTTTGCGAAAAGTGCAATGTTTGCAAATACCTTTTATATTACCATGAACACGTGCAAAAATGCAACCTCAGCAGAACGTATAACATTGACGAGCATTATGGGCGCGGGAAAAGAAATTAGATGCCTTTAAAATATGATATATTTATTAAAGCAACAAATGATTATAAAACATTACTTTTATGGATCCATGAATTGTGCGAGTTATTGAGTCCTAGCCATTTTACGTACACACTGTTCCCCTTCTTACGTAATACTTTTTCAACCAGATACGTCGGAATTAGCAACTCGTTGCAACTCGTGTTCGTAGAATCCTCCGGCAATTGGTTTTTCATAAGCATCTTTCAGCAGATACGTTGCAGGATTAGTTTTCTGTACCTCGGCGATTGTAAATATTTCAGTGCTCCAATTCGGTGTAACCTTTTTCAAAAATTGTCTTAAATTTGCTCACGCGTACCGCATCTCCCACTTTAAATCGTGCGGGAGCGGCAATCTTTACATGACTATACACCGTTGTTAAGAGCTTAGCGGCGTTTGTTGGTGTAACGTCAATTGGTCGCATACCAATAGTTCGATGCTTTCGCGCGTTGTACTTTGATACGAGATGTTGAGTCGAGTCGATCCATTTGTAATTTCCATTAAGGGTAAACATTTTCCACATGTTTTTTTTGAGCGTACGATTAAACCGCTCAACGACTGATGCTTTCATCACTGAATACGTTGAATAATGATTTATGTTGCATTTTGACAAAAGTTTTTGCACATTTGCGTTGTAAAATTCCTTTCCTTTGTCGGTCTGCAAATTTTTCGGATACCTTCCGCCGTCTCGGATTATCTTCCCGATCGCAGTAGAAACCTCAGTTCCATTCTTGGTTTTGAGGGTATAGCCCACGCATGCTTACTCAGCACATCGATAACAGTGAGTATGTAATGGAAGCCTCTGTTATACCGCGTGTAAGGACGCATCTCGACCACGTCCGCTTGCCATAGATCGTCGTATCCATGTACTATGACGCGTCTTCGGGGAAAATGTCTTCTCGCCGGAGCATGCAATTCTTCCACAAGACGCCGTTTCTCAATACTGGGGGTTTTCTTTTTTTCAGCCATGTATGACTCGCCACTGATGCCAAGACTTGACGTACACGTCTTATTAAACATCAAATCGACCTTCAAACGCCCCAACGTCTCGACGTCTCAACGTCCCCAACGTCCCCAACGACCCAACGTCCCAACGCCCCCAACGGCCCCAACGTCCCAACGCCCCCCACGGCCCAACGTCCAGCTATTGATGTATTTTCGAATTCGATAATACCCTCTCCAATTGATTCAGCTGGTCTTTCAAGCTCCTGAACGTAATCTTGAAATATGATCATCTTCTTGTCGAATTCATCTTGCCGATTTTTATAATTGTCATGTTTTCTTGCAAGTACAGCTTGTTGATAGCAACGCCATCCTCTACAGGTGGTGCTACCCGTCGAATCTTGCGCGACTTTGCATCGTAATTGGCACCAGCAATACAAAGAACATTGTCACGTACATAATTTCTGACTACACCATTCCAGCGATAGTATGATTCCACTGTTCCAAACGATGACTCAAACTTGTTGATTGGCATTTTGATATCGATTGACAGCATCGTCAAAGTGCAGGCTAACCAGATGAGTTCCTGGACCACAAAACTGGTATCCTGGGATATGTAATTCGATAGGTAGCGCGTTTATCGCTCGATTTAACAAACCACCGCCTTTCTTTACTCTCGTCGGCGACATTCACTGCAGTTTTTAATCAGTGGTGCTGGACCGTCGATATGCGTTCGCTGCCAAGGGCGATTATAATGTTCCAGACACCGACGATACTGCCGAACCTCAAAATCGGGTTTATATGCTCGGGTAGTCTGTCCCACAACTGGTCAATGTGTCTGTCAAATTCTTAGAGTAGAATAATCTTTGGTATACATTTCAGCTGCTCAGAGGATATGTCTCGAATGTCGCAATTATCCGACAGAACGAGAAGCATTTCGAATACTGAGCTGTTTTGTTTCGACGCGGATCTATAGATAGGGCGCGTCGTCGCTTCGACGTATCAAAATCAATTTCGCGGGTTCGTAGAGAGGAAAGCATGCGATTCGTACGACAACCAGTGACGTCTTACCGTGTTTTGCTTATCGCATGCCACGTCATCAAAGATAAAAATGGAATTCCGGAAGTGCCTCGCTCGACGGAACGGCGTCGCTGTTATTCGAAAATGTAAAATAACCAATTTAGTCTATCGATGAGAATATATTTTCTAAATATTGATATTTCGGTTGTTGTAACGATTTCGAGTACACGTATATGTTTTCGAAACGAACGCCGTACGGACTTTCTAACAAACTAATCAACACGTTCGTTTTACCACAATTCGATGGATCGCAGATTTTACCGCGTATAGAGGTCGGCAGCATATTTCCATGTTTGCTCCACCTCTTTCTCAGACTGTGTCTTTTTGTCTACATTAGTCACTTTGATCATAGGTGATTGGCGTACGAACTGCCATATTTTATCGGGATGCTATACGAATGAAGATCCATTCGAGAGAGCTGGTCTATTTATAGCGGTGCATAGAGCTGGAACGATCAGTGTTCAAATATAGCCTGTCGAGTCAGCAGAATGCACATTGACAGTCCATCACCATTGATAAACAACTGTGGCAAATGTCAACAAAAATTGGAAAAGGTCTATTTGTTTAAATATCGTGTGAGTCCGAGACGTAAAAACTCGGCCGCGATGCCCGTATTTATCATGAATTCGCGTAATTCTGGAAGGTTTTTCTTCGTCAGATTAGTATACCGCGGCCATTTTCGTGTTTTTGCTAGCTAGCTTCACTGGAATTCTCGATTCTGAGAACAAATTCCAGAAATCGTGTTGTTAGCGCCGAGAGAGAGAGAAGAATCGATTTATCGAATCGAGATCGACAGCCGAAAGGCGGCAGCGCCGCGTCGTGGCTACGCGGCGCGTAGCCGCCCGGGCCCACCACCGCGATGCGTCGCTACGCGACAGCGGGTGCGCGACGGGGCCCACCCGTGGCCGGCGCTGCTTGCAGATCGTTACGGATCATTCGTGAGCCGTCGGCGATCAGGAGCAGATCCTGTGACGATCTCTCCCATGTTCGTACGAAGCTCCGAGGAGATATCTCTGCTCGTCATCGGATCAAGTTTGCGGACATTCATTTATTCAGGAAAATCTCGTCATAGCGACTTGAGATTTTCTCGAATAAAAAGGACAATCTGCCTGTTGTTGAAGCGATCGCTGTACACGCCGCGCGTGACACGATCGTAGACGCAGGATTGTGATTGAACGTTGCAGTTCGTTGCCGCGACTGCGACGTTAGGGATTCGGTGTTAATCACTTTGAGTCTCTTCCTATTGAATACGGTTTGAGCTTACTGTAACGGAGATACCGACATACTGGTTATCTCCTGGTGGTGGTTCGCCGTTCGAAGGGATCGAGGAACCCACTCGAATCGCCCGTTAGGTGTACCACATAGAGTGCACCGACCGGTGGAGTTGTGGTTTCATCGACCCGTGTGAGCTTATACGGCGTAGGAGCAACCGGAAGTTGGATACCCAGATATTGGTATCACTTCGCGGTGCTCACCGTGCACCGGCTTTAGAGAACCCGCTCCAGTGAACCAGTCGTGAGGTGACAAGGTTGAGCATAAGCGACCACTGGAGCACAGGGGTTCGAAGCACGGCCTTCCACCGCTACACCCACTACCAGATGTGAGTCGACCACACTGGGCTGTGACCGTAGGGTGGTTAGGAATTGCAAAGGACGTCGTCCTAATTCGGCGAGCCGCAGGCCAGCTCCTCGTGAAGGGAACCGCCGACGAGGGAGCCACGACAGCTGCCGGGCGATTCTTTCAAGGAAAGGAATCGCTGTCTAGGCAGCTGCGTGGGTTGGCCGCAGGCCGTTCCTGAGGAGCCGCCGACGAGGTACCCGTACCTGGACGAGACGTCCTCTTGCGTGGGTGGCGTTCAAAGCGTCACCCGCACGGTGAGCGTGCTCGCGGGATATAGCCATTTGGAGCCTTACAACCTCCATTTGGTTTCCGTCCGTGGCACCAGAAGCGAACCCGGTAGATCGGAGGAAAACCTCGTCTACCCGGTTAGTGCGCGTCGGTGATATCGTAAAAACGACTATCACCGACCAAAGCAAAATAATACAGTCCACTAGCTATTGCGCTGAATTGCCAGTTAGCTCTCCTCCGCTAATACACCAGACTGTCGCTGGAGCGCGAGAAAAGCAGCTGACGAGCGCGTAATCGTTGACTTGTCCGCAAAATAATTATACTTCTTGTATAATTTTGTTACAGAAGACCTTAGGAGGAAGGAAAGAGGACGCGGCCGAAGGGTCTGAGCCGGCGTACCTTTAAATTCTTTTTTCCGTTAAGTTTTTTGTAATTTAGTAATTTTGGTTTATATTTTTTGGAATAAAAAGTTATTTGAAAACTTGTACCAATTCTCTCTACCCTATCTTCTCCCTCGTCCGGAACCACCAAGTTAGAGCCCCTGAGTGCTCTAACACTATTAAATCGCGTTATAAACACACTTCCGATGGAATTACATATTCCAGGTTATCAGTATTGTGGTCCTGGGACATATTTAGAGAAACGCTTGGCGCTTGGCGATCAAGGTATCCAATCCGCTGGACGCCGCGTGCGTCGCGAGCATGATATAGTGTATTCGCAAAATAACGATCTCGGAAAATGACACGCGGCCGACAACATCCTAGCAGCGAAAGCGTGAGAACACATTACCGCGAGAGATTCCAGTCTCGGGGAAAAGGCTGCTGCTACAACCGTTTGGGCGGCTATGAAGGCTAAGACAAAATTCGGTATGGGTTTGTAAAAGAAAAAAAAGAGTGGTTCGAAGAAGCGAATACTTCCAATGGCGAAACGTGGCGGTATCCTACCGATTTTACCATTATTGGGGGTTCTCGGCTCATTGGTCGGAGGGGCGGCAGGAGTCGCGAAGGCTGTGAACGATAAGAAGGCAATGCAGCGTCAGCTGGAAGAAATGAAACGTCACAATCTCGCCATGGAAGGTCATGGACTTTATCTCGCGCCGTACAAACGCGGGCGGGGAATCTCAAAGAGAAAAAAAAAAAAACGTCAAAATTAAAATGCCTGAAGGCGTAACCACCAACATACTACAGTATTCCATATTTCAGAGGTATTTTTATGCGCAATACTTTACCAACAGATGGGGTACGCAGGAACGAGAGCGGAATCGTAAATTTGGATACTGTTGAGGGCTCAGGTACTCATTGGGTGGCGTACGCAAAACGGGGAACATGTTCCATATATTTTGATAGTTTTGGCAATCTTCAGCCACCGAGGGAACTGATACAATATTTGAAGAATAGCATAATCGAGTATAATCACATGCCTTATCAGCGCTATAATCAAAGCAATTGTGGACAGCTATGTTTAAAGTTTCTGCAGTCGGTTGACAATCAATTTAAGGACAGTCGTTGCTCACCTTAACTCCAGTATCCGTTTGAACATGTCGCTGACGTTAACGCTCACCGGTCAAAGTAGCATTCTCGCAGTAAGCTATTTTCCAGCCATCGATTTGAGCAATGGTGATTACGAGCTCGGTCTTATGGACTTTGAGACTTATTACACTATACCGAATATAAATTTGTCGAATAATAAATTTTACTACGATAACGATGATAAGGAAATCATTATTCCCGAGGGATCTTATGAGCTGGACGACATTCGCATGAATTTGCAACGATCGCTTTCACAGGAGTAATGAAGGGAACCCCCATGATGCTTAGAGCCAACAACAATACGATGAAGAGCGAAATCAAGTGTGATTACAGCATAAATTTTACCAAACCCAATACTATCGGCTCGTTGCTGGGGTTTCGACGAATCGGGTGCTACAACCGCGGAAATGGCACGAATCGGATGCACCAATCAATATAATGAACGTAAATATTATTCGCATTGAATGCAACGTGACGGCTGGTGCTTACAGCAATAACAAGTGCGTGCACACGATACATGAGTTTTCGCCTACCGTTCCACCTGGATATAAGATATCGGAAAGACCAGCAGAGATCATTTACTCTCCCAATCACTGCGCGAAGCATTTCGGATTTAACGATTCGCGTTGCCGGATCAAGACAGTCCAATTGCTCGATTTTCGAGGGGAACAGATCACCGTTCGACTGCATGTACGGAGACAATGGCTGTAGTAGGAGATGCTTGTGCTGAACGAAGCGGAGCAGGTGAAACAGACAACACGTGAAAACAATGAGAAGACAATTCAATCGTCGGCACACCTCACTGTATCGAATATTGACTGTCTAAAACCATCAGGCGAGAAGGCAATTCGATCACCCACGAAACTCACCGCATCGAATATTGAATTTCTGAAATCGTTGGGTTTTGTTGTACGAAATGGCTAATATCTTAAACATTTGAAACAAACCGATCTTTGACGACAGCATCGTCAAGATGGAGACTCATACGTACAACCCATACACCAACACAACGTTTGGGCACAGCGATGAGATACGAATACCTATACAACAGCAGGATTTATGCACGTTGCCAAGCGAGAGCTTTCTATACGTTGAAGGAAGATTCACAGTAAAGAAGCCAAACAAGGAGTTGGAAGCATATCTCGGAAATAATTGTGTTGCGTTTATGTTTGATGAAATTCGATATGAACTCAATGGTGTGGAGATCGATCGTAACAGAAACGTTGGAATAACAAGTACCATCAAAACCTTCGTGTCCTCACACTGTGATAAATCGTTAATTTTACGGAATGCAGGATGGGTCACACAGTCAAACATACCGACAGGTTACTTTAACCTTTGCGTACCGCTAAACATGTTGTTGGGTTTTTGCGAAGATTACAAGCGTATAGTAATCAATGCTCGTCATGAGCTCATTCTTATACGCGCTCGCAGCGATAACAACAGCGTCGTTGCAAATTCCGCGCTGGAGCCAGAGATCGAATTACTAAAGATACAGTGGCGAATGCCTTCATTATACTGAACGATAAGAAAAAACTATCGATGTTGCGGATTTTGGAAAACGGGCAATACCTAAGCATGAGTTTTCGTTCGTGGGACCTGTACGAGTACCCATTATTGCAAAGTACAACTAAACATTCGTGGGCCGTTAAAACTGCAACTCAGCTGGAGAAACCGCGATACGTAATTTTTGCGCTGCAGACTGGTCGAAAGAACATCATGTCTCAAGATGCGAGCAACTTCGATGCATGCAACTTGACCAACGTGAAACTTTATCTAAACTCTGACTTTTATCCATACGATGACTCTCGATTTTGATAAAAACAGATATGCTATTCTTTTTTATATGTATGCGCGTTTTCGTAAAGCTTATTACGGATACGACTGTTACGAAAATCTTTGCAACAGAGACAACTTTTTCGTTGTATGGACCGTTTGTAGTAATCGATTGCTCGCGACAGAACGAATCAATCAAGAGTGCAACCGTAGATGTGCGAATAGAATTTGATTGTAAAGAAAACGTACCAACAAATACTACCTCGTATTGTCTTATTTTGCATGATCGTGTCGTCGAATACTGTCCACTGTCCAACGTTGTGCACAGAATCACATAAATTGTAGCATCAGCAGTATCTGTAGTATTTAAGAGCTGGGCACATCATATTGCGGTATAGTTTCAAAGATATTGTTGCGATGGTACCAACGTTTGTTGACATACAAGGATTCTTCCACAACGACAAGTTTGTCGTAAAGGAAGTTGCAGTGCTGAGAAAAAGGAAGCATTATCGCACACTATACAGGGTATTTCACCTAACTTGACCACCTTAAATATATCGCTTATTTTGTATGATAGAAAAAAGTCAAGGGGAGAAAGTATTCTGTTCAGAAGGCGCCAATACGGTGATGGATCGAATTTTTTCAAAGGTCATTTTTTTCGAGATTTCAAAGGACATCGTATTTTTTTAAATGGGACCACATATTTTCGCTACAACAGTCTTATAGCTTATAAAAAGACGAATCCAACGATGTGCGATATGTTGACCTTCACGTGACCTTTAGCGAAGGAATTATGAAATGTTTGTCAGTAACTGCAGTACGCGTTCGGAGACGGTAAATGAAGGAATTTCAATTTCATTGAAACAGTGTACCGTGTAATTGTTTCTGGTGCTTATAAATAGATATTCATATTCTCCTTTCAACGGTTGAAGTATGTTTACAAGCATTATTATTGTAAGAGGGAATGACCGAAGCGGGTCAATAGCGCGTTGTCAAAAGCCGCGACGTACACAACAAGTTGCGGTATCGATAGCAGTGTAATAAGATTCTCCATCATGTACTACAGCAGAAAAAGTGGAAATGATTTTATGATCGCTGGATCTTACGCCACTTGATTTCTTTCTGTGGGGCACCTAAAAAATACAGTTTACAATGATATTCCCACAACAGCAGAAAACATGCGACAAAGGATTCTACATGCATGTAGATCAATTACTATAGAACAACTGAAAAATGTTCAGCAAGAATTTATTTACCGCCTCCAAAAATGTATCCAGGTTCATGGTGCACATTTGAACACCTTCTAAAATAAACATTTAATTTAAGACTGTTTCAATGAAATTGAAATTCCTTCATTACCGTCTCCGAACGCGTACTGAAGTTACTGACAAACATTTCATAATTCCTTCGCTAAAGGTCACGTGAAGGTCAACATATCGCACATCGTTGGATTCGTCTTTTTATAAGCTATAAGACTGTTGTAGCGAAAATATGTGGTCCCATTTAAAAAAAATACGATTGTTTAAATAACGCGTTAATTCGTTATTAAGAAACGGCGGTTAAATTCTCGCGTGATCTATGGAAAAAGGGGACATTTCTTATACGGTGTTGTCCTCAGTGTTCGCGACATTCCAGAGCATTCTCTGCGTCGTAACCTGCTTCGGGAGCAATACCGTGTAGACAACATCCAAATTTACCTTCAATCATAGTCACGCGATCGGCCCAGTAACGGTTCCATGAGAACAGGTGTTACTACGCCGAAATAACAGAGAGGATACAAGATTAATACGAGACAGACAATCTCCTCTCGCGAACGCGCACAAGAGGGTCTGTCTCGACCATCACTTGCTATCTGGTTCTCGACGAGTTCGCTTCTTCCAAGCCGACCTAGTCCAACACCGCGATCACGATATACGCGCAAAATAAATTCCGTTTTAATTGTATAGTTACACCACAGAACCGAAACGGAACGAGATTAAGACTGTGGTAAATTCGAAAGAATTAACCTAGTCGGATTTCGTACCTCACGGTTTCGTGAGTTTAGTGATCGTTGTGTGTACAGAACCGTTCTGGAAAAACGCCGCATTGAAACAATTTACAGTGAACAACCGGTGGCTGATCATAATCGTGTGTGCACTTCAATAGTGTTCGATTATCGCCACCGTTGTGTAGATTGTTTCAAATAAAAAGCAATTTCCAACATTAACAACCGGTGGCTGATAACAATCGTCGTAAATTTTAAATAGTGTTCGATTGTCGCCACGTTTGCGTGTAAGGCAGGTACCGTTGTAATCAGCTGTCGTTCAACTAGAACCGAGAAAAACTTCTCGGTTTTCCTTGAACTTTGTGCGATTCAAACACTCCGGATAGGGGCCTTTTGGCGTATACCCTGAGTGGGATTGTCGTTTCCGAGGGTCGAAATCTCGGTTTGAGTACCACCCCCATAGGGGCCTTTATTCGGCGCATTCCCTGGGTGCTCTCGGCTGAATTCGATTAGCTCGAACGTCGGTCACTCATCACCAGTGTGTACGGACACTCGGTGTAGAGCGACGTTCAAAAGGGCGCCGTGGTGTAAGCACCTTAACCTTCAGACGCTTCTAGCGCAGTTAAGGGCTTGCATCACACCGGTCCCGTACGGACCAGGAAACGACGCTGAATCACGGAGTGGACAATTTTGGAGCCTTACAACCTCCAACTGTTATCACCTCCAGCCAAAATTCAAGCTAGCAGCAGTGGGAAGATCGAGGCTCAAATCTTGTCTTCCCCATCTGCTGTTATAAAATTTTACAGAACTGCAGTCGAACGTTTCTCGATCACACGAGAAACGTTTAAGTATACAGTCCACTAACACAGTTGCGTATCGCTGTGAAGGAATCCCGCTCCTGTTTATCATAAACAGAGACAGGAGCGTGTGGATTGAAGCGAGTCAGACAACGCGACGAGCGTTGTCAAGTATTTACAGCCGAATTTCGGTCTCTGTTTGTTGCAGACGACCGAGACGCGAGCCGTAGTGGCCAAAGACCACGGCCAGGTTTTTGCGAGCCCGCTAACGGGCTCGGTTTTTCCTGGCGATTTATACTTATAAATTTCTTCATTTTTGTTTTATTTAATCTTGTTTTTTTTTTTTAAATTTCAAACATTTTAAATAAACGGCCTAGTCGATTGACTAGGCGAAAGAAATTTACAGTGTACCGATTCACTTTCCCACACATTCCCACTCCCTCGTAATTCGGACTCAACGTTAAAGGGTGAGAGCGATAACAACTCGCACCTATTTTAACAACGATGACCTTGAAATCTCGAAAAAAATGACCTTGAAAAAAAAATTCGATCCATCACCGTATTGACGCCTTCGAACAAAATACTTTCTCCCCTTGACATTTTTTTCTATCTTACAAAATAAGCGATATATTTAAGGTGGTCAAGTTAGGTGAAATACCCTGTATATTCCAAAGACCATTTACTTGGAGTGCGTTGTCTGTAGCCGATAAATCCCAGGCTGCTTGGGTGACAAAGAACGTCCATGGATTGTCATGGAATGAGGATGGTTTCGTTCCACACCACGAAGCAAAACAATTGATTACAGCGGCAGTTGTGGGTGACGATCCAAGTACTCTCGTATATGTGAAAGGATCCCAAAAACGAGACTGGTGGTAGATTTGGTGGAGGAACATGTGCCAATCGAGACCATGGATGCTGTATATGAAGATATCGATCGTTTAGAAAGAACTTGATAGCGATAATACATTTCGATGTAGCATCCATGAAAAGGATTGTTTTTTCCAAAAAAAAGAACGATTTGCGCATTACAAAATGTATTCCAAATTATATAATTGGTGGTTAAAAAATCAGAAATAAATGTATTTTTTAAAACAATTTACATCATTAAAAGAGATCTAATTTCTTTCCCCTCCTTCCTACACGGTCCAGCCTTAGATTTATGCGAGGAGAGAATGTGGAAGACGGGTAAATAAATAAAATTGGAGAAATAATATATGTTTTAAATGATACTATATTTGTTTAAATATCGTTAATGAGTCCGAGACGTAAAAACTCGGCCGCGATGCCCGTATTTATCATGAATTTGCGTAATTCTGGAAGGTTTTGCTGACGGAGAATTTTCTTCGTCAGATTAGTATACCGCGGCCATTTTCGTGTTTTGCTAGCTAGCTTCACTGGAATTCTAGATTATTAGAAAAAATTACACAAATCGTGTTGTTAGATCCGAGAGAGAGAGAAGAATCGACTTATCGAATCGAGATCGACAGCCGAAAGGCGGCAGCGCCGCGTCGTGGCTATGCGGCGCGTAGCCGCCCGGGCCAAGCTGCGCGATGCGTCGCTACGCGACTCTGCGCTTGCGCGACGGAGCCCAGCCGTGGCCGTCGATGCTTGCAGATCGTTACGGATCATTCGTGAGCCGTCGGCGATCAGGAGCAGATCCTGTGACGATCTCTCCCATTTTCGTACGAAGCTCCGAGGAGAATGGAGACGATCTCTCTCCTCGTAATCGGATCAAGTTTGCGGACATTTATTTATTCAGGAAAATCTCGTCATAGCGACTTGAGATTTTCTCGAATAAAAGGACAATCTGCCTGTTGTTGAAGCGATCGCTGTGCACGCCGCGCGTGACACGATCGTAGACGCAGGATTGTGATTGAACGTTGCCGCGACTGCGACGTTAGGGATTCGGTGTTAATCACTTTGAGTCTCTTCCTATTGAATACGGTTTGAGCCACTGTAACGGAGATACCGACATACTGGTTATCGCCTGGTGGTGGTTCGCCGTTCGAAGGGATCGAGGAACCCACTCGAATCGCCCGTCTGGTGTACCACATAGAGTGCCCCGACCGGTGGAGTTGTGGTTTCATCGACCCGTGTGAGCTTATACGGCGTAGGAGCAGCCGGAAGTTGGATATCCAGATATTGGTATCACTTCGCGGTGCTCACCGTGCACTGGGCTTTTAGAGAACCCGCTCCAGTGAACCAGTCGTGAGGTGACAAGGTTGAGCACAAGCGACCACTGGAGCAAAGGGGTTCGAAGCACCGACCTTCCACCGCTACACCCACTACCAGATGTGAGTCGACCACACTGGGCTGTGACCGTAGGGTGGTTAGGAATTGCAAAGGACGTTGTCCTAATTCCGGCGAGCCGCAGGCCGGTTCCTCGCAGAAGGAACCGCCGACGAGGGACCACGGCAGGCTGCCGGGCGATTCCTTCAAGGAAAGGAATCGCTGTCGAGGCAGCTGCGTGGGTTGGCCGCAGGCCGTTCCTGAGGAGCCGCCAACGAGGTACCCGTACCTGGACGAGACGTCCTCTTGCGTGGGTGGCGTTCAAACGTCACCCGCACGGTGAGCGTGCTCGCGGGATATAGCCATTTGGAGCCTTACAGCCTCCATTTGGTTTCCCGTCCGTGGCATTGCGAAGCGAACCCGGTAGATCAGAGGAAAACCTCGTCTACCCGGTTGTGCGCGTCGGTGATATCGTAAAAAACGACTATCCCCGACCAAAGCAAAATAATACAGTCCACTAGCTATTGCGCTGAATTGCCAGTTAGCTCTCACCTCCAAGCACACCAGACTGTCGCTGGAGCGCGAGAAAAGCAGCTGACGAGCGCGTAATCGTTGACTTGTCCGCAAAATATTTATATTTGCCGGAATTTCTGTTACAGAAAACCTCCGATGCAGTAACAAGGACGGAGAAAGAGGCGGACCAGGCCGAAACGTGAGCCTGGGTCCAGTTTTACTTTATTTATCCGTTTTTTTCTAATTTGTAAAAATAATAGTTTTGGTTATTTTTGTAATAAAAAGTTATTTGAAAACTTGTAACAATTTCTCTACCCTATCTTCTCCCTCGTCCGGAACCACACCAAGTTAGAGCGTGAGTGCTCTAACAATATTGTTACAATAGAAGAATATATTGTTTTTTTTTTTTTTGAAACGTCGAATCTTAGAATTATGCAAGGAGAGAAGGCGGAAGACGAGTTGAAATAAAATTGGAGAAATAATATATGTTTTAAATGAATATATATATATTTTGTTAGGTGTTTATATGAAAAGAATAACAAATACAAAAAATAAATAAATAAAACAATACAAATTAAAAATAAAACAATAAAAAAAATAAATCCTCCGGCGGAGGCGGCGGTGGCGACGCAAGCCGAGGAATACTTCGTGGCGGCCTTAGTGGCCTATCGTCGCTTTCAAACGGCTGCATCATCCGCGGCCACCGGAAATACGGAAAATGGAATCGTATTATTTCCACCCGCTCGCGCCAGTTGATTGGCGGCGTCGGCGTCTCCGGTGGCGATGGGGAGGGCGGCGGAGACGGATCGTTCTACAACCCACAATAACTGATATAATATTCACATGTAATAAATGCCATAAACATTGGTATGTACATACCTCCTCATCGCCTCGCCGGGGCAATCCCTCGAATGCTGGTGTAATTCTCGTGTTAACCATTGAATGTCGACTGAGAACTGATCTCGCTGCATCTCCAGGCTCATGCATGTAAACGTATATCTCGAAAAATGCATAGCTTGCAAAATAGGGATGTCTTTGTTCTTCATGTTCTTTGAAATCTTTTTGTTGACCATCTCCATTCTTCCTCGCATGTATCATTGCCTAAAGCCGTATCACTTCTCCTTCTACTATGAACCGATAAATCGACAACTCCATATCACAAGTTGCAAAGTAGGATGTCTATGTTCTTCATGTTCTTCGAAATCTTTGTTGACAATTTCCATTCTTCCATGCACGTATCATTGGCTAAAGCCGAATCACTTCTCCTTCTTCTTTAAACCGATTATTCGACTAGCCCATATCAGTTAAACATGTAGGGGTACCACTTTTGAACGTGTCTCATACCATTTTGAACCATGTATTTTAACATATGTATACTGGTGCACCTAAGACGGTATTTTGTAACGCGGGTTCCGGACACGCCGGTTAGGTGGCGCCGGTGGGTCGCGGTACCGCGTTCGGGCCTCCTCCCGAAGCAGCGGCCACGCGGAGGAGCGGGATCGGGCGGGTATAAATGACTACGAGTCGGTAACGGTAAATAATATCATTTATTGAAAATAACTCCTCGGCTCGGACTCTGGAGGTCGCTGGGTGGACGGCGCTTGGTCCTGCGGTTTCGTCGGTCTGGAATTAACCGGTCCGGTGTGAGTACGCGCGCTTATTAAATATGGCTATGATAATGTATGACTAAGACAAAGTATGACTAAGATAAAGTATGACTAAGATAAAGTACGATTATGCTAGATATGTAAGCGCACGCGGGCGCTGCAACGGTCTGATTTCACGGCGCGGCGAGGACGGGGTATCGACCCCGCGGTCTGATCGTTTTCGGCGAATCTCTACGGGTAACAACCGAGGGTCTCTTCCCTGCGGTTGGGCGTTCTCTGTTGTCGCACGAACTATGCTGTTCCAGCTTCGAGAGAACTCGATGGGAGAGTATCGGGGATCTCCTTATATACTCGGCTACGTGCGCGCTCGGCTGCGAGAGTGGTTAGCGGCGCGGCGCCGCGTCGCGGCCACCGTCGGAGGTTGCCCGCGCGAGGCCGGTGGATGGCGGGTTGCCGGGGTCGCGGCGTTGCCGAGTGACTTTCGTCACAATTTTATAATGCCCCCATGGTAAGGTCTCGGTTGAATGTGGTACAATATATCGTTTGTCGTCGTGCGGACTCAGAGCAATTTTGTTTCTGATATCGTGTACACTTCATACAACGTGGATCTTATACACGATTGGTGGCAAATCTTTCAACCTCGCCCATCAAACATTGCACATAATCATCGTATGTTATAGTTCGTGCTACAACATTACTCTTGACACCTTTCGCCTTCTTCGTATCGTTCTTGCCATCGACTTGCATGGCGTACATCTTTGCTCTCAGTCCAACAAATTCGGTCATAATCGCACCATTATTTTCGTCTTTCATTAAACCTGGTATCTTCTTATTGACAAGCGGAATACCATATCGATTATCTGAGGGATAATCGCTCGTGTCAAATCGGGCAATGTCACGTATCATAAGTTCATAAATATTGTCACACTCGATGTGATAAATTAAACTGTCTGTATCGGTGTACATAATTTTACATTTATCGCTATGTGTGGGTAACATGTAGTCGTGATGGAATTCATACAAACAAACCTTAGATATATCTAGTATACATACCCACATAGATTGGTTTGTTCAATTTTACGGCCAGTTTGCGCAGCTCGATTGCAACTAAGTTTTCCGAAAATATGCTGCGACTGTGAAAATTTGGTTTAGCGATCAATGCCGCCGCACCATATCTCCCTTCCCATTTTGTTACTAATTTTACATCTACATGATTGCGCACATTCTCCATAGTTTTACCAAACACTGCATTGTTCATTAACTTGTATAAATTTTTCTCAAAATCATATGTGGCAAGAGTTCTAAACTTTGTATTTAGTTCGATGTAATCGCGAAGCCATGGTGATTGTGAAAACTGTAATACGCGGTGAACTTCAGTTACGCGAAGGCCGTGACGAATACATTGCTGCAGATTGTGGTAATGTATTACGTAACGATTCTTATCGTATAGAGTCGCGAGGAGCTTTTCCTGGCGCTTGCCGGGCGGTTTATCGCGCGTTGGGCAGAACAGTAAATCTGTGTGTGCATCATGCAGATGTTGTGGATACTCCAGATCGACTTCCAAAATATACCCCATCGTTGAGTCTAACGCTATGGCCATTACATCTATATCTTTGTTGTTGACTCACTGAAAATTGGCGTATGGTAATGGTTGACACATTGTCCAGCCGTACAAATTATTTACATCGAAATACATTAAATATGACGACGGTTGCGATGCATCATACGACTGCATGTACTTGTTGTTGGCTCGTGCGCGTCTGTTGGAACATTGACTTAAACCACCGCGTATACCACGTTCGATGAATAGGACCATGTCGATATCGGTAAGAAGTTCGAAATTGATACGTGTATGCTTCAGCATGGCATCCCACGTAAAACCTGGCAGAGTATAATAGTGCGCGGGATCGAGTCCGTAACTTGTGACGCAACTATTGCGAAAATTTTCAAAAATATCTGCCAACAGCAAGACATCAGTCTTTAGATACAAATTGCTATACTCGCCGAGCGTTTGAATGGTGTTTAAATATCGCTTAAAATGCGAAAATTAATTTAAATCCGAAACAATTCGTTACGCGGTTTGTTTTCGGTTACGCGACCGACCAGGAAGATTCTAGGTCGACGCGTCCGCTATTCAAAATGTTAGAGGACAGAAAAACACGGTTCTCGAGGTTTTCTGCAAAGTCACGCGAACGATTAATTAACGTTCAATTTTGAAACAAGCGGTTCAAACGCCCGAGTTTAGAGAAGGTACGAAAATTCTATAATAGACAGAGACGGACGAGAGACACGGCGACAGCGCCGCGTGACGGAAGACTCTCCCCACTCACGCGCTCACTTTGGCAGCTCGTGCTCGTCCGTCACTCGCTATCAAACCACTGCCACGAGCACTTCGGTAACCGAACACGCTCAGCAGTCGAACCAGGAATAATTCGAGCAACCCGATCCGAGTCGAGTTCCTCGACTACCCTCGGAGTTGTGAAAGAACTATTCACAAGTTAGCGTATCGAGCCAGTCGGTACCCGACCGAGCTCTGTAGAAAGACTTAAAAATTCGGAATAGGCTTGAAGTAATTCGAGTGCTTCCGGGGAATCGACTCCATAATCCAGGTGTGGGAAGAAACCTGAGTGGACTCAATCGTTTCCCCAGGGATAGAGGGATTAGCTCATCCCAACTTATAGGTGCGAGGTTTTTCGCACCTTTCTTAGTGCACGACTCCATAATCCAGGTGTGGGAAGAAACCCTGAGTGGAATCATCGTGCACTAGAGGAACGAGATACAAAATTCGTCCTCCAATTGGCTGTCAGAAACGGCTTCGAACCCACCATACAGGAGTGAATAATACCCTGGGTGGATTTGCCGTCTTCCAGTCGAAGCGGGACACATTTTTAAACCCCAGCTATCGGCGAAAGCTAGGACACGTTCAAACATCTCCAGGAGTACGGTCCCTGTGCGTAGGACGGAGCATCCGACAAAGCAACGTGGTCTCAGGCACAACCGTAAGTCGACCTAAGGGCGCCGTTGACAAGCCTGCACCACACAGTGCCGTACGCACTTACGAAGGCGGTGAAGGGCCGGGGACCGGCTGAAAGGTTGGAGCCTTACAACCTCCCTCCGATCACCTTTCCTGCGACAGTCATAAAACAAAGTCTTAAGTTGCAGTCAGAATTGCAGTCGTGACGAGCAGAAATCTCGTACACGACAATAATAAGCAAGCGATTCCCGATTTAACGGGAACGCTCACATATACAGATCCACTAGCTTAGCTGCGCATCGCGGCGGCTGAGATCCCCCCGCTCCTGGGTGCGACAAGCACCAGACCAGACGAGCGCGGAAGAAAGTAAGACACACAGCGTGATTCACGTTCACAGGAATTTAACGCCTATTCGTGTCTCTTTCTGTTACAGGTTTACCAAACAGGATTAAATGCAGCGGCGTCTGGCCGGGCTAAGCATTACATAATTTTAGTTGCCAAACATAACAGAAATAAACGGCTTAGTCGAATCCTTCGACTAAGCGAAAATTAAAATTAAAATCTGTATTCTTTTCTCGACGTTCCTTCCCTCACGATCCGGACCACCGTTAGGCGAGGTTTTTCAAACCTACTCCCCCTAACATAAGGTCCTTCGAGCCGGATCAAACGAGGTTGATTGGAACGGGAAAGGTGACTGCCTTTACACGTGACGAAATTACCACGTAAGAGTTGAATCGAGTTGATTAATCCTCGACAAACTCGCTATGGCGTTAAACGAGTCCATGTCGCGTGCCGACATTGAGGATCAGCTCATGGAGTTAACAGACGAGTTCGATCGTCTTAGATCCGTGAGCATAAATCTCAAAAAAATGGAGCAGAGCTAAATTTACGGAGAAACTTCTCCAAGAAAAGCTCGACTACGCCGGACGAACCTGGCGGGATGTCCGCACCATGTATGCGAACGTGCGGAAGATGATTCCCGCCGCAATAAGACAAGCCTATACGCTTTTTAAGCCAGGCTACCTCCTCGGCGTGGAAAACGAATTCCAGGAATTCCAGGATTTCGTAACCGCCGAGCTGACACGAATCGCTGCTGAATCGAGACCACCGGCACCGGAGGTCCAGCAATTCAGCATGCCCATTGAGCTCCCCAAGCAAAGATTGCCTAAATTCGGAGGGGATCCTCGGGAATGGGAACATTTCGAGGATCTATTTACCACCGGGGTAATGAATAATGCGCAGTTATCAGACGTACAGAAATTGTACCATCTGAACGCGTGCTTGGAAGGACCAGCTCGCGACGATTTCGTCGCTCGAGATTGTCGGGCGCAACTTCCCCGAAGCGTGGAGAATGCTCAAGGAGAAATACGGGCTTCCACGCATGGTCACGGGAAGGTTGCTCGACAAACTATTTTCGCTGAAGCAGATTGAATTCAACGATCTAGCCAGCCTGCAGCAGGTCACTGTGGAATGCACAGAGACTCTAGCTGCATTAAGAAAAAGGTGAACGACCCAACAGCTAGAAGAATGGATGCTAGCGTACTGGACGATACAACATTCACTCCGAAATTGGAGCTGGAATGGCAGAGATCCGCTCGGCCTCTCGACTAACTACCCGATGTTCGAGGATGTCCGAACCTTCATCGATCATCACGCGCAAGCGTTGCTTTCGATGAAAGAGGACCGTCGAGAGGCAGCTCTCGCCCCGGAAACAAAATCCCGCATGCCGAAGCCCATCGACGCTCGACCAAAAGCGTCGCTGAAGCCTCTGGCAAGCCATAACGTCGTTATGGGAACCGACTCGGCCCCAAACCCGAGACGCTCAAGTTCCGCAAACGACGGGCGAACCAAATCAATGCGGATGCCAGTATGCGGATTCTGCACTGGGGCACACAATCTGCCTCAATGCACCAACTTTCAAGTGCTGACGCCAAAAATGCGTCACCACTACGTGCAGAACCGCATGGCCTGCGTGTTGTGCCTCGACCTTTCTCATACGGCATCACAATGCCAGAGACCCCAGGAATGCCATCGGTGTAAGGGGAAGCATCATACCCTCCTGCACTATGATGGACTGAGGGATCAAGGTTATACGAGGCCGCAGGCACAAAATACATACGGCCAGCGTGACGAGAGCGATTACAACGCTCAACCACGAAGGATGGCCGTGTCGAAGCCGAAAGGAAAACCTTCGACTTCGAAGGCCTACAAGAAACCGGCCTCGACATCACACTGTACCGCGCTCGGTACAGGCGCACCGAGGACCGTGCTGCTAGCCACGGCACGAGTACGCGTGTTCGGAGAGAACGGTGCATCGCGAATAAGCGCGAGCACTTTTAGACCAACGATCGGAAACGACATTCTTTTCCGCAGGTCTGCCAAAAGACCTCCGAATGAAACACGTACTTACCCCAGCCACGGTATCGTGCTGGCGGGGCGGCCAGACGCAGCACATAAAAAATAGCGTCGGTTTAAACCACGGCTCGATAAACGATAAGAAACCGATATGTGTCGCTCACGCGTACGTCGTGCCGAAAATCACGACCTACCGCAACACGTCGGCGAACGCGAGTGTTTACAGTGCGTTCCGAGGTTTACCGTTAGCCGATCCAGAAGCCAGGGCCGATCCTACGATCGAAATTCTGATCGGAGCGGATTTATACCGCTCAGGTGATTCGTTCGGGCTTCCGACGAGGGGCGAATGAAGGTCCGATCGCTCAGAAACGGCGTTTGGCTGGGTTATATCCGGCCCTATACACGCTGAAGGCGACGGCCAGAATACGGTAAAGAACGCTGCATTGCACCGTTCTCGAATCGCTGGATTATGCGATTCGACGATTCTGGGGAAACCGAAGAGATCCCCACGACCTCGGTGCGGTCCAAGGCGGAAGAAGAGTGCGAAGCACTCTTCCGAAGAACCGTCAAACGGGACAAAACCGGACGGTTTATAGTCGATTGCCCTTGAATCACCCGAGACCGGACGAAGCGTTAGGACAATCGTTCCACATAGCGCTGTCCGCCCTCGCGAGGATGAGGCGTAAATTGGACGCGGATGCGACCCTCGACAGAGAATACTCTGAGTTCCTCGCGGAGTACGAGTCCTTGGGTCACATGACTCGGCTTGAGCCGATTGACCAGAATCGACTGTACATTCCGCATCGAGCGGTCGTACGCACGGAAAGTGCAACGACCAAACTACGCGTTGTGTTCAATGCAACCAGCAGAACGGTCGGAGGGCGATCCTAAACGACGTCCTGCATGTGGGACCAAAATTACAGAACGATATCACCTCGGTTTTTTAACGAGGTGGCGTCTGTAGTACGTTCTGGTGGCAGATATCGAGAAGATGTTTCGGCAAATCCTCGTCGCCCCACAGGACCGTCGTTTCCAATGCATCGCATGGCGCGCGTCAAACGACGAAAAGCTCAAAGCTTACGAATTGAATACCGTAACATACGGTACGGCGTGCGCCCCATATTTAGCGATGCGTACCCTCCTCGAATTAAAGGAACAGGATGGAGAGAGGTATCCTCTCGCCGCTCCGATCCTCGAGAGGACATATACGTCGACGACGTATTTATGGGAGCGTCAACAAAACCCTGCTAGAGAAAATTCGCAAGCAAGTCTGCGATCTCCTGCAGGGCGGTGGAGTTCAAGTTGAGAAAATGGGCTGGAAACTCCGCGAAATTATTGCGGAACATCCCCCAAGGTGCTCACTCCCACGCCGTAGACCTCACTCTGTTCGACGATTCCGAACTAAAAGTGCTTGGTCTACGATGGATCCCATCCGGAGACTACTTCTATTTCGATCTGCAACGGTTTCAACCGTCTGCGTTACCGATGACAAAAAGAAATTTGTTCTCGGAGATCGCGAAGCTCTTCGATCCCCTCGGCTGGTTATCACCAGTCGTAATCCCTGCAAAAATTCTGATGCAGTCCCAATGGCTGGAAAAAATCCAGTGGGACGACCAAATTTCCACGGACACGCAAAAAACGTGGAACACGTTTTGCAGGGATTGGAGCAGTCTCAAAGAACTAAAATTCCCGAGATGGATCCAATACGGAGCAGACGCAGTTACTGTGGAACTACACGGATTCTGCGATGCATCACTCGCTGCCTATTCGGCCGTCACTTACTTACGTGTGACGACGAAAAATAATGACGTGTTTACGACATTAATCATGGCAAAGACACGAGTGGCTCCGATAAAAACACAGTCTATCCCGTCCTGGAATTGAATGGGGCTGTGTTACTTTCCGAGCTCATAGTGCACGTGAAACGGTCATTCCCCATAGAAATGAGCCGCATAATCTGCTGGACAGATTCCACGATTGCACTCGCTTGGTTGAAAAAGCATGCGTCGACATGGAAGGTTGTGATAGCCAACCGTGTGTCAAAAATTCAGACCATGCTCCCAAAAGCTGAATGGCGGCACGTTCCCACGCGCTTCAACCCAGCGGATCTGAATTCGCGAGGTGTAGATGCCGCAGAACTCATTCAGTCCGAATTATGGATTTCCGGGCCGAAATGGCTTCGACAATCAGAGCAAGAATTGGCCGAAATCGCCAGCCTCGCTCCGAGACCGAGGAGGAGTAAACGCGTATCGCATACCCTCGTAGCCACTCCGGAAAAGGAATGGAACTTAGTTTTCCGATTTTCCCAATGGAGCAAGCTACAACGTGTGACTGCCTATTGCCTCCGATTCCGGAGGCCGGCGGTCGGAGAACGAAAGGTCATTCGATGCAAAGTTGTCGAAGCAGCGGAAATGCAGCGTGCAACGGAAAGAATTGCACGCTACTTACAGCGTACGCATTTCGCAGAAGAGTACCGGTGCTTGAAAAAGCGCAAGGGAATCCCTGCGACATCTCCTCTAAAGAGCCTAAACCCTTTTCTCGACGATAAGGAAGTCTTACGAGTGGGTGGAAGGTTGGAGAATGCGACGCTTGCATGGGAAACCAAACACCCGATTATCCTGCCGAAACATCATGTATCTAACATGATAATCAGGCAATGCCACGTGGATACGTTGCACGGGGGTTTACAATTGACCATGTACACGGTGAGACAGAAATTCTGGATCATCGGCTGCCGAAACGCGGCACTCACGGTTATCCACCAATGCATACGATGCGTGAGATGGCAAGCAAATACCTCCACGCAAATCATGCTGGATTTAATACCGGAGCGCCGTCGCGCGGCACGACCTTTCTCAAACTGCGGAGTCGACTCCGCGGGACCGTATCGGGTCCGCGACTCCGCCGGTCGTGGGAAAACGGCTCATAAAGCATACATAGCAGTGTTCATCTGCTTCGCTACGAGAGCCGTGCACATCGAACTCGTCCATGATTATACGACGAGTGCATTTCTGGCCGCATTAGACCGATTTATCGCCCGCCGAGGAGTTCCGTCCTGTATGTTCAGTGATAACGGAACGAACTTCGTCGGAGCAGATCGGGAATTGAAGGAACACTTCAATACGGTGTATCAAACTCCAGAAATGCGAACGAAGTGCGGTCAAAAGGGCATTAAGTGGAGGTTTAATCCACCCAGTGCTCCCACTTTGGTGGTATGCAAGAAGCCGGCGTGAAATCGGTGAAACATCACCTGAAACGCATCATCGGCGAATTTACACCCACAAGCGAGGAAATGCAGACACTCCTCTGCAAGATCGAGGCGAGTTTGAATTCGCGACCGATCGCCGCTTTGAGTGACTGTCCCGAGGATTATGCCACTCTCATGCCGGGCCACTTCCTAATAGGCAGACCGATGAATGCACTTCCGGTCGAGTCAGTGGAAAAGGAAAATCTCTCGCGGCTTACGCGATGGAGAGCAATCCAGAAATTCCACGAGCAGCTCTGGAAACATTGGACGCGAGATTATCTCACGCACCTCCAGAAACGCTACAAGTGGCGCACCACCCAAGTGCAGTTAAAACCGAATGACTTGGTTTTAGTTGCAAAACCCTCTTCTCCCCGAATCAATGGGAAATGGGCCGAATCGAGGAAGTATTACCGGGCCGAGACCGGTGCGTGCGTGTAGTTAAAGTACGTACAGTTACGTCTACATACACACGTCCGATTACACGGTTGTGTGAACTGCCCGTCGATGAGTCAACATCGACAACGGCCGGCGAAGACGCACACGGGATAAACGAAGACCCGAATTCCGCCACGGTAAGTACAATTAAACTTTTACAATAGAAAGTATTGAAAGTGTTGAAAGTGTACTCCTACCTTCTCTACGGGCTTTACGCGACGTGACCGCGACCTACGCCTCCTATTCTTGTTGCACGGACCGTGCAAGGGGGCGGTATGTTTAAATATCGCTTAAAATGCGAAAATTAATTTAAATCCGAAACAATTCGTTACCCGGTTTGTTTTCGGTTACGCGACCGACCAGGAAGATTCTAGGTCGACGCGTCCGCTATTCAAAATGTTAGAGGACAGAAAAACACGGTTCTCGAGGTTTTCTGCAAAGTCACGCGAACGATTAATTAACGTTCAATTTTGAAACAAGCGGTTCAAACGCCCGAGTTTAGAGAAGGTACGAAAATTCTATAATAGACAGAGACGGACGAGAGACACGGCGACAGCGCCGCGTGACGGAAGACTCTCCCACTCACGCGCTCACTTTGGCAGCTCGTGCTCGTCCGTCACTCGCTATCAAACCACTGCCACGAGCACTTCGGTAACCGAACACGCTCAGCAGTCGAACCAGGAATAATTCGAGCAACCCGATCCGAGTCGAGTTCCTCGACTACCCTCGGAGTTGTGAAAGAACTATTCACAAGTTAGCGTATCGAGCCAGTCGGTACCCGACCGAGCTCTGTAGAAAGACTTAAAAATTCGGAATAGGCTTGAAGTAATTCCGAGGCTGCTTCCGGGGAATCGACTCCATAATCCAGGTGTGGGGAAGAAACCTGAGTGGACTCAATCGTTTCCCCAGGGATAGAGGATTAGCTCATCCCAACTTATAGGTGCGAGGTTTTCGCACCTTTCTTAGTGCACGACTCCATAATCCAGGTGTGGGAAGAAACCCTGAGTGGAATCATCGTGCACTAGAGGAACGAGATACAAAATTCGTCCTCCAATTGGCTGTCAGAAACGGCTTCGAACCCACCATACAGGAGTGAATAAAAACCTGGGTGGATTTGCCGTCTTCCAGTCGAAGCGGGACACATTTTTAAACCCCAGCTATCGGCGAAAGCTAGGACACGTTCAAACATCTCCAGGGAGTACGGTCCCTGTGCGTAGGACGGAGCATCCGACAAAGCAACGTGGTCTCAGGCACAACCGTAAGTCGACCTAAGGGCGCCGTTGACAAGCCTGCACCACACAGTGCCGTACGCACTTACGAAGGCGGTGAAGGGCCGGGGACCGGCTGAAGGGTTGGAGCCTTACAACCTCCCTCCGATCACCTTTCCTGCGACAGTCATAAAACAAAGTCTTAAGTTGCAGTCAGAATTGCAGTCGTGATGAGCAGAAATCTCGTACACGACAATAATAGCAAGCGATTCCCGATTTAACGGGAACGCCCACATATCTGATCCACTGGCTTAGCTGCGCATCGCGGCGGCTGAGATCCCCGCTCCTGGGTGCGACAAGCACAGACCAGACGAGCGCGGAAGAAAGTAAGACACACAGCGTGATTCACGTTCACAGGAATTTAACGCCTATTCGTGTCTCTTTCTGTTACAGGTTTCACAAACAGGATTAATTGCAGCGGCGTCTGGCCGGGCTAAGCATTACATAATTTTAGTTGCCAAACATAACAGAAATAAACGGCTTAGTCGAATCCTTCGACTAAGCGAAAATTAAAATTAAAATCTGTATTCTTTTCACGACGTTCCTTCCCTCACGATCCGGACCACCGTTAGGCGAGGTTTTCAAACCTACTCCCCCTAACAAATGGAGAACCGCGTCCACACGTTGACGGCGTGTTCGTAGTCATTTTCGGATACAGTACCGCCAGTCAAGGAACTGTAAAATGAATTGCGCGATGGCAAACATGATTGCTCCAACTTTTCGACACAGTCAATGTACTCGTACGGGAACACCCCTTTCCGTGTCAATAAATCAAAATCTTCCGTAGATAATTTTGAAACTCAGACCGTGTAATTTGAAGTTTATCTTTACTAAGAAAGATGCCAATTTCTCCCGAGACTTGTATTTAAATTTAAACGAACGATGAATTGCAATTTTATGAGCTTGCGCGAGTTCCATTCTTCATCCGTGTATTCAATGTATTTTGTAAATGAAATGTACTTCTCTTTTGTTATCGGCAATACAGTGACGTCGCCCTCAAATGCCGTGGCTATCTCCTTGATAATAAAATGTGAATCATAACCGGATAAATTGTGAAAGACCACGGGGATGACAAATGCGTCTTTATAATTTAGATTGTGATTTGAATGCGCGGAACCTCTGTACCGACTGGTAAAATGACAATGATCGCGTACCCGTTTGTCATCTTGTGCAAACGGTATTTCACATATGTGACAGTGTGCTGCAGTATTAAAATTTTACAATTGTTCAGTTGACAAATTTTCTATGAGTACATTGGTCGATAAAATGGACTTTACACGATGCGACAAATCTTTGAGTTGTCTCACAAACCATAACACGCAGTCAGGATCGCGACGACATTGAAACGTAGATAACGAGTCGTCGTACGAGCACCGCACATAGTATCCATAACTAACTTCACGATGATGCTGGTATGTGTATCTTGGCGCTTCTCGATCAGTATCCGTTTTCTCCAGGATGCATTCCAGATCGGCATATACGATAAACGGAACACGCTCTTTCCTGCTGTAGTTGCTGAAGCTGAGCCACTTCCTACCATCATCATTTGGTAATATGATTGCACAATCATTCATCTTCTCACAATCCATGGTGTGAGCTTCCAGCTTCTCATTTGAACTAAAGTAGTGCAAGCATCTGCAATAAGAGACATAATTTTGTATTTATCTGCGATAAGAGACATAATTTTTATCTACGAAAAATATTTAAAAATTTATTTTATACATACCTATCACAAAAGTATTTTCGACCATTATGTTTACTCAATTGCGTGCTCACGAGACGAGATAAATTCTTGATCCATGCAGAAACATGCATTGTCCGTCGAGCAAACCCTGATTACAGCTTTCTTTCGTAGTATCTCACGCGGTAAAAGTATTGTACACCCTGCCTTCATAGGCATAAATTTAATTGCATTAACAGATAAATAAAGAATACTCGACAGCGCCCACCCACAATCGCGTGCCTGAAACTCGTCTAAGGATGCTAGAATGGGTTCGATGACGCGAAAATCATACCATTCGCTTAGGTCAGACAAGCGAAACAGTTCACAATTTTTGTATTAACACTTTTGTTTGCACATTTATTACCAGCCACAAATTCGCCGTTAAATATAGTATTTATTTTTACACTGTCATGTTTCAGCACAATATTCCACACGTGATCGAGTACAATGTCCCTAGCATCTTCGAGAAAATTGCTGGGTCCTATGTGGTTAGAATTTATCACCACGCCGGTCAATATACGGTTAACGAAAGCCGTATCAATTTCGCGCCATCTGAGTCTTGCACTGTGTCCAGCACCCACATGTACAAATCGAATGCGTGTCGAATCTCTCAGACTTTCCAATCTAGCGATACGAGCAATCAGCGATTGTTTTCACCGATTGAGAGTCGCGGTCTCTTGATTCGGCTTCGTTCCTCCAACGAGGTGAGATAATCATCAAATCGATGTTCCCATAAATTGTATTCATCCTTCGACCTTAATTGAGCAGCCTGCTCGTACAGCTCCTGCTCTTGATGACTCATACTACCGTTTTTGCATTGCCGTACACAATGATGCTTGCGATATATTACAAAAATCTGTGTCCCGATTATACTCTCGGTGATGCTTGCGATATATTACAAAATCTCTGTCCCGATGATGCTCCCGGTGATGCTCCCGATATATTAAAGAAATCCCCGTCGTCGATTGCAATGTTATATGCTTTGTACAAGTTGCAAGTTTGGACGTGTTCAAGGTAATCTGTAAACGCTTTTGCATAACTTGCACTTTTCGCTAGTTGCAACGAGTTGCTAATTCCGACGTGTATCTGGTTGAAAAAGTATTACGTAAGAAGGGGAACAGTGTGTACGTAAAATGGCTAGGACTCAATAACTCGCACAATTCATGGATCCATAAAAGTAATGTTTTATAATCATTTGTTGCTTTAATAAATATATCATATTTTAAAGGCATCTAATTTCTTTTCCCGCGCCCATAATGCTCGTCAATGTTATACGTTCTGCTGAGGTTGCATTTTTGCACGTGTTCATGGTAATATAAAGGTATTTGCAAACATTGCACTTTTCGCAAAGAAGAAGAACACGTGACATCAAAAATTCCTCTCCCCGCACTATGCCCCACCCGCTTCGCATGATACACATGATTTCGGTCGATTCGTACCGCGAATGTGATGTCATAGAATTTGCACGTATGGACGTGTTCAAGGTAATCTAAAACGCTTTTGCAAAAGTTGCACTTTTCGCAGAAGAACACGTGACATAAAAATTCCTCTCCCCGCACCTCGCTGCCCTTGATGCATCGTTACATTTTTTTATGTGCTGCACACTCGTTTTGATAGTATCGTCGTCGCCGTCGTCGTGAAACGTTATCTATTGGATTCTACAAACATGAGATTACTACATTTCTCGCGAAACGGTGTGCATAAGTCGCGAGTAAGTGTTATTATCATCATTTCCTTAGCGTTATTACTTACCTTTCATTCTTTACATACTTTTTCTATATGTTACGATAGCAATAAACAACGTTCGACGCCTTATATACTGGGGAGGAGGTTTGCCCTCACATCCACGGCATACAAGTACCTGGATATTAGAATCGTGGTAGGACCTATGTCCGCTGTGGAAATTATTCTTGGCGATACTCGAGGAAATGTGTTGTTGTTGCCACACTCGACATGGACGACATTGATCCAGAAACGCGAGGATATCGAACAACATGTAAAATCAGCTCCTTCTCCAACGTCATTAACGATTTGTGATTTGGTGCTTACGGTGGTTACAATGCGTGGCATGAACCTTGTGCAAATGAAATTGTATGATGCCTGCATGTATATGAAACCATCGACTGTATTATTTTTATTCGAACTGGAACTGTGTGTCGAGCACGCGTATTCGTGGCTGTGTCAAAATACGCACTATGTCAGCGAGAAATATAAACAATTTGTAACTATATTAAAACGGAACAGTATTGCGCATAAACATGAGGCCGTCAAAATCCTTCGTGAATATTATGATAAAAAATTCTCCTGCGGATTGCGAGCTGTTGACATTTGCAGTGGATAATATGTTATACGATGCTATTAATAATTAAATAAAAATATATATCTAATTTTGTAATTACATAATTTATACTCTCACTGAATTGTAATAAAAGATTAAATATATAAATTTTATAAAAAATAGCAAAGACATCTAATTTCTTTCCCCCTTTTACCGGCATCTGACAATTACCTCTTTCTGATAATTGCCAAATAATTTATACTCTCACTGAATTGTAATAAAAGATTAAATATATCACTTTTATAAAAAAATAGTAAAAGACATCTAATTTCTTTCCCCTTTTTCCGACATCTGACAATTATCTCTTTCTGATAATTACCAACCATTGATACCTGTTTAAATAACGCGTTAATTCGTTATTAAGAAACGGCGGTTAAATTCTCGCGTGATCTTTTGAAAAAAATGGGACATTTCTTATACGGTGTTGTCCTCAGTGTTCGCGACATTCGAGAGCCTTCTCTGCGTCGTAACCTGCTTCGGGAGCAATACCGTGTAGAAAAACTCCAAATTTACCTTCAATCATAGTCACGCGATCGGCCCAGTAACGGTTCCATGAGAACAGGTGTTACTACGCCGAAATAACAGAGAGGATTCAAAATTAAAACGAGACAGACAATTTCCTCTCGCGATCGCGGATACGAGGGTCTGTCTCGACGATCACTTGCTATCTGGTTCTCGACGAGTTCGCTTCTTCCAAGCCGACCTCGTCCAACATCGCGATCACGATATACGCGCAATTAAATCCGTTTAATTGTATAGTTACACCACAGAACCGAAACGGAACGAAATTAAGACTGTGGTAAATTCGAAAGAATTAACCTAGTCGGATTTCGTACCTCACGGTTTCGTGAGTTTAGTGATCGTTGTGTGAACAGAACCGTTCTGGAAAACGCAGCATTGAAACAATTTACAGTGAACAACCGGTGGCTGATCATAATCGTGTGTGCACTTCAATAGTGTTCGATTATCGCCACCGTTGCGTCAATTGTTTCAAATCATAAGTAGATTTCACATTAACAACCGGTGGCTGATAACAATCGTCGTAACATTTAAATAGTGTTCGATTGTCGCCACCGTTGTGTGTAAGGCACGTACCGCTGTAATCAGCTGTCGTGCAACGAGAACCGAGAAAAACTTCTCGGTTTTCCTTGAATTCTTGTGCGATTCAAACACTCTGATAGGGGCCTTTTGGCGTATACCCTGAGTGGGATTGTCGTTTCCGAGGGTCGAAATCTCAGTTTGAGTACCACCCCCATAGGGGCCTTATTTGGCCATCCCTGGATGCTCTCGCCTGAATTCGATTAGCTCGAACGTCGGTCACTCATCACCAGTGTGTACGGACACTCGGTGTAGAGCGACGTTCAAAAGGGCGCCGTGGTGTAAGCCCCTTAACCTTCAGACGCTTCTAAGCGCAGTTAATTCTTGCATCACACCGGTCCCGTACGGACCAGGAAACGACGCTGAATCACGGAGTGGACAATTTTGGAGCCTTACAACCTCCAACTGTTGTCACCTCCAGCCAAAATTCAAGCTAGCAGTAGAGGGAAGATCGAGGCTCAAATCTTGTCTTCCCCATCTGCTGTTAAAAAATTTTCCAGAACTGCAGTCGAACGTTTCTCGATAACACGAGAAACGTTTAAGTATACAGTCCACTAACACAGTTGCGTATCGCTGTGAAGGAATCCCGCTCCTGTTTATCATAAACAGAGACAGGAGCGTGTGGATTGACGCGAGTCAGACAACGCGACGAGCGTTGTCACATATGTTCAACCAAATTTCGGTCTCTTTTGTTGCAGAAGCCCGAGACGAGAGCCGTAAGTGGCCTACGGCGCGGCCAGGTTTTTACGAGCCCACGAACAGGCTCGTTTTTTCCTGGTGGTGGATTTTTAAAATATAAATTTCTTATTTTGTTTATTTTCTTTGGTTTATTTTATTTATTCTTGTTTTTTCTTTTAATTTCAAAATTTAAAATAAACGGCCTAGTCTACGAGACTAGGCGAAAAGAAATTAGCAAGTGTACCATTCACTTTCCCACACATTCCCACTACATCGTCATTCGGTCACCTCGTTAAAGGGTGAGAGCGACATTAACTCGCACCTCTTTAAACAAAAGGTCCTTCGGAGCCGGATTTACACGAGGTTGAGTGGAAGAGGAAAGGTACACACTCTTACACGTGTCGAATATCCACGTAAGAGGTTAGTTCGAGCTGATTAATCCTCGATAAACCCAACAATGGCCGTGGCTAAAGAATCCACGTGGACGGAGGTTGATGAGCACATAGAAACTATGTGCGAAATTCACCACCGCCTTAGCAAGTTGGGTACTAACCTGAAAAAAGCAGGCAGAGCGAATTACTCGGTGAGGCTTCTCGAGGAAAAGCTCGAATATGCCAAAACTTTATGGAAGGAGATAAACGATCGGTACTCAGAGGCCCGCAAGCTTCTAACACCGGCGCAAAGGCAGAGTCACGATTTCTTCAAACAGAACGTTATCTTGACCGCCGAGAACGATTTCCAAGATTTCGTGGATCTCGTAAGCACGGAAATTGACCGACTTACCGCTGACAAAGCCACAGCGGTGTCGGTCGAGCATTGCAACGTACCGATCGAGCTCCCCAAGCAGCGAATACCAAAATTCGGTGGTGATCCTCGTGAATGGGAACATTTCGAGGATCTGTTTACCACCGTAATTAATAATGCTGCACTGGGAGACATCCAACGGTTGTATTTTTAAACGCCTGCCTTGAGGGCCGGCTGCTGCAACCGTTGCTTCCTTCCAGTAGTGGGTCGTAACTTCACGGAAGCGTGGGCAAGGCTGAAGAACGAATTCGGCCTACCACGCTTAGTCACTGGAAAGCTGTTGGACAAGCTTTTATATCTGAAGCCTATTGATATGAATGACTTGACCAGCATGCAACAAGTGACCGTGGGTTGCACAAGCCATTGCTGTTCTGGATACCAAGGGTACACCGGAACAGCAACGAGACGGCTCCTCGCTCATTGGGTGAAGCAACATTTCACCCCGAAATGGAGCTGGAATGGCAAAAACGCTAGACCTCTCGTCCGAATATCCTACGTTCGAGGACGTAAGGAAGTTCGTTGACAAACGGTCACGCGCCTTGCTCTCCATGAACGAGGAGCGCAGAAAAGCCGCGCTGGGGCTTCCAACAAAAACCACGCACAATCGAAGCTCGGTGCGTGATAACGGCACCGCTTCGAGATAACGGCACCGCTTCGAAAAACGTGAGAAGCCACAACGTTGTCATGGAACACGTCCAGGCTGAACAGCCAAGGGATACGGGTTCAGACAACGTTAGGCATGTTGGAAAACCGTCCACGAAACCGTGCGGGTTCTGTAACGGGCCGCACGTTTTGACGAACTGCAACCATTTCGGGCTATTGACTGCAAAAATGCGCATCATCCCCTGCTGCACTTCGAACAAGAGCGGGAACCTCAGCGGAATCAGCCGATACCAAAACCTGAGTTCGGCAACCGTAAGGAGAGGCTTTCAAACGCCGCATCCCGCCGGCCTACGAAACCGAGGCCGAAGGCCAATACCTCGGCGAGTGCTAAAACGACACCCGCCTCGACATCGCACTGTACCGCTCTCGGTACAGGCGCACCGAGGCCAGTGCTTTTAGCGACAGCTCGAGTACGAGTATTCGGCAAGAATGGTGCGTTGCGAATCGCGCGCGCGCTACTTGATCAGGGATCGGAAACTTCCTTCATAGCCGCGAACTTGGTCAATGACCTTAAGCTCGCGCGGAGGAAAACCCCAGCCACGGTGACGGGCTTAGGGGTGACCGAACCCAATCGACCAAATATAGTGTCGGACTGAGTTTAGGCGAAAGAAACGGTAGGAAACCGATGTGTGAGGTAGATGCGTATGTGGTGTCTCAAATCACGACTTACGCGACTCCATCGGTAGGAACGCTCGGTAACAAAGCGTTCCATGACCTACCGCTCGCCGACCCCGACCCCACGTCTGATCAAACCATTGAAGTTTTGATCGGCGCGGACCTGTATGCGCAGATTATGCGATCCGGTTTCCGTCGCGGAACCGACGCAGGTCCCATCGCCCAAACAACTGCATTCGGCTGGGTAATATCCGGGCCGATAGAAGCAGGGGCGGCGCTCAGAACACGGTGCGGACACTGCACTGCACCGTACTCGAAACGCTGGATCAAGCGGTTCCGAAAGTTCTGGGAAATGGAAGAAATTCCGCAACCTCCATGCGCACTAAAGCAGAGGAGGAATGCGAAGAATTCTTCCAAAAACCGTTACCCGTAACGAAACAGGTAGGTTTGTGGCCCGACTACCCTCAAATACCCGAGACCGGAGGAGGCGTTGGGAAATTCATTCCATATCGCGCTCTCCGCTCTCACAAGGCTGAGGAGGAAACAGGACACGAACCCGACCCTCGGTAAAGAATACGCAGAGGCGCGGTCATTCGTACGGACAGCGCGACCACCAAACTGCGGGTCGTATTCAATGCGACCAGCAGAACGGCGGGTGGACGCTCCCTAAAACGACATCCTACACGTAGGTCCGAAATTACAAAACGACATTACCTCGGTATTAACGAGATGGCGTTTGTACGAATACGTGCTGGTGGGCCGATATCGAGAAGATGTTTCGACAGATTCTCGTCGCCCCAGAGGATCGTCGTTTCCAATGCATTGTATGGAGTGCACTGAAAACGAACAGCTGACAGCGTTCGAATTAAATACCGTCACATACGGAACGGCGTGCGCCCCATACCTGTCGATGCGTACCCTTCTCCGAGTTAAAGGAGCAGGACGGAAAGAAATTTCCGCTTGCCGCTCCGATCCTCGAGAAGGACATTTACGTCGACGATGTATTCATGGGAGCACCAGATAAATCCTTGGTGGAGAAAATCCGTACGCAAGTATGCGAGCTCCTGCAAGGAGGTGGGTTTCAGCTGAGAAAGTGGGCAGGAAATTCGCCACAATTATTGCGAAATATCCCCACAGCTCTCACTCCTACGCAGTAGACCTCACTTTGTTCGATGACTCCGGAAATAAAGGTGCTCGGTTTACGATGGATACCGTCTGGAGATTATTTCTATTTCAATCTCCAACGGTTTCCAACCGTCGGCAACACCGATGACAAAAGAAATTTGTTTTCGGAGATTGCCAAGCTCTTCGATCCGCTCGGCTGGCTATCGCCGGTTGTAATTCGCGCAAAGATTTTGATGCAGTCTCAGTGGCTGGAGAAAATTCAGTGGGACGATCAAATCTCCGCGAATACGCAAAAAACGTGGAACGCGTTTTGTACGGATTGGAGCAGCTTAAAGGAATTAAAAATTCCCAGATGGATACGTTACGGAGCTGATACGGTGTCAATAGAATTGCATGGTTTCTGCGACGCCTCGCTCGCGGCCTATTCGGCCGTCACGTATTTACGCGTGACGACGATCAGCAACGAAGTATTTACGACGTTGCTGATGGCAAAACGCGAGTCGCTCCGATCAAAACGCAGTCCATCCCCGTTCTAGAATTGAACGGGGCTGTACTCTTTCCGAGCTTGTGGTGCACGTGAAGCGGTCCCTCTCAATAAAGGTGGACCGCATAATCTGCTGGACAGATTCCACGATTGCACTAGCTTGGTTAAGGAAGCACGCCTCGACATGGAAGGTTGTAATCGCCAACCGCGTGTCCGAAAATCCAGACGATTCTCCCGAACGCTGAATGGAATCATGTTCCCACGTGATCGAACCCTGCGGATTTAAATTCGCGTGGGGTCGACGCGGCGGAACTCCTTCAGTCGGAGCTCTGGATTTCCGGCCCGACGTGGCTTCGGAAAACGAGAGAAAATTGGCCAAAAACGCCTGTTTCGATCGAGACCGAGGAGGGTAAACGCGTATCGCATACCCTCGTAGCAACTCCGGAAAAGGAATGGGATTTTTGTGTTCCGATTTTCCAAATGGAGTAAGCTACTTCGCGTAGCCGCCTACTGTCTTCGATTAAGGAAGACGTGGAGGGCGAGCGACGGTCATTCGATGCCAAAATCGTCGAAGCGCCGGAATTACAGCGTGCAGCAGAAAGAATTGTGCGCTACCTGCAACGCATGCACTTTGCGGAGGAGTACCAAAGCTTAAAAAAGCAGAATGGAATTCCTGCAAAGTCTCCGTTAAAAAGCCTAAACCCTTTTCTCGACGACAAAGACGTCTTGAGAGTGGGTGGACGGCTGGAGAATGCAGCAATTGCATTTGAAACAAAACACCCGATAATTCTGCCAAAGCATCATGTTTCTAACATGATAATCAGGCAATGCCACGTTGATACGTTGCACGGGGGTTTGCAATTAACCATGTACACGGTGAGACAAAAGTTTTGGATCATCGGTTGTCGTAATGCGGCGCGTACGGTCATCCATAATTGCATTCGATGCGTGAGATGGCAAGCAAACGCCTCCACGCAGATAATGCAGGATTTAATTCGGAACTGCGGAGTCGATTACGCCGGACCATTTCGGGTCCGTGACTCCGCCGGACGCGGAAAAACGGCTCACAAAGCATATATCGCAGTATTCGTCTGCTTTGCTACGAGAGCCGTGCATATCGAACTCGTGCATGATTACACAACAAGTGTATTTTTGGCCGCCTTAGATCGATTTATAGCCCGTCGAGGAGTTCCGTCCTGCATGTTCAGTGATAACGGAACGAATTTCGTCGGTGCGGATCGAGAATTGCGAGAACATTTCAATATCGTGTACAATACACCGGAAATGCGCAATAAGTGCGGCCAAAGGGGTATTAAGTGGAAATTTAACCCACCTAGTGCACCCCATTTCGGCGGTATGCAAGAGGCCGGTGAGAAATCGGTGAAACATCACCTCAAACGCATTCTCGGCGAATTCGCGCCAACAAGCGAAGAAATGTAGACATTACTCTGCAAGATCGAAGCGAGCTTAAATTCTCGACCGATCGCCGCTTTAAGCGATAGCCCGGAGGAATATGCGCCCCTCACACCGGGCCACTTCTTGATCGGAAGCCCAATAAATGCACTTCCGGTCGAGTCAGTGGAAACTGGAAAATCTTTCCCGGCTTACACGCTGGACAGCGATTCAGAAATTCCATGAGCAACTTTGGAGGCATTGGACACGTGATTATCTCACGCACCTCCAGAATCGCTACAAGTGGCGTACCGCCCACGCACAGCTAAAACCAAACGATTTGGTGTTGGTGCAAAACCCTCTCCTGCCCCCAAACCAATGGGAAATGGGACGGATAGAGGAAATTTTTCCGGGCAAAGACAGGCACATGCGTGTAGTTAAAGTACCCCCCTGGGGGGCGCGACCCGCGGCACCGGAACGGCCACGGTGGGTGGAGCCTTCCTTCCCCCCACCTTTGCCTTCCCCGCCTGAACCGACATTGGTCGGGGAGGCACCACCTTCTTGTTGTTGCTGACCGCACCTCCGTGGAGGAGCTCCTCCCGGAAGGCGGCCAGCTTACTATCTATCACGTTCCCGGTCCTCCTCAGAAGTTCGTCCTCTGAGGAGAATGGGGAACTTTCTGCGCGGGCGGAGTGCGGGTGGACGGTCCCCGCAACACCGCCGCCGCACACCGCTTGTTTGCCACGACCGTGGGTCGTGGTGGTGGAGGTGGAGGAGGAGGGAGGATAGGAGGAGGGGCTGCGCTGTTCCAGCGCGCCTCGGCCCTCCTCCTCCCCCGTCGCTCCTCCGCCATCTCTGGAGCTGCAGCCGGGCATTTCGCCCGCACAACTCCTGCGCCGCCCCCATATTTGGGCAGCCTCTCGCAGGGCCTCAGCCACGCTGCTTTTCTGCCCCTTTAGAGAGCAGGCTGCGGCAACCTTCTCGACCCGCCTCACGGTCGAGGAGATAATCTCGGATATCTCCTCGGTCACCTCGACCCTGAGGCAACTCTCACCATCACGACCGGGTTCATAGCCCGGTTCACTACTTCGTCGACGGCCTGCCCCGTCCGCTTCCGCTTGGAGCCGATGTGGCTCCTCGTGGGAGAAAGAAGGACGTGACTGACGCAGTCTCGTCGTCCTCCTCCACCTTCCATGAAGCCGGGCCAGGCGCTAGAGAGTGAGGCGCGAGCGCCGTCACCTAGCCCCAACACCGTCTTCGTCCTCCCCTCCAATATAACCCGTCCCGTCACCGTTTTAATTATTGAGTCCATATAGTTCCCACGCGTAGGTCGGAAATAAAGGTCCACCCGGGCAGAGCCGCCTTAACAGCGGAAGCCTAAATTGAAGTGGGAGAAGGTTTGAAAAAACCTCGCCTAAAGGTGGTCCGGATCGTGAGGAAGGAACGTCGGGAAAAAAAATACAGATTTTGAATTTAATTTTCAGCTTAGTCGAATGCTTCGACTAAGCCGCTTATTTATTAAATTGTGGAAACAAAACTTGTATAAGAAGTTGTCTGCGCGGCCAGACGCCGCTGCATTTAATCCTGTTTTGGAAATCTGTAACAGAAAGAGACACGAATAGGCGTTAAATACCTGTGAACGTGAATCACGCTGTGTGTCTTACTTTCTTCCGCGCTCGTCTGGTCTGTGCTTGTCGCACCCAGGAGCGGGGATCTCAGCCGCCGCGATGCGCAGCTAAGCTAGTGGAATGTATGTGTGAGCGTTCCCGTTAAATCGGGAATCGCTTGCTTATTATTGTCGTGTACGAGATTTCTGCTCGTCTAATTTCACGACTGCAATTTCTGACTGCAATTTAAGACTCTGATGTATGACTGTCGCAGGAAAAGGTGATCGGAGGGAGGTTGTAAGGCTCCAACCTTTCAGCCGGTCCCCGGCCCTTCACCGCCTTCGTAAGTGCGTACGGCACTGTGTGGTGCAGGCTTGTCAACGGCGCCCTTAGGTCGACTTACGGTTGTGCCTGAGACCACGTTGCTTTGTCGGATGCTCCGTCCTACGCACAGGGACCGTACTCCCTGGAGATGTTTGGACATGTCCTAGCTTTCGCCGATAGCTGGGGTTTAAAAAAGTGTCCCGCTTCGACTGGAAGACGGCAAATCCACCCAGGGTATTATTCACTCCTGTATGGTGGGTTCGAAGCCGTTTCTGACAGCCAATTGGAGGAAGGAGTTTGTATCTCGTTTCTCTAGTGCACGATGATTCCACTCAGGGTTTCTTCCCACACCTGGATTATGGAGTCGTGCACTAAGAAAGGTGCGAAAAACCTCGCACCTATATATTGGGATGAGCTTAGCCGTCTATCCCTGGGGAAACGATTGAGTCCACTCAGGGTTTCTTTCCACACCTGTTTATGGATCGATTCCCCGGAAGCACTCGAATTACTTCAAGCCTATTCCGAATTTGTAAGTCTTTCTACAGAGCTCGGTCGGGTACCGACTGGCTCGATACGATAACTCGTGAATAATTCTTTTACAGCTCCGAGGGTAGTCGAAGAACTCGACTCGGATCGGGTCGCTCGAATTATTCGTGTATTCGACTGCTGAGCGTGTTCCGGATACCGAAGTGCTCGTGGCAGTGGTTTGATAGCGAGAGACGGACGAGCACGAGCTGCCAAAAGTGAGCGCGTGAGTGGGAGAGTCTTCCGTCACGCGGCGCTGTCGCCGTGTCTCTCGTCCGTCTCTGTCTATTATAGAATTTTCGTACCTTCTCTAAACTCGGGCGTTTGAACCGCTTGTTTCAAAAATTAACGTTAATTAATCGTTCGCGTGACTTTGCAGAAAACCTCGAGGACCGTGTTTTTCTGTCCTCTAACATTTTGAATAGCGGACGCGTCGACCTAGAATCTTCCTGGTCGGTCGCGTAACCGAAAACAAACCGGGTAACGAATTGTTTCGGATTTAAATTAAATTTCGCATTTTAAGCGATATTTAAACATAAATAAACAAATGAATAAAAAGTAAAATAAAATAAAATAAAATAAACAAAAGTCAAAAGTAAAATAAAATAAGCAAAGTCAAATGACACAACGCCACGAATCAAGGTAGCTTATGTCCTTGCACGCCCTGCTCTCAGATTTTTGTCCATTTCCTCTCTCAACTTGCTCCTTCTCGGTCATTATCTCCGTTATAAAAGTTTTTATCGCGTTCCATTCTTTGCTACCTTGGATCATTTTGACCCCCAGTCTCTCAATACTGAGAGTCCCACCTATCTGTAGGGTATCGCTAAGCCTACTACGCTGCGCTGCCCATTTGTCACAAAATATCAAAGTGTGTTCTGCTGTGTCTGCAACGCCACATCCATACCAGCAGAGGTCCGATTGTGTCTTGCCGATTCTTTTCCTATAGGTGGCAAAATAGCCGTGACCCGTGAACGCCTGTGCCATATGGAAGGTGACCTGCCCGCATGGACTCTCTATCCAATCCCGGATGCTAGGGATCCATCTATGAGCGAGTTTCTGCCCAGCATCCTGGTCCCAGTTGGTTTGCCACTCTTCTAACATAAGGTCGCGGATTCTCCTCCTTTCAGCCACGATAGTTGTTTTGAGATCCGGATGTTTCGGCGCCGAGCAACTCTCTGACATCATTTTCTGCATGCATTACCAAAACTCGCTCTTCTATTTTTAGCATGATCGGTAAGACACCTGCGATCACCGGGAGGACCACGCGAGGAGCTGTACGGAACGCCTTAATCACCCGGCACAGACCAGAACACTGCGCGCACTGCAGCTTTCTCCGGTTGGCTTCGATATTGGCCCAACGTGCCCATATGGGAGCTGCATATAATAGAATAGATTCTAGAACGTGATAGTACAGCAGGCTCGTCTTATGACCTGCTCCACCAGTCTTTGGCAATATTCGCGCCAAGGCCGACATAACTTTAGTGCCTTTGTTCGTAGCCATTTCGATATGCCGCTTAAAAATTGGGCTCTTATCAAACGTGAGCCCCAAATACTTCACCTCGGTCCCGGGCTTAATGATCTTCTCCAGGACGTTAATCCAGTATTCCTGACCGTGCCTCTTTTTGTTCAGGAACATCAGTTCCGTTTTTTCTGGCGCAATTTTCAGCTTGCTGCCGTCGAGACCATCGAATAATACTAGCGATACTAATATTTATTTTCTGTTTCAGGTCTTCCAGGTTGTGGTGTGTAACAACCAGAGCCAGATCATCGGCGAATCCAAAGGTCTCGCAACCACGACGAAGCTGTAGGGTAAGTACACCGTCATAAGAAATGTTCCACAGGATAGGCCCGATAACGGATCCCTGTGGAACACCCATGCAAGTAATCCTTGAGGCCCATCTGCCTTCGGTTTTATAATATATTTTCCTGTCGCTCAAGTAATCCATAATGATTTGCACCAGAGTACGGAGGGAGGTTTTTCCGCCTACATTCTTGTACCACGAGCTGGAGAGGGATGGTGTTGAACGCATTTTTGACATCAAAGGTAACCAATAGGCAATACCTTTGTTTACCCTTCCGCCTCGTCCGCGATGTCCGCAACACCACGCAGCGCCTGCAGGGTGCTGCACCCTTACGAAAGCCGTATTGTCTAGGGGAGAGTCCAGTGGGTCCCAGTGCCGTCAGTATCCTGAATTTTAATATGCTCTCATAGAGTTTAGCCCAGTGGCTAATTAAACATAACGGCCTGTATGCCGATGGTAATAAAGCGGTCTCTACCCTCCTTGTATAGCAACACTAACCTCTGTCTCTTCCACCTAGTGGGCACAACACCCTGCAAAATGCAGCCATTAATTAGACTTACAACTAAATTAATTCTATGTTCTATAGTAAGCTTAACTACTAATCCAGGGACCATATCCAATCCCGGCGCCTTGTTGAATTTCATGGATCTGGTGGCCTCCATTATCTCGTCTGTCGAGGTCAAGCACACCCCTACGCGGACATTCCGTGCGACATCAGCCTGTCGGGTGATGTTACCTTGTGAGCCACGAGGGAACAACTCGTCGAGTATGTTCTCCATTCGGCCGCTGGATATCTCTGGCGGCTCCTTCCTGGGCTTGACAATTTTCATGACAGCCTTAAAAGGCCTGCCCCACACGTCGCTTTCGACCATACCACACAGCTCGCGCCAGGCTTTAATTTTATTTTGTATTATTTGCATGTTCAGTGCTTTCCTGTTACTCTTGTAGGTCTCCGCATGCTGCACCGCTTCTGGCCGGCCTCTCTTCAACGCACGTTGGTATCTCCTACGGCTAGCATTGGTAAGTGATCTTAATTCTGCGATTTCTCTAGACCACCATATTTTTGACGGTTTGTTGCAGGGTGCAGATCTCCTAGGCTCCATGGATGCAGCACAGGACGCTTCGAGAGCATCGAGGACCCTTTCCACGTTCGCACAACTTAAAGGGCGCGTGAGATCGACACCAGTCGTCTCGTCATCAAGTTTCCTCGGCATCCTATCAATGTCGAGGGTGTCAGTTTTCCAGCCACATGCCTCGTCGAGGTCGCGAGTTCGTGCAGCCTGCGAACTCGTGAAGGACGTACAGGTGATCCGAGGCAGTAAATTTCGTAAGGACATCGCTATTGGTGAGTATGCGTATGGACACCGAATCGCACACCAGAAAGTCTATTTCGGAGCATCTGTTTCCTTTTCGTAGGTGAAGTCACCGTTGCTGTCGACTGCCAAAAGGTCCATTCTGGTAAGTCCTTCATATAGTATTCTTCCTTTAGTGTCCATGAGCTTGGACCCCCACGCGGGAGATTTCGCATTGAAATCTCCCATGATTAAACATCTAGGCTTCCAGGATCTGCGGGCAGCTTCAAGGTCATCGATGGCACGAGTAAACGTATCGCTGTTGTAACGGGGTGAGTAATAGCAACTAGCTAAAGTAATCTCGTCGATTTCTACGCTCACATAACCGTTTCCTTTTTCAGATTTGTCCTGCTTGTGTTTTTTGCCGTTGAACTTGGTGACCCAGATCGCAGCTCTACCAGTGACGTCAGCATCCCAGTTAGCCCTAATACGAAAGGGTTCAGCGATCGCGACCACGTCTACCCGCAGCTCTTCTGCGGCACTTATCAACAGATCCTGCGCCAGACGACAGTGGTTGAGGTTAATCTGTAAACATCGCATTCTTAATATTATATAAGTTTTTTATTAGTCCTGTTCCTCCGCAGGGCTTCTTGGAATTGCGGGCACCGGAAGGATCCCGCAACATGACGTCTATTATCTTTGTTAGAATATGGAGGGCTCAAATATTTATTTGAGAGCCTCGTCTAACGGGGGTCCGGATCACGAGGGAATAGGGGGATGGAAAAGTAATTGTCACACGTTTTATTTTATTTTCGCGTCGTCGAAACAGGTCGACGACGCCGTTTATTTTGGTTTTAAATGCCCTGTTCTAGGCGTTGTATGGCGGCTTCTCGCTTCACGCCGCTCTGAAACAAAAGAGACGGAACTAGGTGTAAATACACGGTAACGTTAGTCACTCTATCCGTCTCGCTTTAATTCTTACGCGCTCCCGATTGTGCTTGTCGCACTCAGGGCGGGAAACTCAACCGCCGCGTTACGCAGCTAAGCTAGTGGACTGTATATGTATGTTTGCGTTCCCTTTAAACCGGGAAACAGCTGATTGCAGTTTTGGGGAAGACGAGCTTCAACCTCGTTTCTTTCCCGACTGCTGGTTTCGACCATCGTAGGAGAGGGTAACGGATGGAGGTTGTAAGGCTGCAACCGTACCCGGTCCTTGGCCCTTTACCACCTTCTTACGTGCGTACGGGCACGGTGTGGTGCCGGTTTGCCAACGGCGCCCTTGGGTCGACTTACTATTGGGCCTGACACCACGTTGCTTAATTAATCAACGTGCTATGGAGGTTCACGGGATGGGGTTGCTTTTCAACCCGTTCCGTATTGAACGTCCTGTACAAGTTCACGGTATAGGATTGTCCTTCCAATCCTTTCCGTATTTGAACTTCCTGTACAAGTTCACGGTATAGGATTGTCCTTCCAATCCTTTTCCGTATCTGAACTTCCTGTACAAGTTCACGTTTACAGCTGGTTTTTAAATAATAAACGGGTTGGGGAGGTTCACGGTATAAGATTGTTCTTCAATCCGTTCCGTATTGAACGCCCTGTACCAGTTCACGGTATAGGATTGTCTACCAATCCGTTCCGTATTGAACTTCCTATACAAGTTCACGGTATAGGATTGTCCTTCCAATCCTTTCCGTATCTGAACTTGTGGTTCCTTCCAATCCTTTCCGTATCTGAACTTCCTGTACAAGTTCACGTTTACAGCTGGTTTTTAAATAATAAACGGGTTGGGGAGGTTCACGGTATAAGATTGTTCTTCAATCCGTTCCGTATTGAACGCCCTGTACCAGTTCACGGTATAGGATTGTCTACCAATCCGTTCCGTATTGAACTTCCTATACAAGTTCACGGTATAGGATTGTCCTTCCAATCCTTTCCGTATCTTAACTTGTGGTTCCTTCCAATCCTTTCCGTATCTGAACTTCCTGTACAAGTTCACGGTATAGGATTGTCCTTCCAATCCTTTCCGTATCTGAACTTGTGGTTCCCGTTTATGACTCTTTGTGGTTTAAATTGTAAACGGGTTTTGTGGAAAGTATTGACGTTACCGGATGGGTTCCCAATCCGTTCTCGTGCTGCACTTCCAACCCACGTTTACAATTTCGTCGAAAGTTCGAGTGACTCGAAACTATTCGAAATTCTTGGAAGTTCCGGGGAGCGGGATCGTACTCCCATCTGCTCACGGCCGATTCCAAATTAAGAGTGACGATCCAGCACGGCTAGTCAAATTCGGAGGAGAATCTCCGACTAGCGGCGCTGAAGACGAATTTGAATTCGTCTTTGTCCAACTTATTATTGTCGTACCTTCTCTTTATACACGCGCCGAAACGTTAGCTCGAAATCACGCGTAGTTTCGTCGATCGCGTGATGTTTCGAAGAAATCCGTATGTGACAGTTTTTATAACCTGTCTTGTTTTCGCGTAACGGACACGAGAGTCGAACAGTCTCGAGTCGGTTACATACGCAGAAAACAATACCGGGTGACGAATAAATATTCTACTATTCTTATATGCTTCGAATTAACGCGATATTTAAACATACCGCCCCCCTTGCACGGTCCGTGCAATAATCCGGAGGAGCGGTAATTCGCGTTCACGTTTGATCGACTTTAGAGAAGGTCGACATACACTTAATTATGGAAAATTAAGGTACTTACATTCACGTCGTGCGAGGGCCCGTCTGCCCTCCAATATCTGGAGGATGGTGATGACCGCCTCGTGCAGTGCCGTCGCATCCACTCTGGTTCGGCCGGCTGGCCGTTGTCCCCTTTGCCGTCGCGTGAACGTCTGCCTGTCTCGGGCCCGGCGGTCTCCCACCTCCCGATTGCGACCTCGCCTTCCTCTGGGGTTTTCACCCCTGGAGGGTACGGACGGCGTTTGGCGGCCGCGCGGTAAACGCACGATATGAGGCTTCCGCCCCTTGCCCACTTCAGTCGGAAGTGACCTCCGGGTACCTTACTTTTGCAACGCCTTGACGTCCAAGGAACGTGGGCCGGTACCCGGAGGACGTCCAGCCCCAAAAAGGTTTTTTTTTGGGGGGGGGGGGGTCCTTAATGTGAACCAAAGTGCGGAATTTCGAGTCACAATTGGGTAATGGGCTCGATACTAGCCAGCCGACCCATGGGACTCAGATTCCGCGAGAAACTGAGATTTTTTCCTCTCCCGAATTTTGTACACATCCAGCTTCCTCCGCAGCCGTATGAGACCGTAAATCTCGTCATGGAAACTTTCCAGCGTTCTTTCTTCAGTCTCGGGTAATTAAGAGGTAGCCGGAACACAAAACTACCCCGTCGCAGATCGCGCGACGGTTTTCCGGGGGAATGGATCTTCCTCCACCTTTGTTTCACACAGAGGTCGAGGGCATCTCCTCTGTTTCTCCGTGCTTCGTAATCACTTTAAACCGTGATTTGATAACGGTACAATTTTCCAAGTTTTCGCCCGCTGTATATATCGGGTTGGATTCCACCCATCCGAAAACAGACTTTTGGCGAAGTTACCCTTTTGTATTATTCGACGGGATCCCAGTCGAATAATTTTGGGCGTCTAGAATCGTGTGGATCGAATTTGAAATTTCGATCGGTAAGCGATTCGCTTCGCATATCTTGTACCGAACTCGCACTCACGCTCTCGCCTCGGTGCGGCTGTACCGAATTTCGTACAGCTTTACATCGAGGTGTGTGTCTTATCCGCACTCGGCGAGTTTTGCGTTTCGACCTGGATTTCGCAGGCCGCCGGGGTGAGGCTTTGAGCCTCTGTCCTCTTCATCGCCGTACGCGTTTTCCGCTAAAGGCTGATTTTGAGGAGGTTCCCGGGATATTTCGAAATGCAGTAGGGGATGGTGCCTTCCGCTGCACTCCGGACAGGCCGTGGAGCTTTTGCACTTCGTTACCGTATGATTGGTGCCCAAACATTGTACGCACCAATGACGGTTTCTTACGTATTGGCTGCGCATTTTTGCAGTCAATACGACGAAGTTCTCGCATTTCGTTAACTTGTGCGGTCCTGTACAGAATCCGCACGGTTTTGTTGACGCTGCTCCACCTTGCCCGTTGTCATGACCCTTTTCCCGTGGCGTTTCCGCCCAGACGTGGTCCTGGACAACGTTATGGCTACGTACGTGTCTCGACGCGGTACTCGTTTCCCGAGTCGAGCTTCGGCTACGTACGCTTTTTCCTGTGGCAGGCGCAAGAGCAGCCTCGCGACGCTTCGCGTCCATGGAGAGCTGTGCGCGGGAGTGCATCTCGATGAACCTCCGTACGTCCTCAAACGTAGGATATTCCGTCGAGAGATTGAGCGTTTTCTGCCACTCTAATTCAAGCGCAGGCGAGAATTTTTGTTTCGCCCAATGCGCGAGTAACCAGTCCCGCTGCTGTTCGGGGGTGCCCTTTTTATCAAGGGCAGCGAGTGCCTGTGTGCAACCCACAGTAATCTGCTGCATACTGGCCAAATCACCGGTATTAATCGGTTTTGAAACAGGAGCGTATCCAGCAGTTTTCCCGTGACCATGCGTGGGAGACCGAAGGTGTCCTTCAGCCTCGTCCATGCCACGGGGAAATTACGGCCGACGATCTCGATCGAAGCAATGGACGCTAGAGCAGGTCCCTCTAGGCAGGCATTCAGATAATGCAATTTTTGCACATCCGACAATCCTGCATTCCGTATGACCCCGGAGGTGAACAGATCCTTGAAATGTTCCCATTCCTGAGGATCCCCTCCGAATTTTGGCAGCCTTTGCTTCGGTAGCTCGATCGGTACACTGCACTGAACTTCCGACGTTGCTGGTTTCGACTCAGCGCTCAATCGGCCAAGTTCAGTAAGGACGAGATTCTGGAAATCTTGGAAATCGTCCTCGGCATTCCTCATATAATTCAGCTTGAAGATGTCGTAAGACGATCTTTCCGCTGGAGGAATTTGTTTACGCACGTTAGCATACTTGGTGCGTATATCCCGCCAAGTTTCTTTAGCGTAGTCGAGCTTTTCCTCGAGCAGTCGCTCTGAGTATTTTGCTCGTCCTAACTTTTTTAGGTTTATGCCCAACCGTTTTAGCTGACCACATAGATCGACCAAGTCTTCGATCTCGTCATCGAGATCGATTTCTATGGATTGCTGTGATACGGCCATAGTGAGCGTTTTCGAGGATTAAACCGCTCGAAAAACCCTTTTACGTGCTGTTGTTCCACACGTGTGAGAAAATGTACTTTTCTTTATTCCTTTCAACCTCGTATGGATCCGGCTCGAAGGACCTTATGTTAGAATATGGAGGGCTCAAATATTTATTTGAGAGCCTCGTCTAACGGGGGTCCGGATCACGAGGGAATAGGGGGATGGAAAAGTAATTGTCACACGTTTTATTTTATTTTCGCGTCGTCGAAACAGGTCGACGACGCCGTTTATTTTGGTTTTAAATGCCCTGTTCTAGGCGTTGTATGGCGGCTTCTCGCTTCACGCCGCTCTGAAACAAAAGAGACGGAACTAGGTGTAAATACACGGTAACGTTAGTCACTCTATCCGTCTCGCTTTAATTCTTACGCGCTCCCGATTGTGCTTGTCGCACTCAGGAGCGGGAAACTCATCCGCCGCGTTACGCAGCTAAGCTAGTGGACTGTATATGTATGTTTGCGTTCCCTTTAAACCGGGAAACAGCTGATTGCAGTTTTGGGGAAGACGAGCTTCAACCTCGTTTCTTTCCCGACTGCTGGTTTCGACCATCGTAGGAGAGGGTAACGGATGGAGGTTGTAAGGCTGCAACCGTACCCGGTCCTGGCCCTTTACCACCTTCTTACGTGCGTACGGGCACGGTGTGGTGCCGGTTTGCCAACGGCGCCCTTGGGTCGACTTACTATTGGGCCTGACACCACGTTGCTTAATTAATCAACGTGCTATGGAGGTTCACGGGATGGGGTTGCTTTTCAACCCGTTCCGTATTGAACGTCCTGTACAAGTTCACGGTATAGGATTGTCCTTCCAATCCTTTCCGTATTTGAACTTCCTGTACAAGTTCACGGTATAGGATTGTCCTTCCAATCCTTTCCGTATCTGAACTTCCTGTACAAGTTCACGTTTACAGCTGGTTTTAAATAATAAACGGGTTGGGGAGGTTCACGGTATAAGATTGTTCTTCAATCCGTTCCGTATTGAACGCCCTGTACCAGTTCACGGTATAGGATTGTCTACCAATCCGTTCCGTATTGAACTTCCTATACAAGTTCACGGTATAGGATTGTCCTTCCAATCCTTTCCGTATCTGAACTTGTGGTTCCTTCCAATCCTTTCCGTATCTGAACTTCCTGTACAAGTTCACGTTTACAGCTGGTTTTTAAATAATAAACGGGTTGGGGAGGTTCACGGTATAAGATTGTTCTTCAATCCGTTCCGTATTGAACGCCCTGTACCAGTTCACGGTATAGGATTGTCTACCAATCCGTTCCGTATTGAACTTCCTATACAAGTTCACGTTTACAGCTGGTTTTTAAATAATAAACGGGTTGGGGAGGTTCACGGTATAAGATTGTTCTTCAATCCGTTCCGTATTGAACGCCCTGTACCAGTTCACGGTATAGGATTGCCTACCAATCCGTTCCGTATTGAACTTCCTATACAAGTTCACGGTATAGGATTGTCCTTCCAATCCTTTCCGTATCTGAACTTGTGGTTCCTTCCAATCCTTTCCGTATCTGAACTTCCTGTACAAGTTCACGTTTACAGCTGGTTTTTAAATAATAAACGGGTTGGGGAGGTTCACGGTATAAGATTGTTCTTCAATCCGTTCCGTATTGAACGCCCTGTACCAGTTCACGGTATAGGATTGTCTACCAATCCGTTCCGTATTGAACTTCCTATACAAGTTCACGGTATAGGATTGTCCTTCCAATCCTTTCCGTATCTGAACTTGTGGTTCCTTCCAATCCTTTCCGTATCTGAACTTCCTGTACAAGTTCACGGTATAGGATTGTCCTTCCAATCCTTTCCGTATCTGAACTTGTGGTTCCCGTTTATGACTCTTTGTGGTTTAAATTGTAAACGGGTTTTGTGGAAGTATTGACGTTACCGGATGGGTTCCCAATCCGTTCTCGTGCTGCACTTCCAACCCACGTTTACAATTTCGTCGAAAAGTTCGAGTGACTCGAAACTATTCGAAATTCTTGGGGAGCGGGATCGTACTCCCATCTGCTCACTGCCGATTCCAAATTAAGAGTGACGATCCAGCACGGTTAGTCAAATTCGGAGGGGAGAATCTCCGACTAGCGGCGCTGTAGACGAATTTGAATTCGTCTTTGTCCAACTTATTATTGTCATACCTTCTCTTTATACACGCGCCGAGACGTTAGCTCGGAATCACGCGTAGTTTTCGTCGATCGCGTGATGTTTCGAAGAAATCCGTAAGTGACAGTTTTTATAACCTGTCTTGTTTTCGCGTAGCGGACACGAGAGTCGAACAGTCTCGAGTCGGTTACATACGCAGAAAACAATACCGGGTGACGAATAAATATTCTACTATTCTTATATGCTTCGAATTAACGCGATATTTAAACAATCTTCCTGGATCCCGGTCTTGAGGCATAGTATGCACGCAGGTGTTTTAACACACGAGCTCATGATATGCCCTTCTTCTCCACATCTTCTGCAGATTATTACATCGGTCCCAACCCTAGGGCAAACAGCACCCACGTGACCGGAAAGCGTGACACCTGGAAACACCTAATGACCTTTGGGGCGACCTTAACCCTTACAGATGTGTACCCAATCCTCACCTTGTCCTGGTTCTCTATTTTAGATGCTAGCGCAGCAGGCACTTCGAGCACCGCCATCTGGGTGCCCCAGTATGTCGTCGGAAGCACTTTAACCTGACTCCGCTTTTTATCCGCCACTCCATAAACGTTACAGAATCCTTCTATCACCTCATGATTGTCGCAGATAGGATCCAAATCCTAATCTGCACCTCCACTTTGGGACCATTGCTCTGACATTATAACCCTCACCCAGCTCGCTGTGAATGGTTTCAACCGCCGTCGCAGCGCTTCCAGACATGGTGTACTCCACGATTAACTCGCCCTTCCTCGACCTTCGCACGGTTTTAATGTCCTTCAGACACCGTTTCGCCTTGTTCGCAATCTCTTTAAAAACCTCTGCGTATGTTTTTCCCCCGGATGTGACGCATATGGCCTCAGTCCTGTGGCCGGTACGCCTCGTACCTCTCCGTTGTCCTGCGGGTCGCATTCCTCCAGCATTTTCCTTACCTTGTTCCTTCCTTTGTCCTTCCCTCGCTCCTCTCGCTTCCTCTTGCAGGTGTCTTTTGCCCTTGTGGAGTACTCTCTATACCCTTCCTGTTACCCTTTCTCCTACTCACCAAGCTCCATTCATTACCCATGGTGTTCTCTGGGCCCTCCTATGTCCCTGTCCATTTCCCTGGTCCCGTGTTCCTCCAGTATCCCTGATATCCTTCTTTTTCCCTCCTCAGGGCCCTTCCTTCTCTCCTGTACCCCTCTTCTTCCCACTCGCTTTTCCTTCTAACCCTTCTGGACTCAGTGTTAATGCCCATTTCCGTTGCAGGCGACCGCAATTTACGCTTACTGTTTGCGTTATCGATATCCCCACTCCTGCTATTTTCTGGGCTTATCCTCTCTAAGTTCAACCAGTTCCTTATCCCTGGCCTTGTCCCTTTCCCTCATTCGCCCAAGTTCTTCTCTAACTTCTCTCTCTCTCTCTCCTTATCGTAGTTCCTCATCCTTTCTAGTTCCATTTCCCTAGCATTGTCCCTTTCCCTCATCTTTTCCATTTCCTCCCTCATACTTTTGAGCTCTTCCAGTGCCCTAATTTCCCTTGCTCTATTTTCCTTAAGGTATGTCTTCAGTACCTTAAGTTCCTTGTAAACATCACATATGGTGTTCTTTGCCTCGAGGCTGACGTGCTTTTCCGCATACAGGTATTTCCCAACCCTTTTCACCCCGCGATAAACACTTGAGATCGTATCCTTGATTTGCCTATCCTCTCCTCTCTCCTGTACTGAGTCCACCGCTTCCGATTCCGTCTCCGTTTCGGTCTCGTACCTTAGACTCACCGCCTGTCTACTTTGGCCAATACTCGCCGTCCTTTTGACGGGTGACCACAACTATCCTGCTTCTCGCAGCAAACACATCCGTAGCTCCTGCTTGGTGTGCCACTCTGCTCGCTCTATTAGTGGGCGTAAGGGAACAATTCGCTGTCGTCGGTTAAAACAGCCGACTCCTCCATTCCACCACCCTTATCCTTGTCCGTCTCTATGTCCATTGTCCGTGGCCTGTTCTGTCCCATGTTGTCCTTCCTTCTTTCTCCCAGTCGCAAAGTTCCCCGCACCGGCCTGGGTTCCACCAGGTGCGTTGGACAGTCGTCGGTTGACGACCCGGTGTGACCTGTCCGCACGCCACAACTCGAGCCGGGACCTGGGGCTCCGAGCACCCCTGGACCGGTAACATATTCCTTTGTCTTGTCCATGTCCATATTTAAAGTTGGCCGCCGAAACCCCCTGGGTCGGCCATGCCCAGTGGTGTATGTATGTAGAGTGTGAGTGTACGTGTATGTACGCGAGCGCCAAAATGCTGAGTAAATACAACGTTGTATGTAAGTATGCGCGCAATAAGTAGTTTATCCTACAAGTTAATGTTGAATGATGGCACCTTCGTTGTTTCTTAAGTGTGCGCACGTGTGTGTGTGTGTGTGCGTGTGTTGGCTGCATTTAGTCTGACCCTTCACCCTGAACTCGTCCGGCATGGTAGAACCTGCCAGGGGTCAAAGACCCCCGCCGGCATAGCTCCAGAGATCATCAGGGCACTCAAGCTCCCCCACCACGACAAGGTAGCAGCCACAGGGGAGTACCTAACCCAGACCTAACCCAGACCTAACCCAGACCTAACCCAGACCTAAACCAGTCCTAACCCAGTCCTAACCCAGACCTTTTTTTTTTTTTTTTTGTACGTGGGGAAATCCTCATGGACACCCCGAGGCCCTATGTAGGGGGGGGCCTCGGGGTAGTGCCGGACTCTTACCGGCTAAAACCCCACGGTGACCGTCCTCCGGCGCTGCGGCGAGGGACCGGGAACTCTAGTGAGACATCACAGAGTCCCCCGCCGCGCCTTGCCTGTCGAGGCTCATCCCGGGGGGAAGGACGAAATGTCCTTCCCCCCCTGATTTCTCCGCCACGGACGCCAGGTCACCCGACGCCCGCAGCCCCGGGGCTGCCTTCGGTGCTCGGGCCCCTTGCACCGAGCACCTGCAACCCCCAGGGGCGGCCTGCCAATCTCCTGACCACCGTCGTGGTGGTCGGTGGAGAGTGCTGGCGGGCCGCCCCACTTCTGGAGGTCCCACTAGACCTCAAGGGCTTCGGAGGGGGCCAGGAGGCGAAGGATGCCTCGCTCTGGCCCCTCTCCGAGCCCTCCCTCTCCGAGCGGGATGCGCGGTCCGCTCGCGTCTCCCGCTCGGCGGCCTCCTTCAGTTACATAACAAATTCACAGAAGGAGGCCACCACTTGCCAGTTTTTCTCGCTGGCCACCATCTTTCCCACTATGGAAGCCAGCGAGAGATATCTTCCCACAACTTGAACCACAACACGGCGCTCATCTACCCACGCAGGGACGACTTCCTCCGTGTGCTGCGCCGTGTCCTGAAGTCCTCCACAATGGTGGCACACCGCCGTCGCCTCCTTCTCCGATTCGACACAGGTACTCACCAAAGCAACCATGCCCGGTGAGTACCTGTGTCATCCTGTAGGACAGCCTACCCGGTTTGTCCTGCCACTCTTGCCAATGTGGCAGGACTGCACCAACGGGACCGTTGCGTGGCTCCAGCCGGGTTCATTTGCTGGAACCACATAAATACAACGGTCCGTTGGGCATGGCGCCTCGTCTCCTCGACCGCTTGTCTCCTTTCCTCTGGCGGTCTCCCAGCCTCCTGAAGCTCCCTGGAGTGACGGTACACTTGCCGGTTTCTCCAAGCGAGGAGCTCCAGGGGCGGAAGACACGCCAGGGTAGTCACCGCCTCGTGGGAGATGGTGCGATACCCTCTAATCACCCGGATGGCCAGCCGACGGTTGACGCGGCGCAGCATCTCCGTACTGCGCCGGCTGGCATCCAGGTCTGGGGCCCATACTGGGGCCCGTAGAGGGCAATTGACCGCACCACCTCCACGTAGAGGCGGCGGACTCCAACATCGGGCCCCCCGATATTCGGGAGAAGGCGGCCTAGAGCGGCAGCTGCCCTCTCCACCCGGAGGGCCAAGCGGTCGAAATGCTCGACGAAGCGCCACCGGCTGTCGAGGATCAGGCCCAGATATTTCATATGGGCCTTCACCTCGACGTAGGCTGTCCCAACTCGGATCCGCAGGCCGGCCGGCGGCACCCACGGGGGCCAAGTCTCTGAAAAAACATGGCCTCCGTTTTCTGGGGTGCCACCTCCAGGCCTAGTCTGCGGATTTCGGCGACGACAGTGGCCACCGCCACCTCTGCGGCTCGTGCTGTCCCTCTCCAGTCTGACCCGCTGACGAGCACCAGCGTGTCATCGGCATAACACGCCAGCGCAACGTCAGCGGGCAGAGGGGCCCGCAGTACCGAGTCGTACCCGATGTTCCATAGCAGGGGTCCTAGAACCGACCCCTGCGGAACACCGCGTACGACCCCTCTCCGCATGATTACTCCATCCCGGCCGGTGCACCTAATCCACCTGTCGCTAAGGTAGGACCCGACTATCCTCTTCAGGTATGGGGGCACACGATGATACTCTAGTGCCCCCAGAATAATATCCCCGGGCAGGGTGTTAAAGGCCTTTACGATATATAAAGATATCGCCAGAAACACCCTACGCTTGGAGGTGGCTGAGAGAGGGAACGGACCAACTCGATGGCATCGAGCGTGGACCGTCCTCTCTAAAGCCGAATTGGCAGGGGGCCAAGTCGGGTCCTACCGCAGACAGGTGGTTGGTGAGGCGGGCAGCCACAATGCGTTCAAAGAACTTGCCCGCCTCATCCAACAAACACACCGGCCGGTACGCGGAGAGTGTACCTGCGAGCCTTCCCGCCTTCTGGAGAAGGACCAGCCGCGCCGCCTTCCAGGGCGAGGGGAATACCCCTCGGCGGAGGCAACTGCTGAGCAGCCTCCCGAACCGCGGACTTAAGACGCCAAGGGCACGGGCCAAAACCTGGCCGGGCACGCCGTCAGGACCCGGAGCCACGCTCCGAGCAGTCATCCGACGCACGGCCCGGCCCATCTCCCCGGGTGTGACCTCCAGCTCCTGGGACCAGATGGTAGGGTCCCAGGGTTCTCGAGGAGGTGGTACCCCGTCCCGGTTAGCACCCGGGAACAAGGTTGATACCACCTCCTCCCTAAAAACTGGTGGTCAAGGGACTCCGTCAGAGGGGGCGCCCATGGACGAAGCTTGTCCATTACAAGCTTGTACGGGCGCCCCACGGATCTATTCAGCTCCCCGAGGAGTTCCATCCATGCCCGTGCCTTAGCGTCTCGGATGGCGCGCTGGAGGGTCCGCCGCTCTGTGGCGAACTCCTCGTAAATGCGCGCCATCTGCTCCGCGGTCGGGTGTCGACGACGTGATCTTCGGGCGCGGGTGTATATTCGCCGGGCGCGCGCACACCGAGCGTTGCACTGCTCGATGTGCGGCGACCACCAATACGCCGCGCCCTGGCTCCTGGGAGTCCTAACCCAGACCTAACCCAGTCCTAACCCAGACCTAACCCAGACATAACCAAGACCTAACCTATTCCTAACCCAGACATAACCCAGACCTAACCAGACGTAACCCAGTCCTAACCCAGACCTAACCCAGACCTAACCTGGACCAAACCCAGACTTGGACCTAAGCCAGTCTGTTTAAATAACGCGTTAATTCGTTGTTAAGAAACGGCGGTTAAATTCTCGCGTGATCTATAGAAAAGGGGGACATTTCTTATACGGTGTTGTCCTCAGTGTTCGCGACATTCCAGAGCCTTCTCTGCGTCGTAACCTGCTTCGGGAGCAATACCGTGTAGAAAAAATCCAAATTTACCTTCGATAATAGTCACGCGATCGGCCCAGTAACGGTTCCATGAGAACCGGTGTTACTACGCCGAAATAACAGAGAGGATTCAAAATTAATACGAGACAGAAAATTTCCCCTCTCGCGATCGCGGATAAGAGGGTCTGTCTCGAAAATCACTTGCTATCTGGTTCTCGACGAGTTCGCTTCTTCCAAGCCGACCTAGTCCAACACCGCGATCACGGCATACGCGAAATTAAATTCGTTTAATCGTGTAGTTACACCACAGAACCGAAACGGAACGAGATTAAGACTGAGAGGTAAATTCGAAAGTATTAACCTAGTCGGATTTCGTACCTCACGGTTTCGTGAGTTAAGTGATCGTTGTGTGTATAGAACCGTTCTGGAAAAACGCAGTATTGAAACAATTTACAGTGAACAACCGGTGGCAGATCATAATCGTGTGTGCACTTTAATAGTGTTCGATTATCGCCACCGTTGTGTCGATTGTTTCAAATCAAAAGCGATTTCCACATTAACAACCGGTGGCTGATAACAATCGTCGTAACATTTAAATAGTGTTCGATTGTCGCCACCGTTGCGTGGAAGGCACGTACCGCTGTAATCAGCTGACGAGCAACGCCAACCGAGAAACACGACCCGGTATTCCTTGAAACTAGGTGCCATTCAAACACTCTGATAGGGGCCTTTGGGCGTATACCCTGAGTGGGATCGTCGTTTCCGAGGGTCGAAATCTCAGTTTGAGTACCACCCCATAGGGGCCTTTATTCGGCGCATACCCTGGGTGCTCTCGGCTGAATTCGATTAAGCTCGAACGTCGGTCACTCATCACCAGTGTGTACGGACACTCGGTGTAGAGCGACGTTCAAAAGGGCGCCGTGGTGTAAGCACCTTAACGTTCAGACGCTTCTAGCGCAGTTAAGGGCTTGCATCACACCGGTCCCGTACGGACCAGGAAACAACGCTGAATCACGGAGTGGACAATTTTTGGAGCCTTACAACCTCCAACTGTTGTCACCTCCAGCCAAAATTCAAGCCAGCAGCAGGGAAGATCGAGGCTCAAATCTTGTCTTCCCCATCTGCTGTTATAAAATTTTCCAGAACTGCAGTCGAACGTTTCTCGATCACACGAGAAACGTTTAAGTATACAGATCCACTAACACAGTTGCGTATCACTGTGAAGGAATCCCGCTCTGTTTATCATAAACAGAGACAGGAGCGTGTGGATTGACGCGAGTCAGACAACGCGACGAGCGTTGTCACCTATTTTTCAACCAAATTTCGGTTTCTTTTGTTGCAGAAGACCGAGACGAGAGCCGTAGTGGCCTGAGGCACGGCCCGGTTTTCTTTTTGGTGGTGGTTTTTTAAAAATATAAATTTTCTTTCTTATTTTGTTTATTTAATTTTGGGTTTTTAGTTTTTTTGTCAATTTTTAAATAAACGGCCTAGTCGCTGGACTAGGCGAAAGAAAGTTACAAGTGTACCATTCACTTTCCCACACATTCCCACTCCCTCGTAATTCGGACACCTCGTTAAAGGGTGAGAGCGACATTAACTCGCACCTATTTTAACACAGTCCTAACCCTGACCTTGACGTATGTTATCAAGGTCATCCTCCAGAGCAAAATCCAAGAGGCTTTAGGCGACACTCGTTCTAAAGTAAAAAGTTACTAGCATATAATGTGCATTTAATATGTTTATTAGAATATATAACGTAATTATCTATACAAAACCACAGTATCGAATTATATTAAATACAAAACTGATTTCGATTTGGGATTTTTTAGCTGGGCGGGGGGTGTGGGGGGCGCCGCCCCCCAGTCATGCACCCTTCGTGGCATGGTGCGGCCATTAGCTGCCGGCCGCCGCGGGTAGAAACGGGTCGCGGGCGGTTGCGATTTGGGGCTCGCAGCCGCCACTGGACGCGGCCCCGGGACGGATGGCGGCAGGACGATGTGGCCTCGTCCTGACGCTATGAGACAGGGCGATTGCCGGGGGGCCGATTGTCAACCGCGGGTTTGCGCTAAGCGCGGGCACGGGGATGATACCGGAAGTATGGTTCGAGCGATTCCCGGTATCCTCCTAAATCGTGCGGAAGGGTCACCGTGGGGTTTTTAGTGGGTAGGTCCCGCGCCAGTGATAATGGGCGCGGGGAATCCCACACACCCCTCCCGCCTCTCCCCAAAGAGGTGGGAGGGTGTCTTTCGAAGATTTTCCCCACGACAAAAAAAAAAAAAGTCCCTCCGGCTCCGAATGATCGCTCCGGCGGTAAATACCGTCCTAGGGCAAAAAATCGACACGGTATCCTGTGGGAAAAATTCAGGGATCACGATGCGCCGTCAAAATCGTAGGTCGTCGTGCTCGATTCCGAGAAACAAAAATTCTCAAAATTCAAGGAAAAAAAATACAACCTTTCCACCGCGTAGAGGACGTAAAACTGCACAAGTTTCGTATAAACGAAAATACGCGTTGACGTGCTCGTTTTCGAGTTAATGGCGAAAAACGGCCAAGAGCGATTGGTCCGGCGGTCGACTCGCGAACATTGTCAAAGTCCCTCCGGCTCCGAATGATCGCTCCGGCGGTAAATACCGTCGTAGGGCTAAAAATCGACACGCTATCCTCTAGGAAGAAATTCGGGGATCACGATGCCGTCGTTAAAATAATCGGTCACCGAGCTCGTTTCCGAGAAACAAAAAATATTTTCAATATTTCGAGGTGAATATAAAAAGGAAAGTCTTGTTAAACAGTTAATAGTATATATAATTTCCAGAATGCATAAAAACAAGAATATGGAATTTCGTTTAGATGACTGGGGGGCTTTTTTTGTCGTGGGGAAAATCTTCGAAAGACTCCCTCCCACCTCTTTGGGGAGAGGCGGGAGGGGTGTGTGGGATTCCCCGCGCCCATTATCACTGGCGCGGGACCTACACACTAAAACCCCACGGTGACCCTTCCGCACGATTTAGGAGGATACCGGGAATCGGTCGAAGCATACTTCCGGTATCCTCCGCGTGCCCGCGCTTTGCGCCCACCCGCGGGGGGACAAACGGTCCCCACGGTAATCGCCCTGTCTCATAGCGGCAGGACGAGGCCACATTGTCCTGCCGCCATCCGTCCCGGGGCCGCGTCTAGTGGCGGCTGCGAGCCCCAACTCGCAACCGCCGCGACCCCTTTTCTACCCCTCGGAGGCCGGCAGCTCAAGGCCGCACCAGGCCAGCGAGGGTGCCGCTCCGTGCGCCGGACCCGGACAGGAGGCACTGCCACCCCATCCGGTCCGACCCTACGCCGCCTGGCGGGAGGGGGCTCCTATCAGGACCCCCCTCACAGCCTGGGTCATGCGCCACGCCAAGGGGGCCGCCCGCGACGCCTGGCGCCCAGGCGACGCTCTCTCGCCACCAAACGAGCGCGAGCCTCAGCGCGCCGCTGACGCTCTCGCTCCATTCCCGCGGTCTCCTTCTGCAACATTACGATTTCGCAGAAGGAGGCCACGGCCCTCCACTTCTCCTCGCTGCCGAGCATGGCGCGTACCATGCCCGGCAGCGAGACATCCCGCCCGATGACGCCGACCAGGACACGGCGCTCCCCCTCCCACGCAGCGCATACCTCGAGGGTATGTTCCGCCGTGTCCTGCTTAGCGTCACAATGGCAGCAACGCGCCGTCGGCTCCTTCCCTATCCGGCACAGGTATCTCCCGAAGCTGCCATGCCCCGAAAACACCTGTGCCATCCGGTAGGTGAGGCTTCCATGGCTCCTGTCCAGCCACTCACTCAAAAGTGGCCGAACAGCCCCGACTGTACGGTGCCCCGCGGTAGGCAGAGCCAACCGCTCCTGCCACGCGTGCACCACGAACTGCCGGGCCTGGCGCTTCAACTCGCCCCAAGCAGGTTCCTGCACTCCCGGGACCGCCCCCACCCCCGCGCGACGGTCGACGCGGTGACGATACACAATCGCGTGCGACCGCGCGAGGAGATCCATGGGCGGCATCCCCGCAAGAACCGTCGCCGCCTCATGCGACACGGTCCGGTACCCGCGGACGACCCTTAGCGCCATCCGCCTCTGCACCCGACGCAGCATAGTCATGCTGCGCCGGGAGGCCGCCAGGTCGTCCGCCCAGACGGGGGCCCCTCGGTCTACGGCCTGGGCATTTTGCCTGTCGCGGTGGCATTACGTCGCTCGCGGCAGAGGCTCGGTCGCACGGCCGGCTGCACGGCGGTACTCCGACGGTATCGGGCCGCAACCAATCCATTCTCGAATGCTATATGCGTCCAGGCCCGTCGCAAGCTCGGACAGCACCCGGAGCTCGTGGACGCAGCGCCCTCCCGGGTCAGGCCAGCTGTTAGCAGACGGTGTCCTCGGACCGGCCAAGCTTCGAATTACCGGTCAGCGACGCTATTGCTTTGGGTACTCTCAGGACCCGTCTTGAAACTACGGACCAAGGAGTCTAACATGTGCGCGAGTCGTTGGGACATTGAAACCCAAAGGCGAAATGAAAGTGAAAGTCGTCGTAAGCGTCGACCAGGGAGGATGGGCCGCGTCACGTCGCGGCCTCGCACTCCCGGGGCGTCTCTGTTCTCGTTGAGGAAGAGGCGCACCCAGAGCGTACACGTTGGGACCCGAAAGATGGTGAACTATGCCTGGTCAGGACGAAAGTCAGGGGAAACCCTGGTGGAGGTCCGTAGCGATTCTGACGTGCAAATCGATCGTCGGAACTGGGTATAGGGGTGAAAGACTAATCGGAACCATCTAGTAGCTGGTTCCCTCCGAAGTTTCCCTCAGGATAACTGGCACTCGCTCGTTCATTCGTGAACGCGTGCGAGTTTTATCTGGTAAAGCGAATGATTAGGAGGCCACATCGTCCTGCCGCCATCCGTCCCGGGGCCGCGTCTAGTGGCGGCTGCGAGCCCCAAATCGCAAACGCCCGCGACCCTGTTTCTACCCTTCGGCGGCCGACAGCTAATGGCCGCTCCAGCCCACACCGAGGGTGCCGCTCCGTGCGCCGGACCCGGACAGGAGGCAATGCCACCCCATCCGGTCCGACCTACGCCGCCTGGCGGAGGGGGCTCCATCAGGACCCCTCCCAGCCTGGGTCATGCGCCACGCCGAGGGGGCCGCCCGCGTCGCCTGACGCCCAGGCGACGCGCTCTCGCCACCAAACGAGCACGAGCCGCAGCACGCCGCGGCTGCGCGCGCTCCCGTCCCGCGGTATCCTTCTGCAACAGTACGAGTTCGCAGAAGGAGGCCACGGCCCTCCACTTCTCTCGCTGCCGAGCATGGCGCGCCCCTTGCCCGGCAGCGAGACATCCCGCCCAATGACGCCGACCAGGACACGGCGCTCCCCTCCCACGCAGCGCATACCTCGAGGGTATGTTCCGCCGTGTCCTGCTCTAGCGTCACAATGGCAGCAACGCGCCGTCGGCTCCTTCCCATCCGGCACAGGTATCTCCCGAAGCTGCCATGCCCCGAAAACACCTGTGCCATCCTGTAAGTGAGGCTTCCATGGCCTCTGCTCCAGCCACTCACATAGCAGTGGCCGAACAGCCTCGACTGTCCGGTGCCCCGCGGTAGGCAGAGCCAACCGCTCTTGTCACGCGTGCACCACGAACTCCCCTCGTACCTTGAAAATCCAGGAGAGGGCCACGTGGAGGTGTCGCGCCGGTTCGTACCCATATCCGCAGCAGGTCTCCAAGGTAAAGAGCCTCCTGAGTCGAAAGATTAATGTATGTAATGGAAGTATGCATATTGGATCCGTAACTTCGGAATAAGGATTGGCTCTGAGGAGCGGGGCGTGTCGGGCTTGGTCGGGAAGCGGGTCTGGCTAACGTGCCGGGCCTTGGCGAGGTGAACGGCGTCGAACGGATTTATTCGTTCTCGTCGGGATCCGAGTTAGTGTCTCGACTAAGCCCAAGAGCAATGCTAATAAAACACCTGGTAGGGATTTATCCCGCGGGTGAGCGAGAGGCATAGGTCAATTGGGGCGAAGTACCTGGTGGTCGTTCCCAAGACCTGGACCGGAAGGTCTGAAGGCTGAATGTGCTACAGGCGCTGCCCATCCCTCATGGGTAATCCTGGCTGGTGATGGACCAAGTGTACTTGGGAGCCAAATGCGCCACTTCGCATTCCCCTGTACAGCCATCACCGGTGCCCGCCGCCGGGCCTAACTGGCGCAACCGTGTCATCGGCTCTGGTGAATGGGGGCGACCGTAATATGAATACAACAGCGCGTGAGCATACGCACGCTTCTGGCGGTCGTATGGAGTCACGGGCGACCAGTTCAGTGAGGGCGCTTGCCAAGGTAAGCTATTTGCTCAGACGTAGGGCGGAACCGTCCGGTGTGAACACTTGCGTATTTGCGGGACGAGTAGCCATGATGTCCTTCGGGCCAGAGAGTATAGGCCTGAGCTCGGAGGAAGTACCGATGACTCTCTCAAGGTAATATAGAATATAAATCGTGATTTATATTGTGTGTTCTTTAATTAGTGTCGCCAGTGTTTTATTACGTGTAATAAACTAGGAGTAATTTCCGAAACCCAGAATACGGGCACTTAATTAGGTATACAAAAGTATGGAAGAAATAGATCAGCAATACTATAATGTACGAAGTAGCGCTAGTCGAGCGAGACGAGCAGGAGGAGATGATATGGTCCAATGTAGATCTAAGGGACCCAGTACATACGCCACTCCAGATGAGGCGTTTAGTGCAGGAGTTGCGCGAATACAAGCATATCTTACCGTCAATAACATCGCGTTTAGTAAAGTACATTCTTATTTCGATGTTTATAATCATTGGATTTCTGGTATGTTTGCAGGATAAAAACGTGTACTACACAGAAACAACCAGGGACGAAAACGGCAGAAGAACGTGGCACGTGCGCAGAAGAGTATTATTCCGGACCGCAAACGGAGCTTTAGAAAAGAGTGCCCATGCGCAGTCTATGAGTTTGAAGTGCACGAACGAACAATGTTGCCATTTATTGCTACGGTGTTTTTATTATCCACGTGTACAGAGTGACGAAACACCTCGAAAGAATCCATTCAGGGGGACGCCACTCAGCAAAGTACTAAGGATGAAAATACTATAGTCACACGAGATCAACAACAAACTACAGCAGTTGTTGCGGGAACTTTGGGAGCAGGATGTAGATATGCTTCATCGGAAAAAACACATCAGTTTCAAACTTTGGTTGGAAGATGGATGCCCATCAACGTTATTAAAATTAATACTAATATGAAGATGGGAGATGGTAAAGTCATATTATTTGCCAGAAACGTTTTTATCGGAGCAAGCAGGTTGTGCACCAAATACAATTCCGTTTGAAACTTTTGTGTACGGCCAGTATGATATTGACATGAAATTTGTTGTAAATGCCAACAAATTTCAATGTGGGAAAATAGTCGTGAGCGTGAAATTTGATTCATATCAAGCGGACGATATTAATGCAGGATTTCAGGCAGCATTGTCGCGACCGCACATCATATTGGATTTAAGTGCAAACAATGAAGGGACTATTCAAGTACCATTTAGATATCACAGAGCATTCGTGAGAAATTTAACTCACGCAACGGCTACTTTAGGAGTGCGACCTGGTAAATATGCAAGCGTGTATGTACAAATTTTATCCCCTTTAAGAACTGGGCGGGATGCTTCCAACAATATGGATATTCCATATTACCATATTACCGGTATAGACGGGCTGAATTTGCAGGTATGTCGTACAAAGTGGCTTTGACACAAATTGATACCTTAACTGATTTGGCTCAAGCACTGCCTACGCGTGCTTTGAAGAGTATCTTAATAGGCGTTGAGATAACTTTAGATCAATTAGGGTGAAGTACAAATCAAGACAAGCCGACCGACAATAGAACAACTATCATGGTTCCACGGCCTCGTTTATGTTTTCCCCATGGCAAAGGGGTATCTGATGCAGTCCCGTTGAGAATGAATCCCACAGCATTAACAAGTTTTAATGAAGTACGTGCTTACAGTGATGATCCTAAAACTACTCTGGATATTGCGCGTATTTGGGGATTACGTAGCATAGTTACGTGGAATAGTACTGCCGCTGCAGGCTCTGGAGCTATTCAACACAATATTGGATCCTGGCTTGAGGCGATATAATACAGACTACGTTGGCCAGATTACACCTGTAGAATATGCGACCGGACTGTACCAGTTTTGGTCAGGAACTATAGAACTACGTTTTGACTTTGTGTCGAATAACTAAGACGTTCCATTTAGGTGACCAAAAATCGGTTCACTTCACTGTTCCTTATATATACGATACTGTAATGCGACGAAACACAGCAATGTGTTATAATCCTCGAGTAGATGAGCCTGTTCCTGATGATGTCATTCGAGATACAGCCGTAGGAATTAGACCTGAGTCGCGGATGCGAGTTAAAATGCGTATCATTAACGAGTTCCGACCAATCCAATCAGCACCTCAGGAAATTGACATTCTTATGTTCATGCGCGCAGGGAAAAACTATGCTTTACATAGCTTGAAACAGTCCACATATATTGACGCTCGTGATATAGTCGCTATGGATAGCTTTCCAAGCGATGGATATAAAGTTATCCCCTGACGTAATACCTGCCGGGGAAAACCAAGTCAAAAGGGAAGCAACACAAGAAAAGCAAAGCCCATAATCCGTTTTTTACCTCAGCCGTTAACTAATATCTGGAACGAATTTCGTCGTTTCCCAAGGGCGCAAATGGATAATGGGAGTAAGGAGGATGAGGATCCTACGGAGGATTTCGGAGATGGCCAAAGTACGTTTGGTTTTCAATCGGTAGATACTCAAGTGGGTATTAAAGATATTTTGCGACGTCCTGTTCTCTTGTTTCAAAATGTGGCAGTTTTAAGGACTTATACAGGTTTTTTATCCCTCTTATGCAACCCTCTCCGGATGATGCAATGGAATCTTGAGGATGGGTCGACCCAATGGCAAGAATTATTAGGCCATACACCGCAAGCAGCTTTAATGAATTTATTTAGATTCTGGCGGGGTTCAATGAGGTATACAATTATTGTACACACTGTTCAAAATTCGCCTGTTTATGTGACTCATTTACCTCATACGGGAATTCGCAAATTTGGCCAGATGAATGTTAACAATTTAAAGAACCTTGGTATGAGCTCTCGCCCAATATATGCGTGTGGTTTGACTACGGAAGTTATTATTCCTAGCGTTAACCCGTCCGTATGTGTTGAGGCTCCATTTGACACAGAAAATAATTGGGCTTTAACGTTTGAAGAAGACGCGCAGCGTGATTATTCATGGCGCGATAAAGGTGCCACAAACTCTGGACACTTGGTAATATCGTGTGTGAAGGATGTAAATGTGTCAGTGTGGTGGTCTGCTGGTGACGATTTTGAAGTCGCTAATTTTTACGGAATACCAGAGGTACGAACTATACATCAGAGATACCAGCATACTGATCACAAAGCAAGAGTGCAAATGGACGATTCTCAAGAAGATGAATACGAGGATGCATTAGAGGAAGTGGTAGTGGATACAAGAAAATCAACCACACGTCAAGTGGATTTTTACACTTCTAATGTATTGACTTCGGTTAATACATTATACAAAGCAGTTAAGCGTGTTGTCAACCCTGAACGGTTAATGACAGCAGCAGTATGCGCTGTTCCGGGAATTGGACCAATGTATTCAACTGCTGTGGCACTAGAAACGCTGGGTAGTATACGAAACAATGTTACTGATAATATGGATAAGGCTTCTACTATGTTGGATGGAAAATTGAACGAAGTTTCCTCAAAATTAGGCACATCTATAGATTATTTGACACAGACAGTTAAAACAAGTGTAGAGAAGATGTTAGGAGGTGTTTCCGAAGCCGGAACTTATGTAGAGTATGCCTTTGATATGATATTAGACATATTAATAGCATGGATTGATAAGAGTTGGACAGCTATTGGGGTTGGAATTGTCAGATTTTTAACTAAGTTATTAGGTGTGAAAATGGTTTCGTCACTGATGGATCATGCAATGCAATTAGGAGAACAAATTGCGGAGATGATGAGACCACAACGAGCAAGAGTGCAAGCGCCACCTACAAGGGAAGCTACAGTAGTTGGTATTTTGACTGGAATTGTTGGAACCTTAATGGAGTTCGTATGTCACCACGAATAGGTAATACTTATTTTAATGATCTGCTAGTGCGATTAACTGAGACACGGGGGTTAGTTATTTGATGTGCGTTTTGAAATTCGTCGAAGCTACTTTCACGACTGTGAAAGAAATGATTATGCAAGCATTGGGATATGTGTCACCTGAAAATATGGCACTTAAAATGTTGTCCGGGACTTCGGCGGTCATGCAAAAGTTTATTGTTGATGCACAGATGATTACTACGGAGGCCAATGCAAGTATGACCCAACATCCTGGCTTTAGAATGATGTATTGGAATACAGTGATGCAGGCATATCAGATACAACGTCTATTAATAACAGCGCCAGTAAATAGTGCATCTCCAGTGTTATCTAAACTTTGTAGTGACGTGATACGGCAAAGTAATGAAAATTTATTGACACATCCTCATCACCAGTTCGGTATGAGCCATTTGTGATATGTATCGAGGGATGTTCGGGAATTGGTATATCAGAACTAGTTGGAACCCTTTCAGCAGCCCTGTTAAAAGGTGTTAATTTGCATAGACCGCATAGTGGAGCTACATACTTTCGAATGCCAGCATCTAAATTTTGGTCAGGATATCGAGATCAACCAATTATTGTTTACGATGATTGGGCAAATTTAACGGAGTCTACTTCATTATTGCAGTAATTATCTGAGTTATATCAGTTAAAATCCACAGCAACTTTTATACCGGAAATGGCTCATCTGGAAGAGAAGAAAGATTAGAGGAAATCCTCTTGTGGTTATATTGCTGTGTAACCAAGCTGTTTCCTCCCGTAGATTGTTTGGCACATACACCTGAAGCTATTTGGCGGAGGCGCGATGTATTATTACATGCCCAAAAAGAAGCACGAGTATGCTGGGGTTTCTAATCGAGAAATGACGTCGGAACAGCAGGAAAGGTTTGAACAGTTAGAATTCGTTAAATATCGCTCAGTTACGGATCGCAACTCTTTAGGAAAGAAAACTGTTAATTATACTCAAACAGAACAATGGCTAGTGCAAAAATTTCAACGATGGCATGCGCAGGAACAGATAAAAGTAAAACGTAGGATGGAGCAGATACGTGCGGGATTACATAATGCCAACTTGCAGGACTTACGTTTTGATGATCCTTTTGAGTTATATTATTTTTTGAGCACACAAGTAGCTGAGTTACCTGAGAACAATACGACAGGTTTTCTTCCTAGCGAAATTCTAGAAATGGAAGTCAAAAGGATTGCTCAAATGGTTGAACATCATCAAACCCATCCACCAGAAATTGTGGTACCGGATGAACCTGCCGATCCTTTCTCAAATGAAATTTAGCCAAATGCCTCGTCATCTAATTAGTGACGCGCATGAATGGATTAACGAGATTCCCACTGTCCCTATCTACTAGGTGTCCAAAGTTGTGGGGGAGGTATAGCACCCCATACCGGCCCCACAGCATGAGCCAACCTCTCCTCCAAGCGGTGGACGCCGGGCAACGGCAAGCCGGCGAACGGGACTCTGGCTTTAGGCAGGGGCGGTGCAGGGGCACACCGTATGGGAGTAGCAACCCCACCTACCCGAGCAAAGATGGGATCCGTCGATCGGCATGTGCTATAAACAGCAAGAGGTGTCAGAAACCGTGGTGTCGGGAAAGCAAGAAGGAGAGATGGGAAAAGAAAATTAGCGTATATTACATCAAAGGGGGCTATATGCCCCTTTTCGCATTAATGAAAATTCCCAAGAAGGCGAGTACTGAAACCACAAACAACCGGGGGCTATATGCCCCATTTTCACGTTAAGCAATTTTAATACCGCAAAACGAGACATAAAACGACGTCTGTATGCGCCCCCAAAAGTAATACGCCGCTGGGAAAGCAATACGCCGCTGGACTTGGCAAGGTCCAGCACACCAAAAACATCTGGTGGCAGACGTCGACATGCCAGACGATCGGCGGAAGGAGGCCACCGTATAAGTAGCTGAGCTGCTCCCTACTGCCTGACGGTGTCGGCTGGGATTTATCCATGCTAGTATCCTAGGTAGGAGACGGGCCTCGAAGCTTGGATCGCTCCCTGGCCATTAGAAGACTCCGCCTAGACCAGCTCAACTCCGAGCTGTAAGCCGGTGGTGTACGGCTCTGTCAGACTCGGAGTCCTTGCCATACGGACGCTGCATATAGGAAGGATATGCAGCGCATGACGAAAATTACATAAGGTACGCCAACGACGATACGAACATGTACATGATACATGGTAAGACCGTCGTTGCGCTGCACATAGCAGCTAACGTCGTTGGCGATGGCAAAACGACGCTGAAGCGTCCAGAGCACAGTCGATGATGGCACAGTGAGATCATCTATTCGTTTGCTAAGGACGAGTCCCACGTTGTGTAGCTAAGGCTCCCAGGAACATGATGCCCGTGGTCATGTCCTAGTTACGCAGCGCGGGCTACCTACAGGGAGCAGAAACCGGGCGTAGCGAAGCAGAGGGAACATCTGCTTGAGGTTTGTTCCCCACGTGTTTGCCGTGCGTGGCGACCTGTGTCGGCGGAAAAGGGGATCCTGGGATCTGAGGGCCCTCTCTCCTGCGGGAGTGTAGCTGCCCAACACGTACCTTTGGCCTCTGCTTCGTCTAGACATGCGGCTAGGCGAGAAAAGCGGCCCTGTGCCTAGTCAACCGGCTTGGAACACCATTCGTGGGTTCTATTCGGGCGAGGAAGTGAACCTAGGAGTCCGGGGAAAGCCCGGTCGGCCTTTGTTCGCGGACTATATCCCGGGTGCAAGTCCTAACCCAGGCAGTAGCCGGGTTCCAATTGAGGGTCCATGGAGGCCGGAGCACACTCCGGGACGAAAAGGAATACATGCAAGTATGGAACCTAAAATCGAACTCAACAAAATTGACGCCTCAGTACCCCGAAAGGGAGAACGGGGAGTTAAGGAGGCCGATGTCGTTGCTCACGGTAGAACATCAGCGGTTAGCAATTAGGCTGGTGTGGTTTCACCACCTCAGATGAAAGTGAAGGCGGTTGAAGCTGGTAAGGGCACAAAAACGTCCCCCAGCAGTAAGCCCCCAACACCAAAGGGCATGGCTACAAGATCCAAGCCAGCGGGAATAACATCTCCCGCGCCCAGAATAAAATCAGAAACGGACGGATCGGGGACACCACCCCGTACAACTCCACCGAAGAAGCCGGAGGCCAAAAAGCCGAAGGCCTCTTCAGAAGGCAACGCCACGTCTTCGGACGGAGGAAAGGGCCATGAAGTGGACAGCGACGGTTGGATAACCGTCGCCAAGAAGAAGACGCCGCTGAGGGTAGCGAAAGCCCCAAAAGCGGCAAAGGAAAGCCAGGAAAGGTGTCGGCGGAGGCGACACCTAGACCTTCGATCAGGCCTCTCGACGTCATTAGTGGAGAGGCCTCGAAACTCGTCAAGGGCACCCGGACCAGCTGTCTTGGTAAAGAAGTCAGGCTCAGCAAGGAAACCGGAGCCTTGATTGTTGGCAACGCGGCAGCGCTCTACGAGCTCGTCCAGGAAGTTCTTCTTCGGAATAGCTTTCTAGAAGGACAGCTCGCGGCGATCCGATCAAGAGGCGGTCGCAGAGAGGGTTGTCGCTTCAGTTTCGCAGACGACGGGATCTCGTCCGACTGCGAAACAAACACCTGTTCGACCAGCGTCGACCTACGCCCAAGCGGTGAAAGGCGATGCGAATCGAGTTTCCCCGGAAGCGGTTAAACCACCACGTCATGTCGTGAAAATTTTTCCGCCAAAGGCGAAAGGACAGAACAGTGATGTTACTAAACAAACTGTTCTGTCCCTGGTGAAGCCGGCGAAAGCCAAGATCCGCGTGAGGTCTGTCCGACGCATCCACTCCGGTGGCATAGCCGTCGAAACCAAGCGCAAAGAGGATCTAAAGGCCTTCGTCAATTGCGCGAAGCTGAAAGAAGTAGGGCTTTCAGCAACTCTACCGACTTTGAGGAACCCCACAATCATTGTGTACGATGTTCCCAAGTCGATGAGTAAGGAGGAGGTCGCTTCCAGCATTTGGAAGCAGAACCTCAGCGATATGACCCAGGCGGATCTGTCGTCCAACCTGAAGGTTCGGTTTGCAACCGGCCCGAAGGATAAGGACACTGCCAACTGGGTCATGGAAGTCAGTCCGCCGGTTCGCCAGCAGCTGAAGAGCTCGGGCAGAGTGTACCTGGCGTGGTCGTCATGCAGAGTGCAGGACTATGTTTCAGTGACACGATGCTTTAAGGGGCCATTCTACCTTGTAGGCATGAAAAATACGTGTTTCTTTGTGTTTTTTTTTTGCGGGTTATTAAAGAGCGATTAATTCCGGATTTTGTAGATACATTTATTATATATTTAGCTATATTTACGAATTTTTGCAACGCATAATATCTATTGATTACGCTGTTTTTGTTGATCATCAAACAACAGTTTTTACGAACGGCACCCGACTGCGTACGTGATATCTTGCGAACAAGTTATTCGAAATCCTAAAACCAACGATATTCTTAATATAGATGAGTGTGGTTATAGCTAGGATAGGAACCTAACTAGGATCTTTTCAAAAAAAACAAAAAATGGCAAAATGGCAGCTATTTTACGAAAAAATACTGAATATTTTCATATATTTGGTTGCTTTTTTGTTAATAAAAGAAAAAGTATTGCATATATCGCAATTATCCTAGTTCATGCTATAGGGAGACCAGGATCTGAAGATACTGTATAAATTTGATGTTGATATCTTGAATAGTTTTTTAGTTATCACGCACGCAGTGCCGAAAAATGTAGTTTCGAGAAAAACAGCTTTAAAGTTTCACGTGCAGTTGTTATACCTGAGCTCGGTACATTTCAGCAGACTATAACTTCGTTAGTTTTCCGAATTTCAATTTAATATTTGGTAGACATATTTTCGAGACTACATACTAAAGGAAAATGCAAAAAAAAATATCAATTCTTTTAATCCCACAAGGTAGAAAGGCCCCTTAAGTGTCAAATGTTTGGCCATATGGCCAAACATTGCAAAGCGAAAGACGAGGTTTGCGGTCCCTGCTCAGAAGAAGGGCATACCATTGCCTCTTGCACAGGGAAGAGCAACCCCCGGTTTGCTCCAACTGCAGAACAAGAGGTAAGAAGCACGACCAAAAGTCACCAGACAAAAACTGCCCTGCCTATACGGCAGCACTCGAACTAGCAGTATCTCGAACGAATTATGGATAGAAACGACCCGGAGAATCCTCTAAGGCAATTGCGTATCGCGCAGCATAATATGCGGCGTGCGCTGATTGTTCATGGTGAGGTGAGCGAGCTAATGCACGCAAAGGAGATCGACGTGTTGCTCATGCAGGAACCTTACCAATACCAGGGACGGGTTCCAGGCTTTGAGCTCACGGCGAAGGTGATCACCGAGGGTGTCCCGGCTATGGCTGCAATAGTGGTCAGAAACCCGGACCTCACGGTGGTAAAAATCACAGATCTGTGTGATACTCACACCTCCTGCGTTTGCATCAGCGGACCCTTCGGTAGTTTCTACCTCGTCAGCTAGTACTTTCAATGGTCAGAAGACATTGAACCAAGTCTGGCACGTTTGGAGAAGACACTAGATGCTCTCCAACACCGTCGAGTCGTGATAGCCGCGGACGTCAATGCCAGATCCCGCCTTGGGGGGGGGGGGGAGACGGCGTTCGAACGGACACGCGAGGCGAGAAACTCATGGAGTGTATCGCATTACACGACCTGACGATTTTGAACGAAGCTGGTAGTATTCCTACCATACTCCAGCCCGGCCGGTGAGTCATGGATCGACATCACATTAGCGACTAGCGACATGACGACAATCGTGCAAAACTGGACGGTTCACAAGGATTGGACCTCCAGCGATCATCGAGTTATTGAACTTGTCTTACAGTTCACGGACGTGAATGAGAATCGAAGCCCACAGCCTAGATTCTGCACGTTGCATGCGAACTGGGAGCGTTTTGATCGAGTTCTGATTGAGGGCGCGAGGCAATTACCCCTCGGCACTGGGTGCCGCAAGGAAGTCGAACACCTAGCACAAGAGGTCGAGAAATCGATCATCGATGCGTGCAATGCCTCAATGCGCCCCAAGAAGTGGTACTCAAAGTCCGTCCCTTGGTGGACGGAAAATTTGACAAGAATGAGAGCCCGAGTCTATCGACTTAGACACGGATTTCAACGTGAGAGGAACCCGGAGGAGAGAGCGGCTAAGGAGGCTGAGTATCGAACATCTAGACTCGCCTACACAGCCGCGGTGCGCGCTGCGAAGTCGCAAAGTTGGAAAAACTTTGTTACGGAGCAGGGGAACAAAGAGAGTCAACCTCCTAGCAGCTCCCCTCAGGGGCTGTGTCCGGCAATCGTCGGCCGCAGTACGGGGCGTAGCGACCCCGAGGTACCTGAAGCTAATCACACCGTAAGCCTCCTGTTGGTCGTCACGACAATCCATTCATTATTCCTTTTTTGGTTTTGTGAATGGTACGTGACGGCAGGAGAAACGGGGGCCTTGGCTTAACCGCCTGGGCCAAGAGTATGGCGACTCTATAAAATCGCCCTCCAATCCTAAGCTATGGTGCGCGGCGATGGGATGCATGGTTGGGGAGAAGGCCCAATCCCAAGCGACCACCTCCGGGGCACCTGCCGAACCCCGGAGTATTAGGCTTACCCCGGGTAAGGCGGCTCTGCCCGGAGTGGACCTTTATTTCCGACCTACTCGTGGGATTCATACATGGATTTTCAAAATAAAACGGGGCTGGGACGGGTTATATTGGAGGAAGGACGATGACGGTGTTGGGGCTAGGGTGACGGCGATCGCGCCTCACTCCAGCGCCTGGCCCGGTTTCGTGGAAGGTGGAGGAGGACGACGAGACTGCGTCAGTCTCGTCCTTCTCCTCCACGAGGAGCCACATAGGCTCCAAGAGGAAGCGGACGGGGCAGGCCGTCGACGGAGTGGACCGGGCGATGAACCCGGTCGTGATGGTGAGTTGCCTCAGGGACGAGGTAACCGAGGAGATATCCGAGAGGATCTCCTCGTCCCTGAGGCGGGTCGAGAAGGTTGCCGCAGCCTGCTCTCTAAAGGGGCAGAAAAGCAGCGTGGCTAAGGCCCTGCGAGAGGCTGCGCAAAAATATGGGGAGGCGGCGCAGGAGCTGAGCGGGCGAAATGCCCGGCTACAGCTCCAGGTGGAGGAGGAGCGACGGGGAGGATGAGGGCAGAGGCGCGCTGGAACAGCGCAGCCCTCCTCCTATCCTCCCTCCTCCTCCACTTCCACCACCACGACCCACAGTCGTGGAAAAAGCGGAGTGCGGCGGCGGTGTTGCGGGACCTTCCACCCGCACTCCGCCCGCACAAAGTTCCCCATTCTCCTCAGAGGACGAACTTCTGAGGAGGATCGGGAACATGATCGACGGCAAGCTGGCCGCCTTCCGGGAGGAGCTCCTCTACGGAGGTGTGGTCGGCGGGAAGGCGGTGCCTCCCCGACCGAGGTCGGTTCGGGCGGGAAGGCGAAGGTGGGGAGGGAAGGCTCCACCCACCGTGGCCGTTACAGTGCCGCGGGCCGCGGCTCCCCGGGGGGTAGTGTCCCCGCGGGCCCGGTGCGCGCGGCCCCGGCGGCACCATCAACCGGGAGGGTGTCGTGGAGCGAAGTGGTCGGGCGGAAGGCAAAGCGGGCGGCGAGGAAGGCCTCGCAGCCGCGACCTGCTACCTCGCCGCCCGCGGCCAGGGAAAGGCCGCGAAGGTGCGACCAGGGCGCCCCCTAAAACGGCAGCAGTGACGCTGACCGTTCCTCAGGGGGGCGACCTGACACTCGCGGGGGCGATGCAACTCGCCAGGGATAATATATCCCTGGAGGAGCTCGGCATCGCTTCCGTGAGGGCGAAGAGGGCCGTGACCGGGGGTCTCCTGCTGGAGATCCCTGGTCCAGAGGGCGGCGAGAAGGCGGACCGACTCGCCCAGAGGCTCCAGGAGCAGCTGGGCGAGCGGGGTGTCCGTGTCGTCCGGCCCACGAAGCGCACAGAGATGCGCATATGTGGGTTGGACGACTCGGTCACCGCGCAGGAGGTGTCCTGTGCCCTAGCGAGGGCGGGTGATTGCCCCGAGGGAGACGTGCGGGTCGGAGAAATCCGCAGGTCTCCTTCCGGCCTGGGGTCGGTGTGGGCCCGGTGTCCTCTCTCCGCCGCCCGAAAGGTGGCGGAATCCGGGCGGGTATTGGTGGGGTGGGTTTCGGCGCGAGTGGAGATACTCGCGCCGCGGCCACTCCAGTGTCACCGCTGCCTCGAGCTGGGGCACGTGAGGCAGTGGTGCACCTCGCCGGTGTTACCGCTGCGGGGCGAATGACCACCGCGCGAGCCAGTGCTCGGCGGCCCCCCACTGCCCGCTATGTGCGGACATGGGGAGGCCAGCCGATCACAGGGTGGGGAGCAAAAAGTGCTCTCCCCCCTCCCGGAAGTGGAAGAAGGGGCCCACCCCGGGTCAAGCACCGCGGTTGCTGGCAGCGTCCACCATGGAGCTGGACGGTGCCACAGGGACGGACAGCCGGGAGGAGGCTGGGACGGCCGTTAAATAACGGCGCCCCGCCTCCTCCTCCAGGCCAATCTCAACCACTGCCGCGCGGCACAGGACATGATGTCCCAAGTCCTCGCGGAGTGGGGAGTTGGCCTGGCGGTCGCCGCCGAGCCGTACCGCGTGCCGGATCACCCACATTGGGTGGGCGACGCGGACGGTTTGGTGGCGACAGTATGGGGAGGTGGCGACGGGTCCCCGCCGTTCTCCATTCTGGAGCGCGGTCGGGGTTTCGTCGCCGTGGACTGGTGGGGAGTCGCCGTAGTGGGGTGCTACATCTCGCCCCGCAGCGGTCACGCCGCGTTCGAGCTGTACTTGGCCGAGGTCGCGGCATGCGTGCAGCGCTGCGCGGCCCGGCCGGTGCTAGTCCTGGGGGACTTTAACGCCAAGTCGGTGGCTTGGGATCCCTAGGACCACCGTTCGCGGCGGGATCCTGGGCGACTGGGCGGCGGGGCTCGACCTTCGGTTACTGAACCGGGGTCGGAGCACACGTGCGTGCGGCGATATGGGGGTCTATCGTGGATGTTGGATTCGCGACCCCCAACGCCGTGCGCATGGTGTCGGGTTGGCAGGTGGCCCCGAAGGCAGAGACACTCTCCGATCACCGGTATATCCGGATGGAGGTCTCTGCCGCCGAGGCTGCGTCCCGGCACCGCCGCCCGGATGGCATCCCACCGCGCCGCTGGGAGCTTCGGCGCCTGGACAAGGACGCCCTGATGGCAGCTGCCCTCGCTGCAACTTGGCCGCAGGTGGCGGCCGAGTTGCCAAGCATGGAGGAGGAGGCTGCCCGGCTCGGGGTACTAGTCGCAAACATTTGCGACGCGTCGATGCCCCGGTCGGGCGAGCTTCTCCTCGCCGGGCGGTGTACTGGTGGTCGGCCGCGATCGCGGAATTGCGGGTCGCGAGTGTCCGCGCCCGACGCCAGTACGCCCGCGCGCGCCGTCGTCTACGACCGGACGATGGCGTGGCGCGAGCGAGGGCAGATGACCTGTATGAGGCATACCGGATGGCGCGGGTTGCTCTGCAGGTCGCCATCAAACGGGCCAAGGCCCAGGCATGGAAGGATCTCCTCCAGACAATCGATGACGATCCTTGGGGGCGCCCGTACAGGGTGGTGCTGAAGAAGCTCCGCCCGTGGGCGCCCCCGTCACCGAGGGTCTTGACCCCGGCTGCTGGAGGACGTGGTCAATACTCTTTCCCAATTCGGGTGAGGGGAGCACGTCCTCCGGCGGAGGCGGCAGTCCCAAGGAGTGGGCGGCCGACCTGGGGGTCACTCAGGGGAGCTGGCCGCGGCCATCAGACGGCTCGGGGCGCGTAACACGGCCCCGGGTCCGGATGGTGTGCCCGGCCGGGTTTGGGTCTAGACCCGGGGCGTCCTTGGGGCTGACCTCAGGCGGTTGTTCGACCGATGCCTGAGGGACGGGGCGATTCCCCCCCAGTTGGAAGGTGGCGAGGATGGTCCTCCTCCGGAAGGAGGGTCGGCCCGCGGAGTCTCCCTCCGCATACCGGCCCATCTGTCTCCTCGACGAGGTGGGCAAGCTCTTCGAGCGGGTGATTGCTGCCGGCCTCGTCGAGCACCTGGCGCGGGTGCCCCCGGCCTGGCCGACTGCCAGTACGGTTTCCGGGAGGGTCGATCGACCATCGACGCGATAGGTCGTGTCAGGGCCCTCTCGGAATCGGCCGTCTCCCGGGGAGGGGTGGCTTTGGCAATATCCTTGGATATTGCCAACGCCTCTTTAACACCCTGCCCTGGGAGGAGATAGGAGGGGCTCGAATATCATCGGGTCCCCCCTTGTCGCGGGGCGGTCATCGGGGATTATCTCCGCGGCAGGTGGATCGAGTATCCGAGCCGGGATGGGCATATGCGGAGGGAGGTGTACTGCGGTGTTCCGCAGGGGTCGGTCCTCGGGCCACTCCTGTGGAACATCGCGTACGACGCAGTGTTGCGGGCCGACCTTCCCGACGGCGTCAGCGCCGTGTGTTATGCAGATCACACGTGTGGTATGCACCGGATCAGAGGGATGGGGATGACGGTGGCGGTCCATAAGACCGAGGTGATAGCGTTCCATTCACCTCGGCAGGATCCGCCACCTCCTCTGATCCGCGTGGGTGAGGCTAATATCGAGGTGAAGACCCAGATGAGGTATCTGGGGCTGATCCTCGATAACCACTGGCGCTTCGAGGAGCATTTCTGCTGCCTGGACCCCGGCTGGAGAGGATGGTCGGGGCTTTGGGCCGGATTCTGCCCAACCTGGGGGCCCGGCGGGCCGAGTTCGCCGCCTCTATGTGGCAATGGTTCAGTCGGTGGTCCTATACGGGGCCCCGTCTGGGCGGACGACCTGGCGGCCTCCCGGCGCGGCATGACTATGCTGCGTCGGGTGCAGAAGGCGGATGGCTCTGGGGTCGTCCGCGGGTACCGGACCGTGTCACATGAGGCGGCGACGGTTCTTGCGGGGATGCCGCCCATGGATCTCCTCGCGCGGTCGCACGCGATGATGTATCGTCACCGCGTCGACCGTCGCGCGGGGGTGGGGGCGGTCCCGGGTGTGCAGGAACCTGCTTGGGGCGAGTTGAAGCGTCAGGCCCGGCAGTCCGTGGTGCACGCGTGGCAAGAGCGGTTGGCTCTGCCTACCGCGGGGCACCGGACAGTCGGGGCTGTTCGGCAACTCCTATGTGAGTGGCTGGACAGAGGCCATGGAAGCCTCACTTACAGGATGGCACAGGTGTTCTCGGGGCATGGCAGCTTCGGGAGATACCTGTGCCGGATAGGAAGGAGCCGACGGCGCGTTGCTGCCATTGTGACGCTGAGCAGGACACGGCGGAACATACCCTCGAGGTATGCGCTGCATGGGAGGGTGAACGCCGTGTCCTGATCGGCGTCATCGGGCGGGATGTCTCGCTGCCGGGCATGGTGCGCGCCATGCTCGGCAGCGAGGAGAAGTGGAGGGCCGTGGCCTCCTTCTGCGAAATCGTAATGTTGCAGAAGGAGACCTCGGAAGGAGCGCGAGCGTCAGCGGCGTGCTGAAGCTCGCGCTCGTTTGGTGGCGAGAGCGTCGCCTGGGCGTCAGGCGACGCGGGCGGCCCCTCGGCGTGGCGCATGACCCAGGCTGGGAGGGTCCTGATAGGAGCCCCCTCCCGCCAGGCGGAGTAGGGTCGGACCGGATGGGGTGGCGGTGCCTCCTGTCCGGGCCCGGCGCACGGAGCGGCACCCTCGGTGGCCTGGTGCGGCCATGAGCTGCCGGCCTCCGAGGGTAGAAAAGGGGTCGCGGCGGTTGCAAGTTGGGGCTCGCAGCCGCCACTGAACGCTGGCACCGGGACGGATGGCGGCAGGACGATGTGACCTCGTCCTGCCGCTATGAGACAGGGCGATTACCGGGGACCGTTTGTCCCCCCGCGGGTGGCGCAAAGCGCGGGCACGGGAGGATACCGGAAGTATACTTCCAAGCGATTCCCGGTATCCTCCCAAATCGTGCGGAAGGGTCACCGTGGGGTTTTTAGTGGGTAGGTCCCGCGCCCGTTATAATGGGCGCGGGGAATCCACACACCCCTCCCGCCTCTCCCCAAAGAGGTGGGAGGAGTCTTTCGAAGATTTTCGCCACGAAAAAAAAAAAAAAAAAAAAAAAGGGGAACAAAGAGCCATGGGGACTTGTTTACAAGATCGCCCAGAACAAACTCTGTGTTGAGACTGCGGTCTCAAACATTCGAACGCAAGAATGTTATACGACTGACTGGGAATCCACTGCCTCGCAGCTCCTACAGGTGCTAATCCCGGACGATACGGTCACGGATGAAACGCCGGAGCAAGCAAACACCAGAGCTGATGCCGCAACCGATCCGCCGACTGAACACTCTCCAGTCTTCACGAGGAATGAGCTCGGAGCTGCGGTATCACGCTTAAAGCGAGGCAAATGCCCCGGGCTGGACCGTGTAGAGGCCGAAGTAGTTAAATGTGCTTATGGATCCATCCATAATGCCCTACTTAGACTCTACAACGGGTGTCTAGCGCACGGGGTTTTCCCTGTTAGGTGGAAAATCGGATCGATCAGAGCAATTCTGTAAGGCCCTGATAAACCACCAACAGACGTCAAGTCGTATAGACCAATATGCCTGCTATCCATCTTAGGCAAAGTGTTAGAAAGACTAATGCTCAACAGAATGAGAAATGTGTTCCTAAACCCAGACTTTTGCTCCGATCGGCAATACGGATTCAGGCCTGGACGATCCACGGAAGACGCCGTGGTGAAGCTCAGGGAATTGATATCCCAGCGAGAGGAGTATTATGTCATGGGTCTCTCCTTCGACATCGCCGGAGCTTTTGATAATGTTTGGTGGCCAAGCATCCTTCAGAAGCTGAAACGCCGGGTGTGTCCCCGTAATCTTTATCGACTTATGGTCGACTACTTCGCTGGCGGTGTGGTTACAATAGTTTCCAAACACGGTAATGTGCGTAAGCAAGTCACCAAGGGTTGCCCGCAAGGGTCAATACTCGGTCCGAGCTGCTGGAATCTAGTCTTTGACGAAGTTCTGCAGCTCCTAACAAACGAACACCTGGCTTGCGAGCCAATAGCCTACGCTGACGACTTACTCGTGGTATTCTCCGGAAACTCGAGAAACAAGTTGCAGCAATAAGGGCAAAGAATCGCAGATACAATTTCTGGGTGGTGCGCCACACAGAAACTTGCACTATCTGCGACGAAGACCGAGATGATTCTCTTGAAAGGTACTCTGGATAGAGATCGACCCCCTATGATAAGGATAAACGGGAGAGGGTGGCACTCAAGCAAACCATAAGGTTCTGTAGGCGCCTCACTCAAAGTCCTGCGGGACGGTACAGGGGCAAGAAGAGTCGGACCGCCCATCCCCACCTTTAACGCTCCCTGAGTCGCAAGTTCCAACCTTCGACCACGCCGTGTGACATACTAGTAGGAACAGATTTTAATCGCGTCCCTATTTCAGTATGTATACAAATTTAAAGCTTAGAGACCATATACGATGCATATATTCACTTTTTTAATTCGCGTTTGGTATTATATTCACATAAGATATTCTTAAATATTACTATACAGGGTGTTCGCCTACTAATAGTAAAAATTTTAATGAGCGATAGTAGAGGGCAAAATAAGACGAAAATCAAGAATACCAATTACCCAACTGTGGTTTTTTTTTTTTTGTCGTGGGGGAAATCTTCGAAAGACTCCCTCCCACCTCTTTGGGGAGAGGCGGGAGGGGTGTGTGGGATTCCCCGCGCCCATTATAACGGGCGCGGGACCTACCCACTAAAAACCCCACGGTGACCCTTCCGCACGATTTGGGAGGATACCGGGAATCGCTCGAAGCATACTTCCGGTATCCTCCCGTGCCTGCGCTTTGCGCCCACCCGCGGGGGGACAAACGGTCCCACCGGTAATCGCCCTGTCTCATGGCGGCGGGACGAGGCCACATCGTCCTGCCGCCATCCGTCCCGGGCCGCAGTCTGGCTGACGGCGGCTGCGAGCCCCAACTCGCAACCGCCACGAACCCGTTTCTACCCGTCGGAGGCCGGCAGCACAAGGCCGCACCAGGCCACCGAGGGTGCCGCTCCGTGCGCCGGACACGGACAGGAGGCACTGCCACCCCATCCGGTCCGATCGTACGCCGCCTGTCGGGAGGGGCCTCCTATCAGGACCCCCCACCCAGCCTGGGTCATGCGCCACGCCGAGGGGGCCGCCCGCGGCGCCCGACGCCCAGGCGACGCTCTCCCGCCACCAAACGAGCGCGAGCCTCAGCACGCCGCTGACGCTCGCGCTCCCTTCCCGCGGTCTCCTTCTGCAACATTACGATTACGCAGAAGGAGGCCACGGCCCTCCACTTCTCCTCGCTGCCGAGCATGGCACGCACCATGCCCGGCAGCGAGACATCCCGCCCCGATGACGCCGATCAGGACACGGCGTTCACCCTCCCATGCAGCGCATCCCTCGAGGGTATGTTCCGCCGTGTCCTGCTCAGCGTCACAATGGCAGCAACGCGCCGTCGGCTCCTTCCCTATCCGGCACAGGTATCTCCCGAAGCTGCCATGCCCCGAGAACACCTGTGCCATCCTGTAAGTGAGGCTTCCATGGCCTCTGTCCATCCACTCACATAGGAGTGGCCGAACAGCCCCGACTGTCCGGTGCCCCGCGGTAGGCAGAGCCAACCGCTCTTGCCACGCGTGCACCACGGACTGCCGGGCCTGTCGCTTCAACTCGCCCCAAGCAGGTTCCTGCACACCCGGGACCGCCTCATCCCCGCGCGACGGTCGACGCGGTGACGATACATCATCGCGTGCGACCGCGCGTGGAGATCCATGGGCGGCATCCCCGCAAGAACCGTCGCCGCCTCATGTACCCGCGGACGAACCTTAGAGCCATCCGCCTCTGCACCCGACGCAGCATAGTCATGCCGCGCCGGGAGGCCGCCAGGTCGTCCGCCCGAACGATATAGGACCACCGACTGAACCATTGCCACATAGAGGCGGCGAACTCGACCAGCCGGGCCCCCCAGGTTGGGCAGAATCCGGCCCAAAGCCCCGACCATCCTCTCTAGCCGGGGGACCGGGCAGCGGAAATGCTCCTCGAAGCGCCAGTGGCTATCGAGGATCAGCCCCAGATACCTCATCTGGGGCTTCACCTCGATATTAGCCTCACTCACGCGGATCAGAGGGGTTGGCGGATCCTGCCGAGGTGAATGGAACGCTATCAACCGGTCTTATGGACCGCCACCGTCATCCCCATCCCTCAGATCCGGTCGACGACGCGTTGCGCCCCCTCCTCCGCGAGACGCTTGGCCCTCCCCCAGTGCGCCCCGACGGCCAGCACCAGTGTGTCATCTGCATAACACACGGCGCTGACGCCGTCGGGGAGGTCGGCCCGCATCACTGCATCGTACGCGATGTTCCACAGGAGTGGCCGGAGGACCGACCCCTGCGGAAAACCGCAGTACACCTCCCTCCGCATATGAACATCCCGGCTCGGATACCCGATCCACCTGCCCCGGAGATAATCCCCGATGACCGCCCCGAGACAAGGGGGGACCCGATGATATTCGAGCCCCCTCCTTATCTCCTCCCGGGGCAGGGTGTTAACGGCGTTGGCAATATCCAAGGATATTGCCAAAGCCACCCCTCCCCGGGAGACGGCCGACTCCGAGAGGGCCCTGACACGACCTATCGCGTCGATGGTCGATCGAACCTCCCGGAAACCGTACTGGCAGTCGGCCAGGCCGGGGCACCCCGCGCCAGGTGCTCGACGAGGCGGGCAGCAATCACCCGCTCGAAGAGCTTGCCCACCTCATCGAGGAGACAGATGGGCCGGTATGCGGTGGAGACCCTGGGATGGCGCCACGGAGGACGCGCGCACCGGGGCCGCGGGTACACTACCCTGGGGCCGCGACACGCAGCACTGAACGGCCACGGTGGGTGGAGCCTTCCTCCCCACCTTTGCCTTCCCACCTGAACCGACTTTGGTCGGGAGGCACCGTTTGTTGCTGCCCGCACCTCCGTGGAGGAGCTCCTCCCGGAAGGCGGCCAGCTTACTATCTATCATGTTCCCGATCCTCCTCAGAAGTTCGTCCTCTGAGGAGGATGGGGAACTCTGCACCGGCGGAGTGCGGGTGGAAGGGCCACGCAACACCGCCGCCGCACTCCGCTTATTTTCCACGACCGTGGATCGTGGTGGTGGAGGTGGAGGAGGAGGGAGGATAGAGGGATAGCTGCGCTGTTCCAGCGCGCCTCTACCCTCATCCTCCCCTGTCGCTCCTCCTCCACCAGGAGCTGCAGCCGGGCATTTCGCCCGCTCAGCTCCTGCGCCGCCTACCCCATATCTTGCGCAGCCTCTCGCAGGGCCTCAGCCACGCTGCTTTTCTTCCCCTTTAGAGAGCAGGCAGCGGCAACCTTCTCGACCCGCCTCTGGAACGAGGAGATCCGCTCGGATATCTCCTCGGTTACCTCGTTCCTGAGGCAACTCACCATCACGACCGGGTTCATCGCCCGGTCCACTCCGTCGACGGCCTGCCCCGTCCGCTTCCTCTTGGAGCCTATGTGGCTCCTCGTGGAGGAGAAGGACGAGACTGACGCAGTCTCGTCGTCCTCCTCCACCTTCCACGAAGCCAGGCCAGGCGCTGAGTGAGGCGCGAGCACCGTCACTCCAGCGCGGGTACCGGACCGTGTCACATGAGGCGGCGACGGTTCTTGCGGGATGCCGCCCATGGATCTCCTCGCGCGGTCGCACGCGACGATGTATCTTCACCGCGTCGACCCGTCGCGCGGGGGTGGGGGCGGTCCCGGGTGTGCAGGAACCTGCTTGGGGCGAGTTGAAGCGCCAGGCCCGGCAGTCCGCGGTGCACGCGTGGCAAGAGCGGTTGGCTCTGCCTACCGCGGGGCACCGGACAGTCGGGCTGTTCGGCCACCCTATGTGAGTGGATGGACAGAGGCCATGGAAGCCTCACTTACAGGATGGCACAGGTGTTCTCGGGGCATGGCAGCTTCGGGAGATACCTGTGCCGGATAGGGAAGGAGCCGACGGCGCGTTGCTGCCACTGTGACGCTGAGCAGGACACGGCGGAACATACCCTCGAGGTATGCGCTGCATGGGAGGGTGAACGCCGTGTCCTGATCGGTGTCATCGGGCGGGATGTCTCGCTGCCGGGCATGGTGCGTGCCATGCTGGCAGCGAGGAGAAGTGGAGGGCCGTGGCCTCCTTCTGCGAAATCGTAATGTTGCAGAAGGAGACTGCGGGAAGGGAGCGCGAACGTCAGCGGCGTGCTGAAGCTCGCGCTCGTTTGGTGGCGAGAGAGCGTCGCCTGGGCGTCAGGTGACGCGGGCGGCCCCCTCGGCGTGGCGCATGACCCAGGCTGGGAGGGGGGTCCTGATAGGAGCCCCCTCCCGCCATGCGGCGTAGGGTCGGACCGGATGGGGTGGCAGTGCCTCCTGTCCGGGTCCGGCGCACGGAGCGGCACCCTCGGTGGCCTGGTGTGGCCATGAGCTGCCGGCCTCCGAGGGGTAGAAAAGGGGTCGCGGCGGTTGCGAGTTGGGGCTCGCAGCCGCCACTAGACGCGGCCCCGGGACGGATGGCGGCAGGACGATGTGACCTCGTCCTGCCGCTATGAGACTGCCGTTATAATGGGCGCGGGGAATCCCACACACCCCTCCCGCCTCTCCCCAAAGAGGTGGGAGGGTGTCTTTCGAAGATTTTCCCCACGAGAAAAAAAAAAAAAAAAAAAAAAGAAAAAACCGTCACTCCAGCCTCAGCACCGTCTTCGTCCTCCCCAACCGAAACAACCCGCCCCATCCCCGTTTTAATTTGTGAATCCATATAATTCCCACGCGTAGGTCGGAAATAAAGGTCCACCCGGGGAGAGCCGCCTTACCCGGGTAAACATAATACTCCGGGGGTTCGGCAGGTGACCCGGAGGTGGTCGCTTGGGATTGGGCCTTCTCCCCCAACCATGCATCCCATCGCCGCGCACCATAGCTTAGGATTGGGGGGCGATTTTATAGATTCGCCATACTCTTGGCCCAGGCGGTTAAGCCAAGGCCCCCGCTTCTCCTGCCGTCATGTACCATTCACAAAATCAAAAAAAAAAAAAAAAATGAATTGTGAGTGGGTCGTTGTGACGACAACAGGAGGCTTACGGTGTGATTAGCTTCAGGTACCTCGGGGTCGCTACGCCCCGTACTGCGGCCGACGATTGCCGGACACATCCCCTGAGGGGACCCAACTGAGGCTTCGTTAAAAAGTTATTAACAATTTAATTCAAAAATTTCAAATCGTTTTGGAAAAATTATTTTCGGTTGCGGGAGTCAATTATAATAATTTTTCGTGAATAGACATATCCCCGAAATCTGGCGCATTTACGAGAAAAACTTTCAGTACGAGCGGGACTTTAAACGTTAATAACTTTTTAACGAAGCTTCAGTTGGGCAATTGGTATTCTTGATTTTCGTCTTATTTTGGCCTCTACTATCGCTCATTAAAATTTTTACTATTAGTTGCCGAACACCCTGTATATTTTTTATACATTTATTTATTATGTAGACTTTTTACATTTTAACTATTATTTATTTTACACACTTGAATAATGCTTCAGATTATGATATCTGGTGAAGCATTCTCCTTTGTGCAATGGTGTTTGGTACAATTTGCAACTATATCTAGTTTCGCTTCTTTCTCTACTGGACAAGCAGACTTTACATTTTTTTGTTGGGAGTTTCTTTTTGCCTTTGCCTATTATTGGTTCAAGAGTATGCTGTTTCATAAAAAATCTATTTTTAGTTCCTTAAGACATCGATGGAGTCGAAAAAACATGAACACGAGATATCTCGTCACCCGTACGCAATGTGTTAATATAGGAAGGAACAATATGTCATATTAGCACTTTTTTCATAAGTGGAGCAATAAAGATGATTTTCAGATATAATTAGTTTTTCTTAATGGGATCAAATATTTTGTCTGAGATAATCCAATTTATCTCTAGTCAGTTTCCTCAAAAAAAGCATTGTTAGAGCACTCAGGGGCTCTAACTTGGTGGTTCCGGACGAGGGAGAAGATAGGGTAGAGAGAATTGGTACAAGTTTTCAATTAACTTTTTTATTACAAAATATAACTCAAAACTATTATTTTTACAAATTAGACGGATAAATAAAGGAAAACTGGACCCAGGCTCACGTTTTGGCCTGGTCCGCCTCTTTCTCCGTCCTTGTTACTGCGTCGGAGGTTTTCTGTAACAGAAATTCCGGCAAATATAAATATTTTGCGGACAAGTCAACGATTACGCGCTCGTCAGCTGCTTTTCTCGCGCTCCAGCGACAGTCTGGTGTGCTTGGAGGAGAGAGCTAACTGGCAATTCAGCGCAATAGCTAGTGGACTGTATTATTATGCTTTGGTCGGGGATAGTCGTTTTTACGATATCACCGACGCGCACAACCGGGTAGACGAGGTTTTCCTCTGATCTACCGGGTTCGCTTCGCAATGCCACGGACGGGAAACCAAATGGAGGTTGTAAGGCTCCAAATGGCTATATCCCGCGAGCACGCTCACCGTACGGGTGACGTTTGAACGCCACCCACGCAAGAGGACGTCTCGTCCAGGTACGGGTACCTCGTCGGCGGCTCCTCAGGAACGGCCTGCGGCCAACCCACGCAGCTGCCTAGACAGCGATTCCTTTCCTTGAAAGAATCGCCCGGCAGCCTGTCGTGGCCCCTCGTCGGCGGTTGCCTTCACGAGGAGCTGGCCTGCGGCTCGCCGAATTAGGACGACGTCCTTTGCAATTCCTAACCACCCTACGGTCACAGCCCAGTGTGGTCGTCTCACATCTGGTAGTGGGTGTAGCGGTGGAAGGCCGATGCTTCGAACCCCTGTGCTCCAGTGGTCGCTTATGCTCCACCTTGTCACCTCACGACTGGTTCACTGGAGCGGGTTCTCTAAAGCCGGTGCACGGTGAGCACCGCGAAGTGATACCAATATCTGGGTATCCAACTTCCAGTTGCTCCTACGCCGTATAGCTCACACGGGTCGATGAAACCACAACTCCACCGGTCGGTGCACTCTATGTGGTACACCTAACGGGCGATTCGAGTGGGTTCCTCGATCCTTCGAACGGCGAACCACCACCAGGAGATAACCAGTATGTCGGTATCTCCGTTACAGTGGCTCAAACCGTATTCAATAGGAAGAGACTCAAAGTGATTAACACCGAATCCCTAACGTCGCAGTCGCGGCAACGAACTGCAACGTTCAATCACAATCCTGCGTCTACGATCGTGTCACGCGCGGCGTGTACTGCGATCGCTGCAACGACAGGCAGATTGTCCTTTAATTCGAGAAAATCTCAAGTCGCTATGACGAGATTTTCCTGAATAAATCAATGTCCGCAAACTTTATCCGATTACGAGGAGAGATCGTCTCATTCTCCTCGGAGCTTCGTACGAAAATGGGAGAGATCGTCACAGGATCTGCTCCTGATCGCCGATGGCTCACGAATGATCCGTAACGATCTGCAAGCATCGACGGCCACGGCTGGGCTCCGTCGCGCAAGCGCAGTCGCGTAGCGACGCACCGCGCAGCTGGGCCCGGGCGGCTACGCGCCGCATAGCCACGACGCGGCGCTGCCGCGTCTCGGCTGTCGATCTCGATTCGATAAATCGATTCTTCTCTATCTCTCTCGGCGCTAACAACACGATTTCTGGAATTTATTCTCCGAATCCAGAATTCCAGTGAAGCTGGCTAGCAAAAACACGTAAATGGCCGCGGTATACTGAACTGACGAAGAAAAAATTCTCCGTCAGCAGAACCTTCCAGAATTACGCGAATTCATAATAGATACGGGCATCGCGGCCGAGATTTTACGTCTCGGACTCAGACGATATTTAAACATACCGCCCCCCCTGCACGAATTGTGCAACACTAAGAGGACGCGGTTGTCCCGTACGGCAACGATTTTCCGCGAACCGAGAGAGAGACGCGCACTTTTAATTTTTAACCATAATCAAAAGTACTTACGGTTGTCCGGAAGTCGCCTCGTGTAGGTACTTCATTGACGTGAGCAACATCTGATCGGCCAAGGCCCTCGTCGTTGCCTCGACCGTCGCGAGCGTCCCTGCCGGCTGCCACGGACGCCTCCTTCCTCGGCGGGAGCCGGGTGGCTGGGGCTGGCGAGAACCTGCCGGGCCCGGCGGGTTTCCGCCGCTCGTCCCTGCTTGGCTGGTGCAGGGCGCCTCCGGTGCCGCTTTCGACGCCCTCCTCCGCTTCCGTTTTGGCCGCGGAGCTTGGCAATGGCGAGCTGCATCCCTGGCTGCATGACGGCTAATGATTCGGCCGCCGAGGCAGCCGAAGCCGCTGCGGCTGGTGGCTGGGCCGGTTTCTCCGGCTTCCAGGCGCTGTGCAGCAAGCGTCCGCCTGCTGCCCATCGTAGCACGTACATCCCGCCGGGTAGACGGGCGTGGAATCTACCTCCGCTCTGCACCACCCGTGCAGGAACCCGGACTTTGTCCAATCCTAAGTTGATCTCAACCTCGGGATCCGTCTCGGATTTGGCGGCCTCTACTTCGTCCGCCCAGGAAGGCTGCGAGCTTTCTCCCAGCGAGGAGTTTCCCGAAGCGGATGTCAATCTCGGGGTCCCCGAGATTGTGCTCCTCCCTGTACACTTTCGAGCTGGAGTCACTGCTGCTCATTCTGAAGCTCAATCTCGACTGAATGAGCTCTCCGCGGCGCGTGATGCGCAGCTCAGCTCGGGTTGTTTACGTTGCTAAGCAACCCGTAGCTCAAATCAAGCCTTAACGACCACGGATAGAGGCGGCTGAACACCGGTTGTTATGAACACGGTGTTTCTTCACCTTCCGATTTCCTTGGTCGCTCGATTCTTAGTTTTCGATGTTTTCCTCGAAAGCGACGTTATCAAACGTTGCTATCGTGGAAAAATTTCCAGGTAATTTACACAACCGCGAAATTTGGTCGTATAAAGATAGATTTGGCCGTGCGTTCTTTCACGACACGTGCCTATCCCTTACCTATGAAATCTCCTCTTTCACTCCATATCCCATGGATTTATGGGGGAATAGAGGGTTTTGCTCCAAAACCACGATTTTTGGGTTTTTAGATTTTTCTCGGCGGTATGCCTCTTATTCAGACCGTAGAGATGCGTGAAATAATCACGTCTTACGTCTCTAGATCATTTTAAATTTCTGAATCGCCCTCAATCGGTTAAAAAACACGAGAGGTGTTCAGTTTCCACTGATTCTCGTTGGAAGTACGCTCAATCGACCTCCGATCGAAAATAACGCAGTGTAATAGACGCTTAATAGTCTAAGCTATCACTCGAAGCGGCGATCGATCGCGATTTTTCGCTTCGACCATACAGAGCGAGATCTGTATTTCTCCGCTTGTCTACGTGAATTTACTCCGAGTGTATTTTCAGTGATATCTCACTGATCTCACACCGGGATACAAACAAAATTGCATGCGCTCGATACAGCTGGCAATTTTTGAAATTACGCGCTGCATCTGATACACTACGCCAACCTTCGCGTACACTGCATCGTTCTCGATGCACGACGGCGTTTTTTGGCCAATAATTTTCCAATTATCTTAACCAATTTTGTCCAAAAATCCACCGCTTGAATTGAAGAAATTTCGCAGCTTCCATTCGTCGCGAATTCAAATTCACGGTATTGGAACGCTCGAAATATGCCTTCATTCAGCATTGGCGATTTTCTGGAGCGTCGCCACCCGGTTGACTTTCATGTCTTTCCAGGTGGAGGCGTCGCGGGTCTGTAGCCAGCTTTTTCGCATGTTCGTCCTTCGAAACCGCTGTCGTAGGCTTACGACTTTTAGTTTCGTGTCCGTATTGCTCGAAATGCAGCACAGTATGGTGTCTGCCTTTGCATTTAGAGCATACTTCGTCGGACGAACAGCTGTTTGGCTCGTAGTCAGGCGACATGCAGATAATGCACCACCGACTATCTTTTATGTATCGATAGCGGTAGATTCCCGTCAAGCGTTGGAAAGCACTACATTGTGCTATTCCATGCTCTAGGCCGCAAAATCCACACGTTTCGCGTTCCTCCGAGCGACTTTCTACGACAGAGTTGTAACTCCGTACTATTATTTTCGATGGGTGTTCGGTCGCAGACTTGCTTAGGCTATCATCCGTCATGGTGATAGCTCGAGCACGCACTTCCAGAAAATCCATTATCTCGGTATACGAGGGATATTTCTTGGAAAGTTTCTGCGACTGTTCCCATTCTAATTTTAAGGACCTCTCAAACTTGCTTCTGATACCATGGGCCAGCAGCCAATCACGCTGCTCTCTATATGTGCCCTGTTTTTCAAAAGCAGCAAGAGCCTGCTTGAAAACGACGGTGACCTGGTGTATGCTAGCCAGGTCATCCTATTTATCTTGTTCATTTTCGTCATCTGATCAAGCAGTTTGGCGGTCACCAAGCGTGGTAACCCGAATTGATCCTTCAGGGTTTGCCACGCAACCTCGAAATTACTTCCGGTAATTTCAAGGTGTGCGATCGCAGCCAACGCTTGATCTTCCATGCAGGCATTCAGATATTGCAATCGATGCACATCTGAAAGCCTCGGGTTTTTCAATTATGCTGGCGGTGAACAGATCCTCGAAATGATTCCATTTACGAGGATCACTGCCGAATTTATGAAGACGTTGTTTCGGGAGTTCAATAGCGACATCGTGCTGACTGACCGACGACGCCGCTGCTTTTGTTCAGCGGTCAGTCTGGTCAGTTCCGAGGCAACGTACGCCTGAAACTCCATAAACATAGTCTCCCATGCTTCGATTCCACTCCTGTATAACGAAGTTGCTTAATTCGCACTTCGCAGGTGGATGTTTTCTACGAACAGCCAAGTACTGCTTAACAGCTTCCTTGTACTGTTCGGACACCGAGTCGAGCTTTGTCCTGAGAAGTATCTCATTGTACTGAGCTCGACCTCGTTTTTTCAAATTTGCTATCGACCGTGACATCGACTCAAACCGAGAGGTTAGGTCATCGAAATCGATCTCGATCTCGCTTCCACCGACCTCTCTGGCCAATGCCATGGTGATCTTTCAATTCGAGGATTTTAAATCAACTCGAAAATTCGTCTCGGACTCAGACGATATTTAAACAAGCATTAAATTATAAGGGTAAAAAACCATGAGTCGATTACTCTTGACCCAAGTTCGATGCATTTTTGCTGTCGAAGTCGAACCGTCCCAATTCATATCTACATATCATAAACAAAAGAGGTCACCGACATGGAGGACCCCTTTTACTACGCACGTTCAAGGAGCTGACTCTCGAATGAATTTTGACCTAAACCTAAATATTTTGCACATCGATACGCATGTGATCTAAGCCTAAACACTTCCATCATCGGCACCAACGATAACATTTCCTTCTCGTGTCAACGTTCCTGTGTTTAAACATAAACAGTAATATACACTTGTTACAATTAGTCCCAGCTCATCGCTTCTAAGAAATTCTATGGCGACCATGGCATCACTATTTGTCGTTTATATAAACAATCTCGATCTATATATAAGGAACCATCTCGGAGCTCTTCATATTCCTCCAAGTCTTCAGCCAGTCAAGTTCAAACGTTTTTTTCTGTATAGCGATTCATAGCGATTTTTATTATTTAATTTATTATTCAATTTTTTATCATTTCTAGAGTATAGTTTTATTGTTTTACTATTATAGTTTTATTGTTTTATTGTAATATCTCGTATTTTTGTTCTATTTTTAGTGTAATTTTTATATAAGTGTTTAATCCTAGTTTTAGTTTTAGTGTTACTTTTTTGGCATAGTTGTAGTTTTATATTATCATTTTTTAGTTTTTTCATTTCTATTTTGTTTAAATATTTTAGTAGTTTTATAGTTTTTAAGATTTGATATTTTAAATTATATTCCTTTTATTTACATTTTTCAATTTTAACGTTTTTAATTTATTAAATTAAATAAAAAAATCATTATGGAACGTAAACAAGGGCAAACCATCCACAATGAGGCCCGAAATATAGTTCGCCATGTAATAAAACGGTGTGATGAAGAAAAAGTTTTCAAACCAACTGATTCACCCTATTGAGCAAGCAAACGCCCGTGTTGCTGAATACTGTGAAATATCAACGAAAACTGTGTCACGCATTCGTAAAGAAGATGCATCATGCAGCGAGGAGGAACAGTTATCGTCGCCCGGAAAGAAACGTCCGAAGACAGAGGAGAACAAATTTCATTGCTCCGCTGAAGACAGAGAAGTAATAAAAGCATTATCTCCGATTTCTATACAGTTCAGAGAATTGTGCCAACGCACAGTGGTCCCAAATCGTGAAAACGTGGCCAAAACCCCAAAAATAATTTTTCGGTATGGAGGTTTTACCTGTTGGAATCGGCAGTTTAAGGATGTGTCTCTTTAGGCTAGGGAAAATGAAATGAGTCATATTTTTTATACCTGGATGGCAATTGCGATCCAAACTTCGGCTTCGTTAGTCAGTCGTTTGTCGAGAGCGTAAGCGTCAATTCGTACCACAGAGTGAAAAGTGCATAAGTTTTTTTAGAAGACATCAATTTCAATTCTGCAAAATGGATGCTGTTCCTGGAAGTAAGTAGAACATTTCTGAGTAGTAACATATTAGAAATTGTTATCCATTAATTTTTTAAACCGGTACATTCATTACTGAAAATAAAATGTAAAATTTCATGCATGCATAGCAAACAAGTAGGAAAAAGTTGCTCATCCTTCAAGATCCCACTGCCATTTTTGTTCAGGCTTGTATGTGATACTTTCACCTTGCAGAATTTGCAAGAATTAGCTGCAAGTTATTGCAAGTAACGTCGTACCACCCTATTTTATAATGGAGGGTGACTGCGTTACTAAATCACGCGGTTTTTTCTTGGAAACTGTGGCAGATACAACAAAATTTTTAAAATAAATAATGTATAATTTTGGGTGGTGTTTCGAATAAAATGGGTTTTCCGTGGTCGGAAACTTGCCAACTTATTCTGCGTTTTGAATATCGACGGAACGAGGAGGTCACAAGAGAAAAACAGACGCTAAACTCGCTGGTCGAAACAATACGGTTGAGTGCGATCAGCTGTAATGCGCGCTATCGCTCGACGCTCTCCTCTTGCCCCACTCCCCGAAGAGCCCGAGCTGCTCGATCCACCCGGGGTGCTCGCGGGGTCTGGGGAGAGGCGCTGAGCCCGCGGCAGCGCACGCGCTGTCGATCAACCGGTGACATTTATTTAGATAATGTACAGTTTGGTAAAATGGTAATAAATAAATATATCGTCAAAATGCGTAAATTAATAAGACCCGGAACCACCATGATTTAACCAGTCTACAACAGGTGGACTTATTATTAGATTTAATAAATTTTTAAATTAATGCATAAATAATTTTTCATTATTAAATATTGTATATTTTTCAATGAACCAGTTGATCTACTTCATTATTGACTATAAATCTGCATTAAACTATCTACATGAAAAAATTATTTATTTCGAAAATAGTTAATAAAATTTGAGAATTCCAAACTAAAACATTTTTTCGCATTTGCCATGTAAAAGCACTAAGAATCAAATAATATGAAGGCACTGCTGTAAGCTGTAAACTGTGCCTTATACCTGCCTTACTTTATGACAGACATAAAACATTTGTGCGGTATTGCCTTTCGTTTTCTCTTTCTTTCGTTTTCATTTAGATTTTTACTTATGCAGGGTATTCGGCCACCCCTGGGAAAAATGTTAATGGAAGATTCTAGAGGCCAAAATAAGACGAAAATCAAGAGTATCAATTTCTTCACTGAGGCTTCATTAAAAAGTTATTAAAAAATTAATTTAAAAAATTATTTTTGGATGCGGGGCTCAATTATAATCATTTTTGGTGAATACACATACCTCCGAAATTTGACGTGTTTTCGAGAAAAAAATTCTTTATCGAAAATATACTGTGTGGCCGGAAATGTTTCTATAACTTTTTAACGAAACCTCAATCAACAAATGTTAATAACAGAATCCAGCACAGAAAGCGACATATCTGATAATGAATATGATTCCGATGATTCTGCTTGAAACTTAGCAGTATATATATAATTGGCGTAAGATGTTTTGGAGTCATTTCATTTAATAAATGCAATTGATTATTTATTTGTAATTTTTCCTTTAATTCGTAATCAGCAACCTTGATAGTAACTATGTATCAAATTTCAGGTGATTCCGACATTTCTTTCGCATATGTGTGAGCTATATCGAAGGCGCCATTTTGTTTTTTTAAATTATGACTTTTGATTCGTAATCAGCAACCTCGATAGTAACTATGTATCAAATTTCAGGTAATTCCGACATTTCTTTCGCATATGTGTGAGCTATATCGGAGCCGCCATATAGAATTTATTAATAATGACTTTTGAATCGTAATCAGCGACCTCGATAACCCCTACCTACAAATATTTAGCTAAATTGAAGAACTCCTTCATATTATGGCCAACTTTTTCGTCATTTGGGACCACTGTGCAACGGGCCAAAATTATTGGTGGCTATTCGAGTACGAATTGCTTTCCCATGGAAATTGACCACATTATATAGGTTATTAAGAAGTATGGGATTCAAATGGAAGCGAAGCCAAAGCGTGCGAAAACTTTTAATAGAAAGACCGGACATTGTTGCGTGGCGAGGAAAATATTTACATGCTATGCAACATTATAGGTTGCAGAAAAGAAACATAGTACATATAGACGAGACGTGGGTAGATAACACCTTGAGCTTTAGCAAATGCTGGCAAAGCAACGAAATTATTGGTATTTCAAGAAATAACAGCTCTTCACACCGTCTAGTCATTGTGCATGCAGGAGGAGAAAATGGATTCATTAATGGGGCCGAATTAATTTATAAGCCGACTTCAACAGTAGGAGACTATCACGGGCAAATGGATGCGGAGAAATTTGAAAAGTGGATAGTGGAAAAATTATTACCTAATATTCCACAAAGTTCAGTTGTTATGGATAACGCTCCATACCACTCAACCCAGTTAAATAAGCCACCAACAAAATCGTCCACCAAAGCTGCTATGGTGAAGTGGTTAACCGAAAACAACATAAAATTCTCTTTGACTATGAGAAAATTTCAACTATTTGATTTAGTCGAAAAAAGTAAACCTCAGAAAAGTTTCAAAATTGATCAAATTATGAGGCTACATGGACATAACATTTGCGCTTACCGCCCTACAACTGCGATCTAAATCCTATTGAATTGATATGGGCTGAATTAAAAAGAAAATTGAGAGAAAGAAATATTTCAGCATACACAAAAAGATGAATTAGAGACTTATACCTCAGAAGCTAATTAGAGGAATTAGCGTTACTCATTGGAGCAATTGCTGTAAACATATCGAAAAAATTAGAAAACGAATATTGGGAGAAAGATGGATTGTTAGAAGATATGATGGAATCAATGGGTCTGATTACAACAGACGAAGACACTGATGCTGAATCGGAATGCAGCACAAGTTCAAATAAAGAATAAGGCAAAAAAACACATACTATATTTTTTTTATAATTAGTATATGCAGTTTTTTTTTAAATGAAAAATTATTTTAACAGGCAAATATACCCAGAGCACATCGTCTGATCGTCTTGCGTTCCTGAGGAAATTTCACTGTCACACCGTGTTTAAATAACGAATAAAATGCGAAATTTAATTTAAATCCGAAACAATTCGTTACCCGGTTTGTTTTCGGTTACGCGACCGACCAGGAAGATTCTAGGTCGACGCGCCGCTATTCAAAATATTAGAGGACAGAAAAACACGGTTCTCGAGGTTTTCTGTAAAGTCACGCGAACGATTAATTAACGTTCGATTTTGAAACAAGCGGTTTAAACGCCCGAGTTTAGAGAAGTCTTCCAGTCGAAGCGGGACACTTTTTTAAACCCCAGCATTAGGCGAAAGCTAGGACACGTCTTAAAAATCGCCAGGGAGTACGGTCCCTGTGCGTAGGACGGAGCATCCGACAAGCAACGTGGTCTCAGGCCCAACCGTAAGTCGACCTAAGGGCGCCGTTGACAAGCCTGCACCACACAGTGCCGTATGCACTTACGAAGGCGGTGAAGGGCCGGGGACCGGCTGAAAGGTTGGAGCCTTACAACCTCCCTCCGATCACCTTCTCCTGCGACAGTCATAAATCACAGTCATAAATTGCAGTCAGAAATTGCAGTCGTGAAATTAGACGAGCAGAAATCTCGTACACGACAATAATAAGCAAGCGATTCCCGCTTTAACGGGAACGCTCACACATTCAGTCCACTAGCTTAGCTGCGCATCGCGGCGGCAGAGATCCCCGCTCCTGGGTGCGACAAGCACAGACCAGACGAGCGCGGAAGAAAGTAAGACACACAGCGTGACTCACGTTCACAGGTATTTAACGCCTATTCGTGTCTCTTTCTGTTACAGGTTTACCAAACAGGATTAACTGCAGCGGCGTCTGGCCGGGCAGGCAATCATTATATAATTTTTGTTTCCAAACGTTTCCAAATAAAAGGCTTAGTCGAGTCATTCGTCACTTACAATAGTGAATGGAGTGACATTTTATTGATTGAACGAAACATAATGATGTGAATACTGAATACTAACCTGCACATTCCCAACTCATACCTGCGAATCGTCTATCATGAATATATTATGTTCATGAAAAACAACTGATCCATTGGCGATTTCGCCCTGGGCATTTGGAACGGGGCCCATGCGACAAACGCAGGCCCAACACGGCACTGAAATGAAGGTGGTGCGGCACATTTGCCGTCCCAATCTGCTAGAGTATCGCTTACACCCCTCGGTTTTTCCTCAGGTGCCTACCCGAGGTCCCTCGGGCCGGATGGGCTTCTACTACCGGTTTCTTTTGTTCAAAACCGCAAAATCTCGAACTTTGAGGCCATTATTCGACATTATCCTATCTGATATCGAAGTTAAAAATGATATCAGTCGATTTGCCTTGGCGAGACCTTTCCAACGGTGTATAGCATATGCTGTACGCTCTTGGGTCAGTAAATCCCTCTATGACTTAACATTGTCCTTTATAAGTGTACCGATTCACTTTCCCCCATATTCCCACTCCCTCGTAATTCGGACAACCTCGTTAAAGGGTGAGAGCGACAATAACTCGCACCTATTTAAACAGAAGGGAAATTGCAAAAGCAATACGCCGCTGGACTTGGAAAAAACATTTGAAACGGAAGCAACACGCCGCTGGACTCGGTTTACTAGATCAAAAGTACTACCCTCTGGGTAAGGGGCGCACCGGACCGATCGCTCGCAAAATCCGTCACGACGATGACGAGTGCCGGACCGATCGCTCGCAAATTCCGTCGTGACGAGTGCCGGACCGATCGGTTGCAAATCCCGTCATACCATGTGCCGGACCGATCGCTCGCAAAAACCGTCATACCATTCAGTCCTACCAGAATCCTGACCAAACGGAATCCAGACCTAACACCTTTTTTTTTTTTTTTTTTTTTTAGGCGGAGGGGAAATCTTACATAAGACACCCGGGGTAGTGTCGGATTCTTACCGACTAAAACCCCTCCGCCGCACTGACCCACATTACTTCGCTCCCGGGGCAGTGGCCGCCCGATGTTACGCGGCGGCAGTGACCCCCCCCCGGAGGGGCCGCCCCACTGGGTGACCTCTACGGGGTTTCCTCCTAATGCGGCTAATCCGCCAATAGTACCCCTTCCGTCCCGAGGGATATCGTCATCTGAAGGGGGGGCACCATCCCCCCCCCCATACCACCACCATCCCAAAAGTTGCGGGTGCATGCGTTCCCGCAACTGTAATATCCCGATGGGCCCGCTGAAATAGGGGTAGCACCCTCGGCTCGCAAGCCGCATCTCGGCCAAAGGCCACGTCATCAATAAATAGGACAAACACACACAAATTGCTAGGGTACATTGTTCCGTACCCCCGCGTCATCGTTCTCCGTTGTCCGTACCTCCTCGGTACGGAATCTGCTCGTAGGTCCCGAGGGACCCCTCTTGGTACCTATGGGTACATAATTAACCCCTCCTACTTTGCCACCTAAGGTGGCAGGGCTATCATTCGCCAGCAAACTTAAATGTATGAAAATCCACATAAAATAGAGATAAAATATATAAAATATATAAAACATATAAAGTGGGATAAAAACCAAAATAAAATATATGTCATTTATATGAAATAAAATTTATCTGGATAAAATATAAAATATATAATGCCAGTAGTAAATAAAATAATAGTATAATAAAAGTAAAAAGTAAAGTAAAAATAAAAGTGTAAATATTTTAGAGTAAGATACTATGGCCTAATAATAATGGCCTGGTTTGGCTACTGTATATGTGATTGTAGATATAATTATAGTTATAATACCACCTGTGTGTGTATATATAGGTTATCGAAATACTTGTAATTAATGCGGAACGTGAAAAAATAAAATGTAAATGCAGATGCTAGTACACCCTGTGCGTATGTATGCGTATTGTGTGTATATTTGTATGTATGTGTATGTAAAAAATTCTCGGTGCAGCACATCTATTAAAACATCACGCATAAATGGAGAATATAATATTCTAAGCAATTCAAATAAACTGAAATATAGAAATAATATAATAAAATACTATAATTTATGTATATAATAATAAATAAAATAAAATACTGTATTGACATAAACTATAATAATAATAGTAATATAACATTAAATAAAATACTAGTAAAAGACAGACCGATATATGAGACTATGTGCTATAAGAAAAGTCCGAAAGTAGCTATGCGTAATAGCACATAAAATTTGTATGAAGCTAAATATTTCCAAGAGATATTATTCTGATTACAATGTACTACCACGTGTAAATATATATATATATATAATGTTGGTGATAGTAGCTCTGGATGTAATAACCGGGAAAAGTGAAGTACTAAATATCTATGTACATAGGTGGCAAACTGTATATAGTATAATATATATATATATAGTATAATATATGAAATATAAATAAAGAGAGAAAACGTATTTATTAGTAAAATAAATGAAAATGGCCGATGGGATAACATGTAATGTATGAAATGGGAATTTAAATGGAGTAAAGATTTGTGAAAAGGAGAACCTATAATCTCTAAAAGAAATAATCAAACTGAAAACCAGAACGGCGTGGAGATCCGTTAAAGGGTAGAAAACGATAATAAAAATCAGTGCCTGAAGTACCATCCAGGTATGTGTATTGTAATATAATTATGTTAAATGTTAGATGTTATAATAAAATTATAGAGTAAAATTTGCAGGAGCCACCCATGAATAGATAAGTAGTAGAGTATGTTTAGGATATAATATAATGATAGGTAAGAAAGAAAGTATATAAAAGAATGCACATAGTTGCTGAATGTTAATAAATGAAAACTTGAAAACTTAATAACTGAGAGGGGGAAGTTTTATCACCTAATAGTCAAAATAAAACAGTAGAAAATGAGAAAATGAAATAGACAAAAAATTAAAAATAAAAATAAAATTAAAATTAAAATTAAAATTAAGGTAGAAAGTACGAATAAAGATAAAGTATGAAATATAAGGAGAAGAATGTATAGTGAAATGTAACTATATAAAATATATTATAAAATGTATGTAAGTCTATGAAAATACCATACAAAACACACAGCGCCATATTGTCGGGAGCCAGAAGAACGGCCATAGGAAATAAAAGGCCGAGTAATAATACGGCGGTTATAATCAAAGTATATAGTAGTCGCCAATATCAATGGTTATGGAATGAAATAATATCTTGTAACAATGCTAGCTCAGAAACTAAACTTGTTAAAAGTTGATACTTTTAACGAATGAGTCCGGATAGAGGTGTGGTAGTTTTATCGGGGAAGTGAATCGGACAGCAAATTGATTTTCTTTTCGTCGGTCTTTAGGGCCGACCTTTTATTACAAAAATAGATAATAAAAAAAAATAACAGAAAATCAAAATAACGAGACTGATTAAATGAAATTAATATTTGGCCTCGTTTCTGGCCGTTCCGCGAGGCTAGGTCGTTCCTCTCGCCAGCTTGAGGTAGGCCAGGATTCCTATGAACAGAAAAACACGACTATGTGTTAGACACACGTACGCGGTATACGTATCTTCGTCGCACTCGTTTGCTCGCGCTCCTGGCTTCGTAATTCGAACGTACCGGAGCGGAGAATTGTAAACTTTAGTAAATTACGAATTATAAAGTGGACTGTATTTTGGCTAGGAAAAGAATTAAACTTCTTTTCTTCGCCGATTCAGTGGTCGATTGCCCAGTGTACGGGGGATGCAAGAGGAGGTTGTAAGGCTCCTAATGCACTGTTCCCGTGAGTATGTACACTGAGTCTGTGCGTCGAGTCGCACTGCAATGCAACGGCACGACCGTCAATCTGCGGCTTCTCTTTACACGTTCCAACAGATGACTTATTGGCCGAGAGTTGCACTGCGAAGCCCGACAACACGTTGTTCACTGCACGAATGCACTACTCGATGTGATACGTTGCAGTATTTTGAACTACGCGGGGCCTGACCCACGACTCCGTTACTTCTCCGCACTGGTGCTCCTCTAAACGTTACACCGGCGGGATCTGTAGAAGTAAGGAGGCGAAGACCGAAAATCACACGTCCGAAATGGACGCTGACCTGACTACAGTGAGCCCACCTGGAGGTACACCACGTAGGTGCCTCCTTTTGGTGTCTCCTAAGCCGAAGGGCAATCACACAGAAGTATGGACGGTACCGCCGACTTCGATATGATTCAAACGTTTATACGTTGGAATCGACCGTTAAATTCCGCACAGGAGGGGTCGAACACCTTATCGGTGTATTCTCGAGCCCTCCAAAATCTGCAGTAAATTTAAATCAATTAAACTCGATCGAGATTTTCTCGAACGAGATTCAGGTGAACTTGCACGAATCGGGATACGAATCGTGTTTTCCAAGCAAGGTGGGAATGAATTTTCCGACCTTTTCGAGCAAGGCTCGCTACACCCTTTTAAAATAGCAGTCTTTTCGGCTTCCTCGCACGAGGATATTCCCTCTTAAATCGCGATTAACTTCTGATCGAATATGATCGGGAGCCGATGCGTCTCGTTCAGAAGTCGCCGTAAGAATGATCCGGATTGACAGCCGAAGACGTCGCCGTGGTACTCTTACTGGTCGATCCGTGCCGCTGTCTGAATTTCGGCCGTCTCTCCTTGTCACATTATCGGCGCACTACTCTCTCACTGTACTGACGTCACTAACACCGTTAGCACACTCGAATCGAAAGGTAATGAGCCGTTACTGATGCCAGAAAAACTAATAATACACACGTTTTTCAATCACCGTTCGCTATACAAATCCAATTAGAGATAATCTCTTGGTTATTGTACGCTAACAGGATTAACGGTAATTACGGCCGAGGATAATCGCTCGGCATTATGCAATCTTTAAACAAAACTAAAACTTGTATATAAAAGATAGCCACCAGATAAATAAAAACTGGTAAGTAGGATGTAAGTAAATAAATAAATATATGTATACATAAATAACTAAATCAATTATCTGACGTATAGAATTATATGGAATTATAAATAAATAGATACAAAATGAGTAATTAAATAAGTAAAGAAGTGATTTGACTAGACTAAATATAGTAGTAAAATGAAATAAAATAAAAATAATATATAAAAATAAAAATATGGTTAAATAAAGTGTACTGAAATAAAATGAAATAGGATAATATAAATAAAATAGAATAAAATGAAATAAAATAAAATAAAATGAACTGGACTTGAAGCTAGTCTATTTTAAATGGTGCCTCCGCCGGGTAAGGTATCGGCAGCAGAAATCGCTGCACAGCAAAGTCCCGGGGCCACATTACCCTCCGTTCAGGGTAACTTACCGACAGTCGGTAATTTACCGTCAGTGGCGCCCCAAGGGGGCCTAACGCCTACCGACCGTCGCTCGCCGAAGACCTCGGTGGGTACTTACCTTTCTCCAGTGCTGCCCTCGTTTCAGTTGCCGGTTGGCGGTTGCTGTCCAGCAGTCGGTGCACTTACCTTTCGTTGTCTGGAGCGCATACCGACCTGCAACCACGCCCCCTAAAGCCTCTATCTGTGTCCTATTTACCATCTCCTAGGGCTCTTTACTACCCAGAGATGGCATTCAAGCCCTCAAAATGTCTCCGATTAAAACTTTCTTTATATTCTATCTATTTAATTAATTTAACCGAAACGAAATTTAAACTAAACTAAAATAAACTAAGATAAAATAAAAATAAAATAAAATAAAAATAAAATAAAAGAACAGAAAAGAAACAAAGGTAAAAGACACCCTGGGTGACATAATATGGTAGATGAATGATAATATAATGTTTAGTGATGCGTATATATAAGCCTGTGTATAATGCAGGCACAGCAAATAAAACTCAAATAGACGAAAAGAACGAAATGTATATACTAAAATAAAATCATAAGATAATAATACTGATAGCTTGAATAAAGCGGTAATACTAGTAGTAAAAAGTCAAAAGTCATAAAGTAAAAGGTGTAAAGCCAATAAATAAAACATAAATAGGTACATAAATAAATAAATAAATAAAAGGATGCATAAAAGGATGCATGAAATAAAATAAAATAAAATACATGATGCATAAATAAGTGTATATCAATAGATATAAATAAATATAAACAAATAAATAAATAAATAAATAATTAAATAAGTGTATAAATAAATAAATAAATAAATAAATAGATAGATAGACATTAGATAAAAGGTGTATACGTCCCCGTTGCACACGGGCCACAATTTCTAGGGCACTGAAACTTCTTTTCGTTAAATTAAAATTTAGAACCACTCGCGTCACTAAGACCATTTCTCCCGGGTGGTAAAACTACCACGGCGGCGACAGCGGAGGGGGAGGGGGAGGAAGGCCTCTTCGCCGAGCTCTATCAATTTCTCTTTCGAAAACCTCCTTCTCAATTATTATCTCCGTAACTTATACACTGATTTTCTCCCAACTCGCTGCTCTCCAGCATCTTCCTCCCCATCTCTCCTACCGTGACCCTCCCCACCCTGGAGAGCCACAGCCAGCTCCCTCCTTTTTTCCTCCCATTTCTCGCACACGCAGAGTGTATGTTCCGCAGTGTCTGTCGCCCCGCAGCCGTACCAGCACGTACCACAGGCCGCCTTACCGATCCGATGTCTAAACTCATTAAAACATCCGTGACCGGTAAGCGCCTGGGTGAGATGGTACGTGAGGGCACCGTGTCTCCTTCCAACCCACTCACGTATGCTGGGGATCCACAAATACGTGATCTTTTCGCAGCATTTCTCGCTCCAGTGTCGCTGCCAAAGCTGCAGCGTGCCCTCAAGGATCCTTGATCTTTCAGCCTCACGTTCGGCCCTTTCCATCGTCCTCTTGTCCAGTACATAAAGGGCCGCCCTTTCTTTAATGATCATTTCGATGGGTGGAACCCCCGCCAAAACGTTAAGGGCGTCCAGGGACACGGTGCAATACGCTTTCACCACCCGGCACAGTCCCACTCTTTGGGCCCTTCTAAGTTTCTTCCTGTTTGCCTCGATGTCCAGAGCCTCCGACCAGATGGGGGAGGCATATAAAAGGATCGACTCCAGCACCCGATAGTAGAAAATACTCTTAGCCTGTCCGGGTCCTCCGATGTTTGGCATGATACGAGCCAGAGCCGCCATGACTCGTACCGCCCTTGAAACCACAGTTTCCACGTGAACGCGGAAACTGTGGCTTCCATCGAAGGTGGACCCAAGGTACTTTATCTGAGTGCTGGGTCTCAACTCTTCACCCGCGACAGTGACTTTGAAGTCCCCAATTCTTCCTGTTAAGGGAGAAACCTCCGTCTTGGAGGGTGCTACCTCCAAATCGTGCGCGATGAGCCACCCCATAACAACCCTTACGGAGTGGTTAACACGCTCCTCGAGAACCCCGATCGTCCCCGCCGTCGCGACCGGGGCGATATCGTCGGCGTACCCCACAATCCGGCATCCCGGTGCAAGGTCGCACCTGAGAACCCCGTCGTACGCGAGGTTCCACAGGGTGGGGCCCCACACCGAAGCCCTGCGGGACCCCCATCTCGGCAAGTATATGCCTGGGCCCCTCTTCGGTGTGGTACCACACCCTGTGGTCCCCAAAGTACCCCACCAGAATCCTGATGAGGTACGACGGGATTCCCCGCGCAACTCCTGCCTCTAGGATATGCCTCCACCTCAGGGTATTGAAGGCGTTTCTCACGTCAAGGGCGACCAGGACGCAGAACCTACGCTTGGCTCTCGCCTCCCTGGCCGCCCCTGCCACCACCTCGAGGGCCTGAGCCGTATTTCGTCCCCTTCGGAAGCCGTATTGGCTGTCCGACAGCCCTTCGGGTCCGATGGCGGCCATCAACCTTTCCCTAAGGACCATCTCGAAGGTTTTGTCCCACACGCTGAGGAGGCAGAGGGGCCGGTACGCGGAGTGGGAGCCAGGGTCCCTCCCCCCCTTCCGGATCAGGACCAGCCTCTGCTCCCTCATCCTGTGGGGGACGTGCCCCCTCAACAGACAGCTGTTGAAAAGGCACGCCACCTTCGCGGCCCTTTTTCGGATAATGGCCGCCGCCACCCTTCCCGGGACGTTGTCCCTACCCGGGGCCCGGTCAACCCTAAGCTTCGAACAAGCCTCTACGACCTCCTTAGGTTCCACCGGCTCAAACCCCCCGAGAGCCGCCTCCCACCCCGGGTCGAAGCTCCGGAGAGGGGGCTCCCCAGAGGCCCTGGGGAACAGCGCCTTGACGACCACCCTGGCCTTTTCCGCCGAGAGTACCGGCGGGTCCGACCAAGGCTTAACGATTCTCATCACTGCTTTGTAGGGTTTACCCCACACGTCACCGTCGACCTGCCCACACAGGCTCTTCCAGGCTTCGATTCTACTGTTAATTATTGCTCTTCGGAGGGCCTTCCTGGCCTCCCTGTAGCCATCGCGGACCCCGGTCCAGGGCCTATCACGCCTCAAAGCCCTCTGATAGGCCCTGTGTTTCCGGTTGGCCTGTCGCCGGAGTTCCGCGATTTCCGGGGTCCACCACGCCTTAGACCGCCTACCCACAGGAGTCTGCCTGCGGGGGCCATACTGGCAAAGCATGCCCCCTCACAGGCGTCCAGGAAGACCTCCATTTCTTCCTCGTCCCAGAAGGGCGCCTGAAGGCCAGCCGTGAGCTTGTCGAAGGCCTCGAGGAGCGCGTTCTCATCCAAGGTATTCAGCCTCCAACCCCCTCCGTTGTCGCGGGGAGCATGATCCGTGGCCCTATCCCCCACGGCGTGCAGAAGATATTTGTGGTCTGACGCGGAGTAGGTCTGCAAGACCTCACTCCTCGTCACACCACGCAACGTCGCAGGGTCGCACGCCAAGGTGTCAATCTTGGTGTTCTCGGGGCATGGCAGCTTCGGGAGATACCTGTGCCGGATAGGGAAGGAGCCGACGGCGCGTTGCTGCCATTGTGACGCTGAGCAGGACACGGCGGAACATACCCTCGAGGTATGCGCTGCATGGGAGGGTGAACGCCGTGTCCTGATCGGCATCATCGGGCGGGATGTCTCGCTGCCGGGCATCGTGCGCGCCATGCTCGGCAGCGAGGAGAAGTGGAGGGCGGTGGCCTCCTTCTGCGAAAACGTAATGTTGCAGAAGGAGACCGCGGAAAGGGAGCGCGAGCGTCAGCGGCGTGCTGAGGCTCGCGCTCGTTTGCGGCGAGAGAGCGTAGCCTGGGCGTCAGGCGACGCGGGCGGCCCCCTCGGCGTGGCGCATGACCCAGGCTGGGAGGGGGTCCTGATAGGAGCCCTCTCCGCCAGGCGAGGTAGGGTCGGACCGGATCGGGTGGCAGTGCCTCCTGTTCGGCTCCGGCGAACGGAGCGGCACCCTCGGTGGCCTGGTGCGGCCATGAGCCGCCGGCCTCCGAGGGGTGGAAGAGGGTCGCGGCGGTTGCGAGTTGGGGCTCGCAGCCGCCACTAGACGCGGCCCTGACGGATGGCGGCAGGACGATGTGGCCTCGTCCTGCCGCTACGAGACAGGGCGATTACCTTGGGGACCGTTTGTCCCCCCGCGGGTGGGCGCAAAGCGCGGGCACGGGGAGGATACCGGAAGTATACTTCGAGCGATTCCCGGTATCCTCCCAAATCGTGCGGAAGGGTCACCGTGGGGTTTTTAGTGGGTAGGTCCCGCGCCCGTTAATGGGCGCAGGGAATCCCACACACCCCTCCCGCCTCTCTAACCACGAAAAAAAAAAAAAAAAAAAAAAAAAAAAAAGGTGTCAATCTTAGACGTGCGATCATTTCTTTCAAAGGTGTGCCCCCCAGAGGTCCTGACTGGGACAAGTCCCATTCTGTCAAAGACCCCCTGGAGGGCCGCACCGTTTCCCCTGGCGTCGAAGGTACTGGACCCCACGCGGGCGAGCTGGCGTTGAAGTCACCCCCAACGACACCCCTGCCCCAGCTGGCCCTTTCGAGTTCCAGCTCGTGGAGGGCGGCGTCCAGTTCCCTCGGCCCATGTCTCGGCGTGTAATAACAACTGCACACCGTGATCCCCTCAATCCTGACGGCGGCAAAACCGCTACCCACAGTTTCACTATCGGTCACGTGGCGAAGCCCATTGATGCCAGTGACCCACACGGCCGCTGACCCCGAAACGTCTCCCCACTCCAGCCCGGACGGACCCTGTACGGTTCTAAAACCAGCACAACGTCCGCCCGAACCGAGTCGGCTGTCCGGAGCAGCAGGTCCTGAGCTAGTCTGCACCTATTCAGGTTTTCCTGCAGGACCGTGAAGGCCCGGCATCACCCCCACCCCCTCGCAGGTACTCCCGGAAGACCGGGCAGACCACCGACCCCGAGGGGTGCCCAGGACCTCCGGTCGCATACCCCCTACGTTTGCATGGTATGCAACACGGGGGCGAGGTGCAGCTCCGCGCCACGTGACCCTCCTGGCCGCACCTGTGGCACAGATTAGGGCACCCTTTGCCCAGCGGACAGAAAGCCCTCACGTGCCCGGAAATCCAGGCACCCGAAGCACCTCTGAACCTTGGGGCCACCCTCAGGCGGCAGACGGTGAAGCCAATCTTCACCCTCGGCCCCTTCTCAAAATCGCCCCCCTGCGCCCACCTGTGGGGGGCCTCAACGACCACCAACCTACCCCCACCGAAGGTGCTCCTTATCACCTTAATCCTCGCGTCCCCAACGCCTCCTGCGCCACAGTGCACTGCCACCGCCGTCAGGATTTCGTTTCTCTACAATAGGGTCAAGATCTCTAACTTCGATCTCGACCCTGGGGGTAAGAGCCCTGACCACGAAGCCTTCCCCATCTCCCCTCGGATGGCCGCCGATGTCGCCGCGGCACTCCCTTCCCACTTAATTCGAGGATGAGGTCCCCGTCCTAGTTTTCCGGACCTTTGGACCTCGCCAAGCTTTCCGCCCATCTTGCCCGCGATGGAACGGAAAACCTCGGCATATGTCCTCCCCGAGGCCTTGATAGTAATGGCCTCATTTCTAGGCCCTTAGGGGCTCTTTGAGGCCTTTACCTGAGCGCCCTGCTCCTTCACAACCTTCTTCCCGGGTTCATCCCTTCCTGGGCCCGGCCTCCTGCGACTGCGCTCTCCCCGGTTATTTTTCCTTCCCTTCGGGCTCTCCTCTGGACCCCCCCGCCCTCTGCGGGGCCTCCGGCCCCTCCATGGGCCCGGCCCACCCCTGCGACCCGGGGACGGGGGGGGGGGAATCATCTCCTCCTTCCCTCACACCGGGGGCCATGTCGCCCATTTCCTCTGTCTCCCCCACAGTGAGGCACCTCCTCCTGATTTTCCTCCCCCCGTCGGGGTTTCTTGTGTCAGTAGGAGGGGTGCCCCCTTCCTCTTCGCTGACAGGGAGGTCGAATGTCCAGCACTTCCCTTCCCGTCAGTACCTTCTTTCGCCAAACCTTCCTCGGTCTGCGTCTCCCCTTCTTTCCGTGTCACCGACACCGTCTGCGTGCCAACCTTAACCGCGGCTGGCACCTCCTTTTCCCTCCTCCGTCTGGTCCTGCGACGTACCTGGAGACCATAGTGGTCAAATTCCTCCTCGCGTTTCCGTTCACCCTTATTTCTTTAAGTATTGCCCCGCACTTTCTAATCCTCATCCGGTAGGAGGAGGAGAAAAAGCCAGTGCCTTTATCCGCACCCAGAAAGTCGGCTATCTCCCTGAGTTCCTCCTCCAGCCGTCCGATATCCATTTCCATGCTTTCATCGGTCCGTTTCATTTCCCGTAAAATATTGTCCCGGTTTATGCTTCTCGGGGCCTCTCCTTTGTCTCCTGCTCCCTGGGAACCGGGTTTCTCCTTCCCCGAATCCCCTGCGGAGTCGCTAACTTTTCCCCTTCGTTTCCCGAGGTCCTTTCCCCCTTCATTTTCCAGGGAGCCTAGATCCCTGGACATGGAGCCCTCGAGGGTCGTCCTCTTCTTTGTCGTTGTCGTCTTCTTCTGACCCTCCTCCCCCGAGTCAGAGGAGATGACTTGCACATCCTGAACCTTGGGGGCACGAGCAAATATCTCTATTTGCTCGTACCCTCCAACGGGGCGAGGATCGGCGATCCTGGGCTTTTGGCCCTCGCCGGCGTCTCCCGCCTCGCATCCCCGTCCGCGAGATGGTTCTTTCCAACATCGCGGTCCGGAAGACCTCCGGAGTCTGTATCACCTCCGGAGTCCGTCCCCGTGCCAGAACCAATTCCTACACGTTTGGCCCTTCTGGCTCCCTTTACCCTTTCCTGGATGCAGAACCTTGTGCCCTGGCCCGGAGCCCACCAGGTGCACAGAGAAGTCGTATCATGACGACAGGCGGTGGCCTTCTCGCTCGCCAACCGTCAGGCCGGGACCTGGGGTCCGAAGTCCCTGGTCCGGTAACCGAAATCTCTTTATCGTTGCCCATGTCCATATTTGTTTGTTTGTGGCCAGCAGCGCCAGTCGGGATGGCCAGGCCCCGTCTGGTGGTTTGTGTGTACCCTTCCCCATCCCTAGCCCCTAATTCCACCCCTAACCTGCGTGTTTTATGTCCATGTGTACTGTTTCCCTAAGCCGTAGTGTACTGCCTGTGTGTGTGTGTTAAATTGTGTGTGTGATTAGTTGTGCCCGGAGCTATGGTGATGTACTTGTCTGTCGTGTACCTGTTCGTGCCCATGGTCGTGTCGCCCCCTGGTAAGAAGACCCCGAACTGGTGGTCCCTCTAGTCCAGGCCCTGACGCCAGCGGTGTCCCTGGCGAGCGCATCAAGCGGGCGCCTCAATTCCTCTTAATTGGTTCCTATTCCCGTTATTAGGTTCCCTACGTGTTTGGGAAAACGAAAACTATAAATCTATGAAAACTGTTATTTTAGACTGCAGACAATCAATGAAGGCGTGTGTTTAATCTTACTCGAGAATGAGAGCATGTATATATAAAAATAAAATTGTTTAAATATCGCTTAAAATGCGAAAATTAATTTAAATCCGAAACAATTCGTTACCCGGTTTGTTTTCGGTTACGCGACCGACCAGGAAGATTCTAGGTCGACGCGTCCGCTATTCAAAATGTTAGAGGACAGAAAAACACGGTTCTCAGGAGGTTTTCTGCAAAGTCACGCGAACGATTAATTAACGTTCAATTTTGAAACAAGCGGTTCAAAACGCCTGAGTTTAGAGAAGGTACGAAAATTTATAATAGACAGAGACGGACGAGAGACACGGCGACAGCGCCGCGTGACGGAAGACTCTCCCCACTCACGCGCTCACTTTGGCAGCTCGTGCTCGTCCGTCACTCGCTATCAAACCACCGCCACGAGCACTTCGGTAACCGAACACGCTCAGCAGTCGAACCAGGAATAATTCGAGCAACCCGATCCGAGTCGAGTTCCTCGACTACCCTCGGAGTTGTGAAAGAACTATTCACAAGTTAGCGTATCGAGCCAGTCGGTACCCGACCGAGCTCTGTAGAAAGACTTACTAAATTCGGAATAGGCTTGAAGTAATTCGAGTGCTTCCGGGGAATCGATCCATAAACAGGTGTGGGAAGAAACCCTGAGTGGACTCAATCGTTTCCCCAGGGATAGAGGGATTAGCTCATCCCAACTTATAGGTGCGAGGTTTTTCGCACCTTTCTTAGTGCACGACTCCATAATCCAGGTGTGGGAAGAAACCCTGAGTGGAATCATCGTGCACTAGAGGAACGAGATACAAAATTCGTCCTCCAATTGGCTGTCAGAAACGGCTTCGAACCCACCATACAGGAGTGAATAATACCCTGGGTGGATTTGCCGTCTTCCAGTCGAAGCGGGACACATTTTTAAACCCCAGCTATCGGCGAAAGCTAGGACACGTTCAAACATCTCCAGGGAGTAAGTTCCATGTGCGAAGGACGGAGCATCCGACAAAGCAACGTGGTCTCAGGCACAACCGTAAGTCGACCTAAGGGCGCCGCTGACAAGCCTGCACCACACACAGTGCCGTACGCACTTACGAAGGCGGTGAAGGGCCGAGGACCGGCTGGAAAGGTTGGAGCCTTACAACCTCCCTCCGATCACCTTGCCTGCGACAGTCATAAACAAAGTCTTAAGTTGCAGTCAGAATTGCAGTCGTGACGAGCAGAAATCTCGTACACGACAATAATAAGCAAGCGATTCCCGATTTAACGGGAACGCTCACATATACAGTCCACTAGCTTAGCTGCGCATCGCGGCGGTTGAGATCCCCGCTCCTGGGTGCGACAAGCACAGACCAGACGAGCGCGGAAGAAAGTAAGACACACAGCGTGATTCACGTTCACAGGTATTTAACGCCTATTCGTGTCTCTTTCTGTTACAGGCTTTACTAAACAGGATTAAATGCAGCGGCGTCTGGCCGGGCTAAGCATTACCTAATTTACTTGTCAAACCATAACACAAATAAACGGCTTAGTCGAATCCTTCGACTAAGCGAAAATTAAATTAAAATTTGTATTCTTTCTCGACGTTCCTTCCTCACGATCCGACCACTGTTAGGCGAGGTTTTTCAAACCTACTCCCCCTAACATAAGTATATGTTAATAGATAAATAGATAAATAAATAAATAAAATATATGTATATATATATATATAGAGATAGCTGTGAAGTCAAATATGCTTGCATGTAATTTTATTTCTGCAGTTATAAGATGCAAATAGAAAATAGAATTGATGTACAATACAAAACATCGTATTGCATGGAATACGGAGAACCAAAATAAAAGGTAAACATCAGCCGAATCTATGTCGGCTGACATTTCGTTCACGTAAACACACGGCGCGGCCATCTTCCTTGCACTGCGCCATATACGCAGGCGCGGTGACGTACATTCGGCTCACGCGTCCATTCTGCGCATCGTGCACGCCGGCCATTTCTCGCGACACACGTGTTCTCCGCTTCGCATTTTCTATCGTGTTTTATTTGCGGGGGAAAGGTCCTCATGACCGTCCCCGCACGTCCACCACCCCTACGCTCAGGGCCACCGCCACGGCACTCCTGACCGCGGGAGGACGTCCTACCGCGTATCCCTTGTGCGGAAAAGTTTTACCGGCAACCTCTGTGAAATATCAATAGTCGGATTCTGTGGATGCTTGTATGCATTGTTCGTTTGTAATTTGAGTGAATTATACATAACAATTAAAATAGAAGTAATTAAAATACGAGTGTAAAGGTAATATAGTATGAGTTACATTGTAAATTTCTGTCTAACAAAATTAAAACTGAAAAACATGAAAAGCGATTTAACAAAAAATAAATATAATAAATATATATATAGATAAATAAATAAGTAGATGTATACCTGGTAAATACATAGATGATTAAAGAAGTAAAATAGAACAAATAATCTAAGATAATAAAAATATAATATATTAGTGTATATAAATCGTGTTAATAATATATATAATATTTAAAAATTAGCAGTATTTTCCAATGTGGTTATGGTACGTGCCAGATGCAGTTTTGATTAAATAAATACTACATAAATATCTGAGTTATGGATAATCAAATCTAAATGGCAATAAGGTGAATGAAAATAAAATGAAAAATAAAAATAAGGGTGTATACCGTGCAATAATTATAAAAATAAGAAGTAGAAAATGAAATAATGATAATTGTTAGAATCTGAGGGTTCTAACCGGGGTCCGGATGAGGGAAAGTTCAGGGAAAGTTAAGTTGACACAAGTTATTTGTATTTTCGCTTGTCGCGCAGCGACAAGCCTTTATTTTATAAAGTTAAAATAAAAATAGAAAATACAAAAATAAAAAATTGAAAATAAATATATTTTTTATTGGTCGGGCCGGAGTTGCCCTATGGGCGTTGCCCTGGCTGCGGTACTGGCCTCTTGATTCCTGTAACAAGGGATCGACCAGAATTAAATACGTGATTGCATCGTATCGTAAACACGCTCGTCAGCTGTTCGCTCGCTTTCCCCCAGTGACTATCGTCGCGCTTGGAGGGGGGAGATCAGCTGTCGTTTAGCGTAATCTAGTGGACTGTATTTCGTTATTCGCGGATAGTTTTTTATTTAAACTATCGACGAGGCTAGTTGCCCTGAACAGATGAGACTGGACTCGATTACGTCGGGGGCTCTGTGATGCCACTGACGGTCACCAAATGGAGGTTGTAAGGCTCCAAGTGAGTGGGTCCCGTGAGCACGTTCACCGTGTGGGTGACGTATAAACGTCGCGCGAGGCGTGTTTTTCCTGCTACACTTTATATCTACTGTGCAGCGACCGTTAATATCGGGGACTGCACAGTAAGCGAATTTACACAGAAAAACCTCGGGCTGGTCCAACCGCACTATAAAGCCTACCCGGCGACCGCATTCACGGGGACTGTATGTGGTAGGCGGCGTGACGGAAGGGAGGCGCTTTGAACCCGAACTCCGCCGTTGAGTGTACGGTCGACTCGTACACTGGCGGGTTTTCGGAGAGGGTTCGCAGTGGCCTTTACACGGTAAACACTCCACGAGGCGGTACCGAACTATCGGTAGGACCTTTGGGAGGCTCCGAAGCCGTATAGCTTTAAAGGGATTCTGGGTGCTTGCACCCTGAGGCCCTTACGTCGCGGTCGCGGCAACGACTGCAACGTACAATCACTTCCTCGCGCTCGCGGTCGCGTCACGCGCGGCGTGCACTACGACCACTTATGCGTTCGGTTGATTGTTTATTCGAAATCTCTAATCGCAGCAACGATGAGAATTCTTTTACAGAAAGTCCAAATTTATTATTTCTTGCCGAGAAGCTTTTTGCTTGCTCGGCGGAGCGCGTACTTGAGGAGCGCGTACTTGAGGAGCGAGATCGTCTGGGATCCGCTCCCGTTGGCAGTCGGCTCGTGAATAATCGAGAAATACGTCGAGCATCGACAGACGAAGACTCGATCGCGCCTTGTCGTCGCGACGTGGCGCTGTCGAATCTTATTGTCTATCTCTTTTAATTTAACTATACGGTTCTCTCTCTCGATGCTGACGTCACTATGCCTTTTAATTGGCGTTTGAAGCTAATCTTCGCGTCAGGTCAGCTTAAAAAACACGTAAACGGCCGCGGTTTTAAACTGTCTGTACGCCGAACGAACTCGGCGACAGCTTAACCTTCCGGAATGTCACGTACACAAACGGATACGGGACTCGCGGCCGAGAAATAATATTTCACGGATGAACGCGAATTTAAATAGTTTTCAACATATTTAAAGAATAATAATAAAGTCAGTATGTAAACTAAAATAGTAAATAAATTTTTATGTAGATAGTGATAGTAATAGTGATAGTGACCAGCATGCAAGACTCTGCCTGCATGCTATAGACACCCAATAAATAAATAAGTGAAATAAAATGAACAAAAATAAATATAGCAAAGTGCCCATATCATAGTTCATGTGAGGCATGTGAATAATAACAAACAGACAGCCGACATCTTTACAACCATCATGGCAGGATGCCGCGTACGCGCAGGCGCGATGACGTAGCGATGACGTAGCAGCCCATCATTGGCTCAGCGCACGCATCTCCCACCTCACGTCACTTCCGTCAGCCATGATCACCGTTTCGACCATGTGGTCCGGGCAAAGATCTTTCGGCCGATCTCCCCGGCCCCGCCACGGCACCACGCGCGACCCAGGAGGTGCAGGAAGTTTCCACGCCACCCCACTCCCAGGCCAAAAGTGCAGTGATCAGTGTCAGGACCGCGAAACCGACCTCGCCCAGACCGGAAGAGGAGAACCGTGTCCCCTCCAGTGATCGTGAGGTGAGACATACGTGCGCGAGTTCAGTACCCGTGAGGTGAAAAGCCCGGGGAAAGCTTTCCCCGGCCTACCAGCCTCCAGGCTCTCCACCCGGTCAACCCGGTATGTCGTTTTACCCCTTCTATGTCTGGAGGTTTGGGGTATCCCGTGATTTCCCTCAAAACATAACTTAGATGACGGTGGGACAGACGCATGGGCGGTGACGTCACATCGTCGTCCGCGCATCGTCCGTCCCTTGCCATCCGCCATCTTTCCTGCTCTATTGTTATGGGCCATAAAACTGTCAGAATATACTTACTTCTGCAGCATCCTCTCTGTCTCTAATCCCTTATGGCCCGCCCATCTCCCGTCCTCGTTCCTCTAGCTCTCCTCGTGTGAATAGGGTCCTCTCGCAAACAAACACTGGCGTCCCAACTGTCATCTGTCACTTCACAACTGTCATTTTTTCTGATTTTCGGACGCCATTACGCACCCCGGAGATGAAAACCTTGATTTCAGGCGAACAATCGCAGGGTTTATCCCGGTTATTATCTCCGCACTTTCCTTTATTCAAGCTGTCGCTTCCACACACCTCTTGGGAGGTCACTCCATTTTTCCCCCCAAATCCCACCCACTTGTCCGGAGCGCCGAGGACACACGACCGCACGCTCCCACGTCACGCGAGAGACCTTTGTTTTGTTTTTTTTTTTACGTGGAAATCCTCCTGGAGTTCTATAATCCTCGGCACTACCCCGGCGTCCTAGGGGAGATACCGGGGTAGTGCCGAACTCCTACCGGCTAAAACCCCACGGTGACCGCCTGCGCCCTTTATCTGGGGGTAGTCACGGGAACCAAACTAGCGATACCACCGCGACTACCCCCGTTGGAGCAACTGCCTATTACAGGCCCTTCCGGGGGAAGGAGATATAAGCCTCCGCCCCCATGGGGAGGCAATTAAATGATTGCCCCCGCGGCGACGCCACGCGGTCACCCGCGCCGTCGCCACCACTCGTGCCGTTGCTACTAACCGCGACTGGGCCCCCACCCGATCGCGGCCACGGCTGCGAGGGCGGCTAACTATGCCGCCCCCGTAAGACGGAGCCCCTGCCACGGGCCCCCGGTACGGTGATGTGCTGGGTGTGGGGGGGAATGAGGAGACGAAGCTCCTCTCCCCACACTGCAGACCACATCACCGCCCCCTTCACGCTCCCTTTGCCACGGGGAGCGGCGGGGGGGCTTAATGGCGTCGACGCCGCCTGCCCCCCACTTAATCACGCGCCCTTTCGGCGTCCTCCTTGGCGGTCATGACCTCTTCACAAAACAAGGCCATGGCCGCCCACGCCTCCTCGCTGCTGACCATCGCATGAATGACAGCCTGCAGCGAGAGGTCCGCTCCTATCACACCAGTGAGGACACCGCGCTGCGCCGCCCACGCCGGGGGAAACTCCAACGTGTGGATCTCGGTGTGCTCCCTTTGATAGAAATGACGGCTTGCAGCCGTCCCCTCCCGCCCTATTCAATGCAGGTACTGACCGGAAGCATCCGTGTCCGGTCAGCACTTGTGTCAGGCGGTAGGTGGGCGTACTCAGCTGCGGTCCACCCAGGCATAGAACACTGGGCGGACCGCCGCGGCGACGCGATCGTCCCGCTGCTCTTGTTTCGATAACCAGACCAGCCACCAACTATAGACGCGTCGCCGCGCCTGGTTTTGGGCCGTGGCGGCTTCCTCGCCGTACGGGTCCACGTCCCGCTGGCGAAGGGCGCAGAGGCTTTGATACACCTCTGCGTCCATTTTCGCCAACAGGTGAAACGGCGCGGAACCCGCCAGCAACGTGGCGGCTGTGTAGGAGATCGTGCGGTATCCTCGCACGACCCTGATGGCGACCAACCTCTGCAACCGGCGGAGCACGAATGCGCCCCGCCGATTCGCCATCGCCGCCGGCCCATATTGGCGCGCCATAAAGCGCCATGGACCGGACGACTCCCAAATACAGTCGCCGTGGCGCCATGTTGGGCCCCCCGAGATTAGGCATTATGCGGCCTAACGCGGCCGCTGCCCTCTCGATTCTTCCAAATGATGCCCGAAACGCCAGTAGCTGTCCAGGGTGAGGCCGAGATACTTCATCCGACGCCCCACCCTGACTTGGGCTCCGCCCACCCGTAGAGACACCTGGCGCGGCACTCCGCGACCACTGACTTTGCACAGCCAGATGACCTCAGTCTTTTGGGGTGCCACGGGTAACCCCAGGCGCTCTACTTCGGCGACGACACGTGCCGTCCCATCCTACCTAACCCAGACCTTTTTTTTTTTTTTTTTTTTTACGTGGGGAAATCTCAGGGATACCCCGAGGCCCTAAGTAGGGGGGGCCTCGGGGTAGTGCCGGACTCTTACCGGCTAAAACCCCACGGTGACCGTCCTCCGGCGCTGCGGCGAGTGGACCGGGAACTCTAGTGAGACATCACAGAGCCCCCCGCCGCGCCTTGCCTGTCGAGGCTCATTCCGGGGGGAAGGGCGACATGTCCTTCCCCCCTGATTTCTCCGCCACGGACGCCAGGTCACCCGACGCCCGCAGCCCCGGGGCTGCCTTCGGTGCTCGGGCCCTTGCACCGAGCACCTGTAACCCCAGTGGCGGCCTGCCAATCTCCTGACCACCGACGTGGTGGTCGGAGGACAGTGCTGGCGGGCCTCCCCGCTTCTAGAGGTCGCAGTAGACCTCAAGGGAGTCGGAGGGGGCCAGGAGGCGACGGATGCCTCGCTCTGGCCCCTCTCCGCGCCCTCCCTCTCCGAGCGGGAGGCGCGGTCGGCTCGCGCGCCCGCTGGGCGGCCTCCTTCTGTGACATAACAACTTCACAGAAGGAGGCCGTCACTTGCCAGGTTTTCTCGCTGGCCACCATCTGTCCCCCGATGGTAGCCAGCGAGAGATTTCTTCCCACTTCCGAAACCAGAACACGGCGCTCATCTACCCACGCTGGGCAGACTTCCAGCGTGTGCTGCGCCGTGTCCTGGGTCCTCCACAATGGTGGCACACCGCCGTCGCCTCCTTCCTGATTTTCGGCAGCCAGGTACTCACCAAAGCAACCATGCCCGGTGAGTACCTGTGTCATCCTGTAGGACAGCCTACCCGGTTTGTCCTGCCACTCTTGCCAATGTGGCAGGAGTGCACCAACGGACCGGTGCGTGGCTCCAGCCGGAATCATTTGCTGGAACCACATAAATACAACGGTCCGTTGGGCATGGCGCCTCGTCTCCTCGACCGCTTGCCTCCTTTCCTCTGGCGGTCTCCCAGCCTCCTGAAGCTCCCTGGAGTGACGGTACACTTGCCGGTTTCTCCAAGCGAGGAGCTCCAGGGGCGGAAGACACGCCAGGTTAGTCGCCGCCTCGTGGGGGATGGTGCGATACCCTCTAATCACCCGGATGGCCAGCCGACGGTTGACGCGGCGCAGCATCTCCGTACTGCGCCGGCTGGCATCCAGGTCTGGGGCCCATACTGGGGCCCCGTAGAGGGCAATTGACCGCACCACCTCCACGTAGATGAGGCGGACTCCAACATCGGGCCCTCCGATATTCGGGAGAAGGCGGCCTAGAGTGGCAGCTGCCCTCTCCACCCGGGGGACAAGCGGTCGAAATGCTCGACGAAGCGCCACCGGCTGTCGAGGATCAGGCCCAGATATTTCATATGGGCCATCACCTCGACGTAGGCTGTCCCAACTCGGATCCGCAGGCCGGCCGGCGGCACCCCACGGGGGCCAAGTCTCTGAAAAAACATGGCCTCCGTTTTCTGGGGTGCCACCTCCAGGCCTAGTCTGCGGATTTCGGCGACGACAGTGGCCACCGCCACCTCTGCGGCGCGTGCTGTCGCCCTCCAGTCTGTCCCGCTGACGAGCACCAGCGTGACATCGGCATAACACGCCAGCGCAACGTCAGCGGGCAGAGGGGCCCGCAGTACCGAGTCGTACCCGATGTTCCACAGCAGGGGTCCTAGAACCGATCCCTGCGGAACACCGCGTACGACCCCTCTCTTCAGGATTACTCCATCCCGGCCGGTGCAACTGATCCACCTGTCGCTAAGGTAGGACCCGACTATCCTCTTCAGGTATGGGGGCACACGATGATACTCTAGTGCCCCATAATCACCTCCCAGGGCAGGGTGTTAAAGGCATTGACGATATCTAAAGATATCGCCAGAACCACCCTACGCTGGGAGGTGGCCCCTGAGAGAGTGCGGAACGGACCAACTCGATGGCATCGAGCGTGGACCGTCCCTCTCTAAAGCCGAATTGGCAGGGTGCCAAGTCGGGTCCTACCGCAGACAGGTGGTTGGTGAGGCGGGCAGTCACAATGCGTTCAAAGAACTTGCCCGCCTCATCCAACAAACACACCGGCCGGTACGCGGAGGGCGTACCTGCGGGCCTTCCCGCCTTCTGGAGAAGGACCAGCCGCGCCGTCTTCCAGGGCGAGGAATACCCTCGGCGGAGGCAACTGCTGAGCAGCCTCCCGAACCGCGGACTTAAGACGCCAAGGGCACGGGCCAAAACCTGGCCGGGCACGCCGTCAAGACCCGGAGCCACGCTCCGAGCACTCATCCGACGCACGGCCCGGCCCATCTCCTCGGGTGTGACCTCCAGCTCCTGGGACCAGATGGTAGGGTCCCAGGGTTCTCGAGGAGGTGGTACCCCGTCCCGGTTAGCACCCGGGAACAAGGTTGATACCACCTCCTCTAAAACTGGTGGTCAAGGGACTCCGTCAGAGGGGGCGCCCTTGGACTACGCTTGTACATTTCTAGCTTGTACGGGCGCCCCATCTGATCCCTATTCAGCTTCCCGAGGAGCTCCATCCATGCCCGTGCCTTAGCGTCTCGGATGGCGCGCTGGAGTGGTCCGCCGCTCTGTGGCGAACTCCTCGTAAATGCGCGCCATCTGCTCCGCGGTCGGACGTCGACGACGTGCTCTTCGGGCGCGGGTGTATATTCGGCGGGCGCGCGCACACCGAGCGTTGCACTGCTCGATGTGCGGCGACCACCAATACGCCGCGCCCTGGCTCCTGGGAGGCTCCGGCCCGGGGCATGGCGGCATCACACACCTTCTTGTACTTGCCCCGGAACCACTCGGTCTCCCTCTCAACGTCGTCGACGGGTCCATCCTCTGGTTCGGACCAGGCTGCCACCATCGCGGCTGCCTCCGCCATTGCCCAATCTACCCTCTTCAGGGACCATCGCGGGGGCTGCACCATCCGCTACTAGCCCCGACCCAGGGGCTCCTACGCGTCGGGGTGGCTCTCACCGACATGGTAATGTAGAGGTGGTCACTGAGTGTGGCCACCTCTACGGCCACTCGCCACCCCGACACGAGTCGCAGGGCCGCAGGGGTTGCCCACGTCAAATCGATGATGGACGTTCCCTGCGGCCCCACGAACGTAGCTTCGGAGCCCCGATTCACATGCCGGAGGTCGTGCTCGGCCGCCCAACCTAGTAGCACCTCGCCACGGCGGTTGGTCCTGGGGCTGCCCCATGCAGCCCCATGGGCATTAAAGTCCCCCAGGACCAGTACCGGACGGGGTAGGCATCCTCTAATACAATCGCCCACCCCGTCCAGGTACTCCGCATATGCGGCGAGGTCACAATTGGGCGACACATAGCAGCCCACAACCGCGATGGTCCCCCATTGGACCATCAGAAACCCCCTCCCCCGATGCAGGATGGTAACGGGAGGGGCGTCTGGCGGCCACGCCCAGGCCATCGCCACCAAACCGCACAGGCACCCGACCCAATTGTGCTGGTCGGGAACCATATACGACTCGGCGGCGATGGCCAGGCCTACCCTTTGGGCCCGCAGTGTGTGGACAAACATGTCCTGTGCCCTGCGAGCCCTCGCCAAATTGGCCTGGAGGAGTGTGAACTCTAGGCTTTCACGACCTCCTCCAGGCCATTACCATCTGTCGGGGAGGTGACCTCCCCCTTCGACTCCGCCGCCGGGAGGGGCCCATCCCCCCCGGCAGCTTCATCCACCTCCATAGACGGGAGGGCCACAGCGGGCTCCGCCTGCTTGTTTGCTGGGGCCACAGCCCCCAGCCCCACCTCCTTCGCTGTGGTAGCGAGACGGGCCGTATCGTCCCCTCCCACCTTTCTGACGGGTGCTCTCTGCCCCTTGGCCCGCCCTACACGGCATTTTGTGGCTGGGGGGGCACACCCCTGTCCACCCAGTCGGTGCCCCGTGGGTCTCCCCGGTATATCCACGCAAAGTGGACTACCAAGCTACACTGCTTGGCGCGGTGGTCGGAGGAGCCGCAGTTGTAGCAGCGGCCACTCCGATCCACCGTCGCCGTGCACCGCTGCCTGACGTGACCCGTCTCAAGCCAGCGGTAGAACTGCAGGGGTCGTGGCACAAGCGACCTCCACCCTGGCGGAGGTCCATCCCACCTAACCCCTCCCGGCCGCCGCAATTTTGAAGGCGGCCGTGATGGGGCACCTAACCAAGATAGTGCTCAGAGATGTGGGGTTCGGTGTATATCGCCTACCTGACCCCTCCTGCGGGCACTCACCCAAGGCTGCTATGGCCTCGCGGACCTCCTCCGGTGTGGCGGCATCATCTAGCCCGCTCACCCGCAGCTCGCTCCGCTTTATCGGGCGGGCCACCCTGACCGCCATCCCGGTCAGGGCCTCCCTCTCGGGCCCGGGGATCTCGAGCAACAGCCCCCCCGTGATTGCCCGCTTCACCTTTACCTCAGCGATGCCGAGATCCGCGAGTTTGATACTCGCCCGCGCCCTTGACATCGCCTCGGCCAAGGCGGCAGCCGTGCCCTCTTCAGCATCGAGGGCTACTGCCGCCGTTTTTGGCAGACGGCCGCCCACCGGAGCTGTTTTAGACCCCGCATCGGCCGGACTTGGCCGGCTTTCGCGGCGGACTGGACGGGCCTTTGACTGGCTCGCCCACACTTCACCGCCTCCGCCCACGATTGCCCGGCCGTACTCCCGCCGGGCCCCTAGCTGCCGGCAAGTTTAGGGAGACAGACGGAGGGGGAATGGTGACGCGGGACTGGGGACGACCCCGGGCTCCTTTCCCCACCGCGTCAGCAACGGAAGAGGACGAGCCATGTAAGAGGGCAGACAGCCTCAGCTTCTGCCTGGTCCTCTGCTCCCTTTTCTTCCTCGTTCTTCTGTTGGTGGCCGTCATGCCACCCGCCTTCCCGGGTTGCGCCGCCGTCTCCTGTCCTGCTCCGGTTGCGGCTGCCGACGTGCCCGCCGGGTCCTTCAGCCTACCGACCCGCGGCCGCACAACCGCAATCTCAGATGGGGCGACCGGGCGAGCGAGGGAGCGAATCATCTCCTCCCGCAACGCCCGAAACCGCTCCCTCCAACGCCACCTCTACGCCCCTTAAAAAGGCCTCCACCTCACCCGGAGGCGGGAAGCACAGGTGAAATAGGAGAAGGAAGAGCCCAGCCCCTCTCGACCCTCAGCTGCCACCTCCACCACCTCGCCACTACCCGCACCAGCTGCCGTGGACGGGCAAGCCTCCTGTCCCGGATCCGCAATGGGGCCGCATCCGCTTCGAGGCCGGTTGACGCGAGCTGGGCCACTGCTTCTGGCGTTTCCACGGGTTCGGGAATATTCGCTCCCGACCCATGAGAGCCGCCAGCTCGCCGCGCCACCCGGGCAGCTCCCCTTCGAGCTGCCGCTCCTGCGTTCTCCGGGTGGAAGCGACCATCATTCGCCTCTGTAATTCGGTCGCAGCTACCCGGATGAATTCCGCCGCAAACTTGAGGACCCTGACTGAGGTCCCCTTTCTGTTGGCCGACCTCTCCGCAACCTCGACCACTTTATCCGCCTCGTCGAGGATCTCTGCGTAAAGCGCCTCTCCCTCCTTCTTCCCCATCTCAGCACGAACATTCTCGCTCAAGATGTCCCTCTTCCTCTTCTTATTCTCGCCCCGCAACAACTACGCGTCACTCCGCCGAAGAAGCCGCCGAGCTAGCGCTCCCTGGCTCTTCCGGGTCCGCCTGACGCTTCCCCCTAGAAGCCGCCTCACGAGCCCGTTCCGTCCTCTCCAAACGCCGTGAGGCAGCAGCGGCCGCGAGACGCGATCCCGCGCTGCCTCCCTCCGTTCCCATGGTTGTTTCGTTTTTGAAGGATGCCATAACTACAGTGATTAATTTCCTCCGGTTCGCCCATCATGGGACCCCCACCGCAGTGGGGGTACTATCCCCGGGTAAAGAATTACCTAGTTAAGGATGCCGAAGCTGAGAAGCAGCTTGTCGGGTGGTCAACCCTATCGACACCAAATTGACTCTACCGAAAAATGTTACGGGATAGGCCCGCGCCATAATTGATGCTAAAGGTTTTTCGTCAACCCTATCGAATGAGCGACGCCGGATCCGAGCCGACGCCAAACTCAGACCTCAGGCTAGACGGCGCGCCGATTTATCCTACGACGCTCCGGGTATGAGGAAATATTGACCGGATAATCCTCCACACCCGCGCCCGGTGAGTTCGCTTCAACCCCGTCATAGGCTCCAGTCAGTTGGTGAGTGAGCGGTTCTTCCACGTTTAACGTGCGGTTTCACGGGATCACCGAAGTTTACCCATATTACTCCCGCAGAGGTCAGGTACTAACATCACCCACCAACCCCGGAGGGGGGCTACTACTCCCCCCTTGGTTAGTCCGACGGGAATATCCACGAGTCACCGACCACAGCCCATTCACACACACAACCCATTCATCCCGTGTTTGGTCCGCGGGAGCTAGCGCTCCGACCACCAAGATGCCATGCGAGGATGCGGCCACCAGCCCTCTCAGGTTGACGACCCCACCCCAGCATCCCATCCCAGCAGCTTCCCCTATCCGCCACCTGGGGACGCGCCACGTAGGGGTTCACCTCCCCTGCCGCCTGGACAACCAAACGGGTGCGTGGGCCTAACCCAGACCTAACCCAGACCTAACCCAGACCTAACCCAGTCCTTTTTTTTTTTTTTTTTTATATACCGAAGGGGAACCTTACATAGGCACCCATGCCTCAGAAGGAGACATGGGTAGTGTGAGATTCCTACTCACTAAACCCCTCCGGTTTCACATCCGTCCACACTCCTTCACACACCATTCATGCCAACAGGTACCCCGGGATACAGGCGCAACAAAAGTCTCCTGACGCTCATGTTCACAAACTGACCGCACATTCGTACTCTCTCATACTTGCGTACACACACACACATGCACACACATGTACATGTATACACCACAACCCTGCGTGGTAACCACCCATCCACACCGACAGCCACAGTAAATCTACCCCACACCCAGTGCACACATTACCGCAGAACGTCAACTCCCCATTACCTAATCATTAAGTCTAGGCGCCGGCGCCGCAACTCCCATCCTCCTGGCTCGATCGATCTCTCTTTCGTACTCCTCCTTACTCCTCAGGATCTCCACGATGTACGACCTTACGATGTTCCACTTATCCAGGTCCTCCTCATCAACGCTCCCAGGCCACTGATCGTAAACTGCTCCTCTTGAGTAGTATAGCTATGGGGATTCTAACCCATGGGGCAATGAGGGAGCGTGCGGCGAGGGGGATGGTAGGCCGCGCGGGGAGTGCGGCACGGAGAACTTTAGGCGCGGGGCCTGTGGGGAGTGGAAGAGTGGTTGCGCGGACACGAGCCGCGGAGTGGGGGATGTCAGGGGATTAGTCCAGGCCGAGCCGCCGCGGAGACCTCTCCAGACCTGGCCCGCCGTCGGAAATTTTTTAAGAGGGGGGGAATGATCCCGAAAACTTTTCATACCGAACCGAGGGAGGGGGATGACTTCGAAAATTTTTTCTACACCCACAGGCATTTTTATTGTCTTTTCGACGTTCTCGGTACGTTTGATGAGATCTAAAAAGAATTACATAATGTTCTCCTAAGAAAATATTTACAGCTAGCGAAAAAAAACAACACATCATTCGGCTCGTAAATCTATTCTTTCTATTTATTATTCTAGTACTCGTATAAATTCAGATTTTTATAGTTCACTGTGGTTAGGTTTGGTCAAACTCTTGCAAACGCGTTATGAAAAATGGTTAATATCATTACGAAACACAAGAAATAAAAAGTTTCATACTGTATACTAAATGCGAAAATTTACTCGAAAAATTGCAGCCCTCTTTCATCCAGAGTCGAGTCTCGCGCAACGATGCGTTTTCGCGCTTTGTCAGCGAGTACGTTATCTGCTGCGTGCCTTTCGCCAAGGTCGTTGTTACGCGAATATGCAATATTGTGTTCGCGACACGCTGCGTCCAACGGATTAAAATATAAATTAAATCGACGGTCCAGCCTTAGATTTAATATATTAAAAATTGATTATATTTATTTACGCATTTCTCTCTGGCGTTTAGACCACCAGTTGAATATTTTAAATACATGTTGCATGGCACAATGCTTTATAAATAGAAAGAATAGATTTACGAGCCGAATGATGTGTTGTTTTTTCACTAGCTGTAAATATTTTCTTAGGAGAACATTACGTAATTCTTTTTAGATCTCATCAAACGTACCGAGAACGCCGAAAAGACAATAAAAATGCCTGTGGGTGTAGCAAAATTTTCGGGAGTCATCCCCTCCCTCGGTTCGGTATGAAAGTTTTCGGGGATCATTTCCCCCTCTTAAAAATTTCCGACGGCGGGCCAGATCTGAGAGGTCTCTGCGGCGGCTCGGCCTGACTAATTCCCTCCACGATTGCGACATCCCCCACACCGCGGCTCGTGTGCGCGCAACCAATCTTCCACACCCCACAGGCCCCGCGCCCAGGGTTCTCCGCGCCGCACTCCCCGCGCGCCCTCACTTCCCCTCGCCCCATGCTCCTCATTGCCCCCTGGGTGTAGAAAAAATTTGCAGTAATATTCACTGGTCACGTATGATTTTAGCAGCACAACGTGTATCTAATGTTTCGAGACAGCATCGCTTTTTTGTTGCAGCACGTTAACAAAAGTTTTAAATTTTGTCCTCACTTCTTCTGCAGTTTGCTAGAGCCGCGGATACACATGGCTTACACACGGCTCAAGATTAAATAAAAATGTTACTGTATTCGGTTTGAAATACAGCGACTTAGTATCCATTGTCATCTTTACAATCTGTGAATCATACATGTGACAAAAATTCCACCGTTAATTCATCAATCCGCATCAATGATGATCCGGGCAATTGTGCACGTTCCTCGATGGTTGTACAGCTGTCGAATAGTGTGTTCCATGTATGCCATGGTATTATGAGATGATTCTCACGATTATCGCCGAGAAGAATTTCTACATCGGCTATAGGTCCTACTCTGATTCCAATTTCCAAATATTTGCTGCCCGAGGATGTTAATGCGTATCTTCTGACCATGACACGCGATGGTTGGCGCGGCCTAAAAGCATAATCATGAAAATTACCTTTTTCATGAAAACATAAATAAATAAATAAATAAAAATTATGAAAGGTTACCTGTTAAATGTATTCTCCTTGCATGGAGATACACCATCATCTTGCACGATTGGAACGTAATAACGCATGGCACTGGTACTACACATTTTCTTTCAGAGCACTATTTGTTCCGTCGAAAATTCAGCGAAGCTACTGAGCGATTGATGGAATAGCGTCCGGAGACGGCTTAAATAGAGGTGCAATCTCCACCACATTTTATCTCTAAAGCTACCATTTTTTTTTTTTTTTTTTTTTATGAAAAGTAATTAAAAATTCCTCCACTGCCCTACCGGGATGGTGATGATCCCGATGAGGATGCCGGCGATAGCCGTGGTGAGGGTGTGTTGGGGGGGGGTCGGTGATGATGATAATGATGATGATGATGATGGTGATGGCGAACGGTGTCGCGGCCGCCGCGCATCTATCCATGGAGGCGATGGAGGAGAACGGGGCCGCGGCCGCCGTAGGGGTCGCCGCATGGGTCGCAGTCGCCTGAATTGTATCCACGGCCCACGCAACCGTGCGACCATTTCTGGCCCCATTGGTTATTGTGGCGGTGGTGGTGGTGGTGGTGAGCCCTAGAACATACAATCATTGGGATAATATTAACACATTAAACATTAATCATTCAAAAACAATACAAAGTATTACATACCGGTGGCGGCGAGGGCCTTTGGGGCGGCGGTGGCGAGGGTGGCGGCGAGGGGGGTGGCGAGGGAGCCGGTGGGAGCCTCTGTGAATTCTAGAATATAGAAATGATATATTACTTATGATGCGATAATTGTATGAAAATAATATTGTGTACATACCTCAGACCTGCCCCACATATCGAATGCAAATGAGCTCGCTGCATCTCCTGCCTCTTGAACGTAAACCTTTATCTTGAAAGATGCATAGCTTTGCAAAGTAGGATGTCTTTGTTCTTCATGTTCTTCGAAATCTTCACCCTCCTTGCACTTATCTTCTTCACTGACCAACCTCTCCCTTATTCACACGCATCTTCTTTTCCCCTCTTCTCTGAACATCTATCAAACACCTATCGTACTACTTCGAACATGCATCGAACCTCTATCATACCACTTTGAACGCGCATCGAACATCTATCATACCACTTTGAACATCTATCGTACCACTTTGATCATGTATCGAATGTGTATCGAACCACTCTGAACATCTATCAAACGTCTATCAAACGTCTATCATACCACTCTGAACATGTATGGTACCACTTTGATCGCATATTGAACCGCTTCTACATAATAGTAATTATAACTATAGTCTTAATCTAGCGTACATCATGTGCAGGAGGTTAGGTTGGGGAGGGTGAAGAAACAAAATTTTTATATATTAAAAATTGATTATATTTATTTACGCATTTCTCTCTGGCGTTTAGACCACCAGTTGAATATTTTAAATACATTTTGCATGGCACAATGCTTTGCGTGTCTGTCACATCGTAAGGTATTAAGTGCATTTAGCTTTTAGAGATATGGTATCCTCGTAGTCCATGTCCAGTGTCTCAATGATCACGCTCGCTCTCGCATTTTCATCGAGGAAATCCGCAAGCCAGTCTCGTTTCTGCAGCCCTTTAACATATGCGATATGCGGTGCGTCATCTTCTTCATCGACCGCATCGACCGCATCGACAACAGCTTTCGTAATTAGCTGTTTAGCCATACTGTACGGAACGTCTCCATCTTCCCACCGTAGTCCGTGATGTTTTGCCGTCAACCACCGGATGCATGATTTGTCAGATTTCGTAAGAAGATATTGCGGCATCGAACTCCCAAATATATGTAATGCGAGAGAATCTGTCCTTTTCGTAGGACAGCCACTTCCCTTCACAACAAATCTTCCATCAACACTGAACACTTCTGCGGTCAACAAATGTTGGTACGGTCATTATCGGAACAATTTAGAGATCCGCTCACTTCCAAGACAGGCGGGAGAATGCGGTCTTTTCTCGTAAAGCATCTCGATTTTCATGATGAAAATTTGTACGAATTTGGCACACGAGAGGGCAAGTAAGTAGCGTTGGGATTTCTTAATTGATTTTGCGCACCACGTTTTGTCCAAGGCGGATTGTATTCAACCACCTCGATCATGCAAAAATGAGACAGTAGGCCGTAGTATTTGCTGGCACATTCTCTTTACAATCGAATTCTATGCGCACGTCCACGGTGCTATTCTTGATCGAACCTCCATTTTGTCGCGAGCAGTCAATCACCACGAGGGGGCCAAATTGTGTAAAATTAAAGCGGCAAGCGGCATTGAATAATGCCTTCGTTGCAACTATGTCTGTAATACGATTTACGGAAAATGCGTATACATGCTAAACAAGATGGCGTGTCTATTCTTGTCAAAGTCCAAGTTCATGTCATCGTACGGATAAAATTCCGAGTTGAGAAAAAGTTTTACATTGGTCAATTTGCAGTGGTAAAAACCGGAGTAGCATCTTCGGTCATCACATTCTTTCGAGCAGTCTGTAGAGCAAAAGACAACATATCGCGGCTTTCTCCAGCTCGTGCGGCGCCGGCCTTGACGGCCCACGAATGCTTGGTCGTGCTCTGTAAGAGAGTGATACTTCGTACAGATCCCACGAGCGAAAAACTAATGCTCAGGTTTCCTGGCCCACTTTCCAGGGCATGTAGCAGCGATAAGCTTCTTATTAACATCGTTTAGCGTCACTATGAGGCATCCGCCATTGCACTTTAAGCAATTCAAAATTTCTGGTTCCAACGTTGGAGGTCCAATTAGAGAATTGTTATCGTTGCGCGATCGTATTAAAATCAATTCGTGACGCGCATTAATAACCATGCGTTTGTAGTCCTCGCAAAATCCCAGCAAATATTTGAGCGGGACACGCAAAATTGGAAAATGATTTTTCACTACTAGCTCGTCGTGCGTCGTTTCTGCAAGCCCCATCCAGCATTCTCCATATTTGTGTCTTCATCTGTTGTCAGTGATAAATAATTTTTAAGCGTTCTAGTTATTCCATCGTTTCTGTTGCGATCAATCTCCACAAATTCACATTCAGCTCATATCGAATCTCATCAAATATGAACGCCATGCAATTCATTTCTTCCAACATCACCGTTGAAGCATCATTTGGCTTATGTATCGCTCAATTTCCCACTCCACGTAGAGGAAACTTTCACACGGCAATGTGTATAAATCTTGCTGTTGTATAGGTATTCTTATCTCATCACTGTGCCCAAACGTTGTGTTAACGTATGGGTTGTATGCGTGTGAGTCTCGAGCTAACAATGCGATCATCAAACGTCGGCTTCCCTCCAGTTGGCTTAGAATGTCCAGCCATTTTCAAATTAAATGCGCAATAATGAATCCCAATGGGATTTCAAAAAATGTAATGTTTGCAGGCACTAAGCCTCTTCGTTTTAGCGTACTCCAGAGCTGTTGTTGCTTGTTGTAGACAATTTCGTTTGGAAGAAACGCGTGTTTCTGGAGTCGTTCAACGCACAAGCTATCTCATTCGTTCGCACCACAGGTATTATTATCGTCGTCGTCGTCGCACGTGCAGTCTGCTGGATGGTAATCTCTTCACCTCGAAAATCCAGCAATCGTCCGTTTTGATCCACAACGCGTATCGTTAGATCCGTAATGATCCGTGCGGTGATTGGAAGGTAAATGAATCTGGTGCGGGCGTTTTCGATATCTTATATCCGGGCGGGACTCTCGGGAGAAAATTCATGTATCGTATGTACACGCTTCCACATTGTTGCTTACGCGCCAGCGGTCACACTACATTCGAAAATGCGAATAATGTTTACGCTCATGATATTAATCCGGGTCGTCCGATTCGTGCCACTGCCCCGGATTCTCTAATTCCCGATTCGCCGAGAATCCCAATACGCGATCCAATGTTATTGGGTTTCGTAAAGTCTCTACGGCAAACGAGCAGTACAGCTCGCTTTTCATGGTGTTGTTGTTGGGGCGTAACACTACTAGGATACATATCATTGTCACCATCATCATCGGTACCACCGATTTTTTGAGGATATCGCTCAGAAGCAATCGCTGCTTCCAAATACTCTGGCAATGGCGTGTAGTTCGTAGTGAGCCGTGGGGAATCGTAATGTATTCGTGGCCAGTGTCGACGCTGTTGTTGTTGGTGTCATAGTTTGTGGTGAAGTAGAATTTATCGTTGCTCGAGTCGATGTTGGGTATTGTATGATACGTTTCAAAGGTTGTTGTGGACCAAGCTCGTAATCATCGTCGCTCAAATCTATGGGTGGAAAAGTAGCTTACAACGAGGGTGCTACTCTTGCCAGTTAGAGTCAATGTTAACGACATATTTCGAGAAACTGCTCTGACTCAGTACTGAATCAGAGTGGCGGGGGACAATCCTTAAATTTGGTGCCAATCGTTTGTAGAAAGCGTGGGACATAGTTGTCTGCACAATTGCTCTTGATCATACTCCTGATAAGACATTCGATTGTATTCAATTTTCACATCATCATTATCCAAATATTGTGTCAATTCCTTAGGCGGTCGAAGATAGCCAAAGCTGTCGAAGTATACAGCTCGATGCCCTCTCTTCGCATACGCCACCCAATGAGTCCCCGGTCCTCGACATTGTCCAAATTCACGATACCGCTCTCGTTTCTGACGTACTCCTCCGGCTGGTAGCGCGTTGCGCATAAAAACACCTCTAAAGAATGGAATACGCATACGTTTTGCCAACTCATTCAATTGCATGTCGGTAGTTACACCCACAGGCATCTTTATTGTCTTTTCGGCGTTTTTTTTTTTTTTTTTTTTGGTTTAGAGATTACCGGTACGCGCGTGTATGGTGTCAGATAGAGTCCACGACCATCCATGGAGCGATTATGACGCCGCATTTCCTGCAGCTGACGTTGCGCTGCCTTATTATAGTTTAACGCCTTGGCGATCCCCGCCGCTCCGCCAGCTAATGATCCGAGTAACACCTAGCAGCGGGAGAAGTGGTACAATATACCACCCCGTTTGGCCACTGGAAGAATCCGCTTTTTGCGATGCTTTTCTCTACAGTCGCTTTTGCGGGGTTTTGTTTTCATCCCCATTCCGATTTTCGTCTTGGCAGCTTCATAGCTGCCCAAACAGCTGTAGCAGCTCCTCTTTCACCCAGAGTCGAGTCTCGCGCAACGATGCGTTTCCGCGCTTTGTCAGCGAAAGTACGTTATCTGCTGCGTGCCTTTCGCCGAGGTCGTTGCTACGCGAATATGCAATATCGTGTTCGCGACACGCTGCGTCCAACGGATTGATGCCTCGATCACCTCTAGCCAATCGTTTTGCCAGATCGAGTTCCTGGACCACAAAACTGATATCGTGGGATATGTAATTCGATAGGTAGCGCGTTTATTCTCGTTTACTCTCGTCGGCAACATTCGCTGCAGTTTTTAATCAGCGGTGCTGGACCGTCGAATATGCGTTCTGCTGCCAAGAAGGGCGATTATAATGTTCCAGACACCGACGATACTGCCGAACCCTCAGAATCGGCTTTTATATGCTCGGGGAGTCTGGTCCCACAACTGGTCAATGTGTCTGTCAAATTCTTGGAGTAGAATAATCTTTGGTATACATTTCAGCTGCTCCAGAGGTTGTATGTCTCGAATGGGTCGCAATTATCCGGCAGAACGAGAAGCATTTCGAATACTGAGCTGTTTTGCTTTCGACGCGGACATAGTAAATAGGGACGCATAGTCGCTTCGATGTGTCAAAAATCATTTTCGCGGTTTGCAGCGAGGGGATGCGATTCGTGTGACAACCTGTGACTATACGCGTGACAAATTTTGATGATAAATCGCAAATGATGTCCTCCGGAAAACAAAACGCAGACACGGTAGCATGCTGCCAAACACTATCCGCCCAGCCTCATTTGCGGCCCATCAAATTGCGGAAAGACCAATGTGCTGGTGAGGCTTGTTGGAAAGAATCCTCACGGCGTTCCGCTTCGAGAACGTGTACGTGTATTCCAAGTCGTTGCAGTAGCCGAAATATCAGTATTTGGAGAATTTATTCGGCTCCGGATAGATGAAATTGGCTACTTCACGTTTTCAAATAACCAGTGACGTCATCCTACCGAGAGCGAATCAAGCCTGAATTCCATTTTTATCCCTTTGATGACGTGGCATGCGACAAGCAAGATACGATACGAGAATACTTTCCAATGAGGGCCGCCATTCGAACGTTGGACTGTTTCTATCTCTGTCAGACGTATGCAAAGATTCCCAAACATCTTATATACGTGACAATGCAAATCTGGCTTGATTCTGTTTAAGCAGGATGGTACCCAACTTGAAAACATGTGTACAACGGATCACGTAAACACTGACATGTCTTACGAAGGGATTTCTGCGCTTTGTGTCGCAATTGTTGGCAACGAGAGTACGGTTTCGTGGTGGATAGACAAGGATTGCGTGCGATGACCAATGGACGTTATAGAAAGGGATTTAACGAGTTTGCGGTACCGTGAGGTGGTCAATCGTCATCGACACGTCGGTGGAAAAGCAACGTCTGGCGGCACAATGATTGATATCGACAGTCTGGAGATTAAGGATCGCGAGAGAATAGCGAAGGAAATTGCGAAAACCCAGTGATTCCATTCGCAAGAAACATCAGGCTTTGAAGACTGGCAAGATGGAGGAAGATATCGCGTTGGAGAGATGCACTTTTAAACCTATTGTCGATCCCCTTTAAAACATATTGTGGAAAATACAACAGCGACAAAAGCTGACACATTACCGCCGATGAGCAATAGAGACGTTGAAGGGGTAAAGGAAACATTAACACCTAAAAACGAAAATCCAACCGGAAAGGGAACGCATCACATAAGACAAAGAGGAAACCTACACGCGGTCATCGGAAGAATTCGTTCGTAACGTCCACACCAATTCAATCGAAGCGGAAACGGCAGGATGTTACATCAGCCGATCTCCTGTAGTTCCTTCCACAACACAATAAATACATTTCCGAACGTACAATCGCTTGCAACTAATATTGACGATGTTTTCGAAACAATCTTCCCGATGAGTCGTTTGCAACATCTATTAGACAAGCAACCCAAACATTCTGAGCGGACAACAAACATTTCGCAAACCCATTTCGGTCCGTTGGGGCAAAAATACATGCGTGCCATCCTGAGTGATGACAGGGATACAGCAATGGACTATGTGTACGGCGTATACTTTTGCAATAGTGGACACAGATGCTTGGGGACAAGGCTTTCGATATAGACAAGGATGATAATATAATCATAGAAGGTGTAAAATACAGCGGAGGAACGCTCAGGTCTTTACTGGAACTGATTTTCAAGAGACTTCCCGACGAATGCTCATATACACAGATGCCGATAGACAAAAATACATCAAAGTGATACTACTGACAACAAATGCTCACAGACGTGGTCATAACGCCCAGCAAAAATCCCGTAATGGGTAACAAGGGATACAAGTATAAACATGTAATTGCACCGCTACTTCACCCCGTATATCGGAACAGTAAGGCAGGGAAAGGCCTGCCGGTTCCGCGAGTCATGACGGTAAATGATAACCAAGATCGATTACGTGCACTTCGGGACTTGAGATCCTGTAACGAGCTGGTGGATCGATTTCGTTTTGTTGGAAGCGTCAGCGCTCAGGCGTGGTAAACAACTCGCATGACCATGAAATTCTATCGATTATCGAGGAACTCCGCGAAGGTAGGCCCTTCTATTATAAATTACAACCGCGCACCGATGATGTGCACTGTAAAGCGCGTTGAGATGCCAATCAATAAATTCTGGAGTATCGCTCGACGAAGAGCGGAGCAGCTGGAATGGACTATTACAAATGGAGCGGTTTGCTTCGAAATTATATGCGAGATAACGCTCTTTGCGTGGCCGGTGCCGACTTTGATGCAAAATCACGCAAGATACGACGCGTAGCTCAGCCGACAGTTGACAGCGATGCCGTTAATTAAACGCTATATGTGGAAAAAGAGCATTAAACTTTTGAGAGAGCAGCATGAAGAATTGAGAGGAAGCTGGTCATGTTTCAGAGAGATATGTTGACGTTGCAAAACAGCGTTCAAGAAGATATCACGCGCATTGAATCCGCAGCGACAATGCGAAGAGAAAATCATGCGAGACGGTTGAACTTTACTCAGAATTTCCTCGAGCCGATGGGGAGCACATAATGTATGTACACGATAATTATCGCATCATTCGTGTCAAAGACATCTCCTGCGATCAAACATGCAACCAATATCGAAATCCGAGAGTAATGAAAGCCATAGGGTCTCAAGAAGCGACAACTTGTTGAGGAGGAATTGCATGCTCCAGCTCGAAGAACCATTTCCCGCAGGAGACACGTCATAGTGCATGGATACGATGATCTGGTGGCAAGCTGACGTTGTAGAAATGCGTCCATACTCGCGGGATTCAACCTCGAGGTCATCACTATGTACTCTCACGGTCATCGATGTGCTAAGCAAGTATGTCATGGGCGGTACCCGCTCAAGAATAAAGGTGGTGCTGAGGTTGACTAAAGCGTTTGCAAAGATATTTAGAGATCGACATCCGAAAAATTTGCAAACCGATCAAGGAAAAGAATTTTACAACGTTGATGTGCAGAAACTCGCGACAAAGCACTGGCATTAATCATTATTCGACGTATTCGGTGATGAAGGCCTCCGTCGTAGAACGTTTCAATCGAACTTTGAAGAGGTACAATATGTAGGAAATCTGTTTACGCTCAATGGAACCTATAAATGGGCTGATGCACTACCGCGTCTACTTTCCGCAGAGGTAAGTAACGCACGAAAACATAGAAGCATCGGAATGCGTCCGCGCGATGTTACCCCTGCGATCGCCGATAAGCTGCTAGCTGCAGCATACAGCAACATAAAGATTGCTGCTCCAGCGAGTATACAGCTACATAAAGATTGCTGCGTCCAGCGAGCGAGATTCAAGTTGGGCGAGTTTGTGCGCGTGAGCAAGATTTAAAAACCATCTTCGATAAAGGCTCGGCATACACCGAATTGGACAACGGAGGTAAGCGAAGATAGCCAAAGTACAGGCAACTAATCCCGCGACGTATCTGTTCGATTCCTTTGAAACCTGTTGCCGGAGGGGACTTATGAACATGAGCTGCAACGCGCGTCACAGATCCTGATGTATGTCAAGTGGAAAAGTTTTATGTAGAAAGGGGGATATGTGTATGTTAAGTGGTTGGGCTTTGATAAATCACACAATTCTTGGTTTAAGATAGCCAAAGAAAGTACAGGCAACTAATCCCGCGACGTATCTGCTCCTCGATTCCTTTGGAAAACCCTACTGTTGCCGGAGGATTCTATGAACATGAGCTGCAACGCGTCACAGATCTGATAGTACTATCAAGTGGAAAAAGTTTTGCGTACGAAAAGGGGGGATAAGGTGTATGACAAGTGGAAGGGCTTTGATAAATAACACAATTCTTGGATAAAAAAAAATAATGTATTGTAAATAATACATGTTTCAATAATATACTATGATTCATATACATATACATGAGTGGCGAATTTTATTTTACACATTAATCGCACTATTTATATGAATGATTTAATAAATACTAATTTATATACATTTGCGGACAATTTGTAAACAATTTTTATATTATACTATAAAATTCCACTATTTATAATAAATACAATAATAATAATTTCTATTTTACAACGGTATATAATAATGTCCCCAGGGCGAGAGTGTCGGTCGAATCGGGTATGATATATCGCTTGTCGTCATACGGACTTAGAGCGATTTTGGATTCCGAAATGGTGTACACTTTGTGCAATTTAGACCGTATGCATGATTGTCTGCGAACCATTTCGATCTTCTTTTGTTGCAAACACTGCGCTTAGTCGACGAAAGATATCGTTCTGGCTAAGAAGTTGGTCTTGACTCCATTCGCAATCTTCGCATCTTTTTTGCCGTCTACGCGAAGTGCATACATTTTCATCCTTCATCAGCCCCGGAACCTTCTTATTTACGCGTGGCATATTATATGGATTGTCGGTAGGGGATAATCGCTTGTGTCGAATCTATCGATATTGTGCTTCATAGACTCGTAGATATCGTCGCACCGAATGTGATAAAATAAGACTGTCAGTGTCGGTGTGTAGAGATTTTACAATTTTGCCCGTGTTTAGGAGACGCATGTACTCGTGGTGAAATTCATACAAAACAAAGATTTTGATATGTCCAGAATGCACATACCCACGTATATCGGTTTGTTGAATTTCACCTCGAGTTTTCGCAGATTCAACAGCTACTAAATTTTCTCGAAAAAACACTTCTGCTGTGGAAATTCGGTTTCGCGATCATTGCCTCCCGCGCCATATCGCCCTTCCCAATGTAATCTCAAGCAAGTTTTACGATCCACATGGTTTCGTACATTTTCCATAGTTTTACCAAATACTGCGTTGTTCATCAATTTGTACAAAATTCTTTTTAAAGTCGTTTGGTCGTGCGCTTGTTCTAAATCACGATGTGTTGAGTTCAGATGTAATCGCGGAGCCAAGGGAGATTGAGCGAATTGAAGCACGCGGTGTATCTTTGTAATACGAAGACCGTGACGCGTGTGCACTGCTGCAGAGTTGCGATAATGGATTATGTAACGCTGCTTATCGTATACCGTCGCGAAGTAACTTGTCCTGCCTGCTGCCAGGTGGTTTTGGCACCGCAAGTCGGACAGAACGGCAGATCTGCATGAGCATCGATGCAGACGTTGCGTGGATATTCCAGATCTACACTCGAGAATGTATCCTGTGGAGCGAATCGATGCACCGATTGAAGATACGCTCAAAATTTACAACATCTTCGACCCCATTGAAATTTATCGTATGGTAGAGGCTGACACATTGCCCATCCATACAAATTGTTCACGTCAAAGTACATCAAGTGTCGATGACTCTTCCGATGCGTCGTAAGATGATATGTACTTGTTATTGGCATGTGTATCTTCCGGAACATTGACTTAAGCCCCCTACGCTTAAAAATTATGTATCACTGACATCCGATGAAGACAAAAATATGGAGAATGCTGGATGGGGCTTCTGAAACGACACGACGAGCTGGTAGTGAAAAATTATTTCAATTTTTGCGTCCGGCTCAAATATTTGCTGGGATTTTGCGAGGACTACAAAACGCATGGTTGAATTAATGCGCGTCACGAATTGATTTCTAATACGATCGCGCAACGATAACAATTCTCTGATTGGACCTCCAACGTTGGAACCAGAAATTGAATTACTTAAAGTGCAATGGCGGATGCCTTATGTGACGCTAAACGATGTTAATAAGCTATCGCTTTGCTACATGCTTTGGAAGAGATGGGCAAAACCTCGAGCATGAGTTTTCGCTCGTGGGATCTGTACGACAGCGATTTGGTATCTCTGCCTCTAACTCTTTCGGTGTCTCTCCTCCCTCAAATGCATTGCATGCCAACATGGTTCTATGCAGTTTCTGCTGATATCGCATAATTCTTTCCACTTGATTCACTCGTATGACGAATTAGTGCGCAAGATCGTTCAACACAGTTTCTCGCTGATTCCACATAATTCTACCAGAGATTCAGCGCTTCCACAGATATTATATTACATTCAACACGTGTCGAGACTTTTATCCTTGAGGCCTTATCCTTGGAGGCCCAAGTTACATGCAATCGCGCGATATGCTGCGATGTTAAGATTAGAACAAAAGCATTATGGAAAAAAAAAAATGGTAGCTTTAGAATAAAATGTGGTGGGGATTGCACCTCTATTTAAGCCGTCTCCCGGACGCTATTCCATCAATCGCTCAGTAGCTTCATGCTGAATTTTCGACGGAACAAATAGTGCTCTGAAAGAAAATGTGTAGTACCAGTGCCATGCGTTATTACGTTCCAATCGTGCAAGATGATGAATTGTATCTCTGTTTAAATATCGCGTGAGTCCGAGAAGGAAAAAACTCGGCCGCGATTCCCGTATCTATAAATGAATTCGCGTAATTTTAGATAGGTTCCGCTGACGAAGAATTTTTCATCAAGTCAGGTTCCAGTATACCGCGGACCATTTACGTGTTTTTGCTAGCCAGCTTCACTGGAATTCTGGATTCGGAGAATAAATTCCAGAAATCGTGTTATTAGCGCCGAGAGAGAGAGAAGAATCCGATTTATCGAATCCGAGATCGACAGCCGAGACGCGGCAGCGCCGCGTCGTGTGGCTATGCGGCGCGTAGCCGGCCAGGCCCAGTAGCGCGATGCGTCGCTATGCGACTGCGCTTGCGCGCGACGGAGCCTGCAGCCGTGGCCGTCGATGCTTGCAGATCGTTACGGATCATTCGTGAGCCGTCGGCGATCAGGAGCAGATCCTGTGACGATCTCCCATTTTCGTATCGAAGCTCCGAGGAGAATGAGACGATCTCTCTCCTCGTAATCGGATCAAGATTTGCGGATACATTTATTTATTCAGGAAAATCTCGTCATAGCGACTTTGAGATTTTCTCGAATAAAAGGACAATCTGCCTGTCAATGTTGCAGCGATCGCAGTACACGCCGCGCGTGACACGATCGTAGACGCAGGATTGTGATTGAACGTTGCAGTTCGTTGCCGCGACTGCGATGTTAGGGATTCGGTGTTAATCACTCTTCGAGTCTCTTCCTATTGAATACGGTTTGAGCCACTGTAACGGAGATACCGACATATTGGTTATCTCCTGGGTGGTGGTTCGGCGTTCGAAGGCGGATCGGAGAGGAACCGATCCAATCGCCCGTTAATAGGTGTGTACCACATAGAGTGCACCGACCGGTGGAGATTGTGGGTTTCATCGACCCGTGTGAGCTATACGGCGTAAGAGCAACCGGAAGTTGATACCCAGATATTGGTATCACTTCGCGGTGCTCACCGTGCACCGGGCTTTAGAGAACCCGCTCCAGTGAACTTACAGTCGTGAGGTGACAAGTGTTGGGAGCATAAGCGACCACTGGAACACAGGGGTTCGGGAAGCATCGGCCTTCCACCGCTGGCTACACCCACTACCAGATGTGAGTCGACTGGCACGCACTGGGCTGTGACCGTAGGGTGGTTAGGAATTGCAAAGCGACGTCGTCCTAATTCGGCGAGCCGCAGGCCAGGCTCCTCGTGAAGCGGGAACCGCCGACGAGGGGCGCCACGACAGAAGCTGCCGGGCGATTCTTTCAAGGAAAGGAATCGCTGTCTAGGCAGCTGCGTGGGTTGGCCGCAGGCCGTTCCTGAGGAGCCGCCGACGAGGTACTCCGTACCTGGACGAGACGTCCTCTTGCGTGGGTGAACAGCGTTCCAACGTAAGGATATAGCCATTGGCTGGAGCCTTACAACCTCCATTTGGTTTCCCGTCCGTGGCATTGCAGGAAGCGAACCCGGTAGATCAGAAGGAAGACCTCGTCTACCCGGTTGAAAGAGTGCGCTGCCGGTGATATCGTAAAAACGACGTATCACCGACCAAAGCAAAATAATACAGTCCACTAGCTATTGCGCTGAATTGCCAGTTAGCTCTCCCCTCCAAGCACATCAGACTGTCGCTGGAGCGCGAGACAATCAGCTGACGAGCGCGTAATCGGTGATTTGTCCGCAAAATAATTATACTTTCTGTATACTTTTGTACACAAGCCTTCGTATCTGTTCCTCAATTTCAAACACCTCGGCTCTTTCCTGCACCTTCAGCAAAATCGGAATCGTTCCCGCCAACACCGGAAGAATAACTCTGGCCACTGTGCGGTAAGCCTTCACCACCCTTTTTTTTTTTTTATTTTTTCGTGGAGAAAATCTTCGAAAGACTCCCACCCACCTCTTTGGGGAGAGGCGGGAGGGGTGTGTGGGATTCCCCGCGCCCATTACGCAACGGGCGCGGGACCTACCCACACAAAACCCCACGGTGACCTCTTCCAGCACGATTTGGGAGGATACCGGGAATCGCTCGAAGTATACTCTCCGGTTATCCCTCCCGTGCCCGGGCGCACAGTGCGCCAGTCGCGGGGGACAAACGGTCCCCCCGGAAATCGCCCTAGCTCTCATAGCGGCAGGACAGAGGCCACATCGTCCTGCCGCCATCCGTCCCGAGGCCGCGTTCTAGCGGCGGCTGCGAGCCTCCCAACTCGCACCCGCCGCGACCCCTCTTCTACCCTCCTCGGAGGCCGGCGGCTCATGGCCGCACGAGGTCACCGGAGGGTGCCGCTCTGGTACGCCGGACCCGGACAGGGAGGCACTGCTTCACCTCATCCGGTCCGACCCTACGCCGCCGCCTGGCGGTAGGGAATTCTCCTATCAGGACCCCCCTCCCAGCCTGGAGTCATGCACGCCACGCCGAGGGGTCCGCCCGCGTCGCCTGACGCCCAGGCGACGCTCTTCTCGCCACCAAACGAGCGCGAGCCTCTCAGCACGCCGCTGACGCTCGCGCTCCCTTCCGGCGGTCTCCTTCTGCAACATTGCGATTTCGCAGAAGCGGAGGCCACTGCCGTCCACTTCTTCCTCCGCTGCCGAGCATGGCGCGAACCATTCCCCGGCAGCGAGACATTCCGCCCGATGACGCCGACCAGGACACGGCGCTCCTCCCACGCAGCGCACACCTCGAGGGGTATGTTCCGCCGTGTCCCGCTTTAGCGTCACAATGGCAGCAACGCGCCGTCGGCTCCTTCCCTATCCGGCACCAGGTATCTCCCGAAGCTGCCATGCCCCGAGAAATTACATATGCCATCCTGTAAAGGCGAAGGCTTCCATGGCTTCTGTCCAGCCACTCACATAGGAGGTCCGAACAGCTCCTGACTGTCCGGTGCCCTCGCGGTAGGCAGAGCCAACGGCTCTTGCCACGCGTGCACCACGGACTGCCGGGCCTGGCGCTTCAACTCGCCCCAAAGCAGGTTCCTGCACACCCGGGACCGCCCTCAATCTTTCCGCGCGACGGTCGACGCGGGGTGACGATACATCATCGCGTGCGACCGCGCGAGGAGATCCATGGAGCGGCATCCCCGCAAGAACCGTCGCCTTGCCTCTCATGACACGGTCCGGTACCCGCGGACGACCCTTAGAGCCATCCGCCTCTGCACCTCTCATGCCGCGCCGGGAGGCCGCCAGGTCGTCGGCCCAGACGGGAGCCCTGCATGGACCACCGACTGAACCATTGCCACATAGAGGCGGCGAACCTCGGCCCGCCGGGCCCCAGGTTGGGCAGAATCCGGGCCCAAAGCCCCGACCATCCCTCTCCAGCCGGGGGATCAGGCAGGCGGAAATGCTCCTCCCGAAGCGTTATGGCTATCGAGGATCAGCCCCAGATACCTCATCTGGGGCTTCATCTCCGATATTAGCTCTCACCCACGCGGATCAGAGGGGTGGCGGATCCTGCCGAGGTGAATGGATGGCTATCACCTCCCGGTCTTATGGACCCGCCACCGTCATCCCCATCCCTCTGATCCGGCGCGAGAATCCTTCACCACCCCAAGTTTAATCCCACACTCTGCGCATTCACCAACTTTGTCCTGTTTGCCTCCAAATCCAGAGCTGGTGCCCAGATCGGAGCCACGCATACAATAGGACTGACTCCATCACTCTATAATAAGTGAGACCGGTCTTGTACCCTGGTCCACCTGATATTCGAGGTGATACGGGCCAACGCTGACATGAGGACCCCTGATTGCCTTCTTGCATGCATACTCAATGTGTACCCTGAACTTCTGAGTCGTATCAAAAAATACAGTCCTAGGTGGCATTTTAGCTCTGGTGGACAGTTTCAATCTAGTGTTTAGTACCTGCATTCTGAGCCGTCCAATCCTCTTCTTGTTCAACGCGATCGCTTCCGTTTTCTCCGGCGCCAAGGTAAGTTGATTCACCTCTAGCCATTCCAATATATCCTCAATTGACGTGCCCCCCAGCCTCTCCATCGTCTTGCTGACGATCTCTTTCTCCTCGACAATAGGGTCCAGATCTCTAATCTCAATCTCAGTCTTGGGCTTCAACGCCCTGACACTGAAAGACTCTCCAAGAGCAGCTTTTATAGCGTCTTTTGTTTCTGGAGCATTTCCAGCCTTCGTGAGCTCAATTAGTAGCTCCCCCTTTCGCGATTTCCTGACTGTTCTGGACGTTCTTCAGGTCATCTTTCATACTTCCTGCAATCTGCCTGAAGACATCCGCGTAAGTCTTGCCCCCTACCCGGTGAGACTGCGATCGCCTCAGTCCTGGGACCCAGCACTCCTTACCTTAGGCACCGCAACTCTGGGCCGGCCCCACCGTACCTTGGCACTGCCACTCTTAGATTGCGCCATTTGCAACCGTAACACCACCTGCACTAGAGCTTTGGTTTCCTCCCGCTTATTGTAACCGTCGCCCAACTTTCCACCTCCCTAACACCTCCTTTAGCCTCTTCCTAAGGGTTCAGTGCCCGATTGTAACAGCTTCCACACCCGCATCAGCCCTGGAAAACACATTCCACATTCTCTTCGACTCCCTTCTGCCTTCCTCACCTCCCAGGGCTAGCCAACACCCCGGACGCCTCTTTTCTTATATCGTCCTTAACTCCTAACCCGCGACTATCCCGGCTCCTAACCACGCTCCTGTCTCTCTCCATCCGAAACGCCGATCCCAAGACATCCCGGTTCTCCCACAAGGCCCTCACAGCACGCACACATCCTTTCAACCCTTCCTGGTAGACTCTCCTGGGTACTCCTTGTTCACATTTCTTATTACCTTCCAGGTAGGTAAAAGAGCCACTCCAAACATTTCCCCCACAGCCTTGATTCCCTCAGACATGCCGCTCCCTCAAAGGTGTGCGCTCAAACTCAAACTCACCCGTCGAAGCATCCTCCTCCACTTTCTCCCCACTCCCAACACACCCACCCCCAGCCAGCTCCCACTCCCTCGCTGCGTTCCTCTCCCCCAATTTAGGTTCCTATCTTCCTCCCGCAGAGTAACCTCTTTGTTTTCAAACTTCTAGCCTTCAAGCTTTCACTAAACTTTTTGTTTTTCCTTTCCCTAGGTCACTGCTGCCAACCAACGGATCATCACTGCCGGACTGATCTTCTTCCCCATTTCGCAGGTCAACCAGATCAAATCCACCGAGCCACCAGAGTCACCCGCATAACTGCCACCCAGGAACGCACCAGCCCGCACCACTGAACCCTCGCTCCTATTCGGCGTTCTAGAGGTAAGCGCCGATCTCTTGCGCAAAAATCCGGGGTTTCTCAACCCCTTTCTTCTTTCAAGAAGAATTTCACCACCCTTTTTTTTTTTTTTTTTTTTTTTCGTGGGGAAAATCTTCGAAAGACTCTCTCCCACCTCTTTGGGGAGAGGCCATTATAACGGGCGCGGACCTACTCCACTAAAAACCCCCACGGTGACTCCTTCCGCGCACGATTTGGGAGGATACCGGGAATCGCTTGAAGTATACTTCCGGTATCCTCCCCGTGCCCGCGCTTTGCGCCCACCCGCGGGGGGACAAACGGTCCCCCCGATAATCACCCTGTCTCATAGCGGCAGGACGAGGTCACATCGTCCTGCCGCCATCCGTCCCGGGGCCGCGTCTAGTGGCGGCTGCGAGCCCCAACTCGCAACCGCCGCGACCCCTTTTCTACCCCCTCGGAGGCCGGCAGCTCATGGCCGCACCAGGCCACCGAGGGTGCCGCTCCGATGCGCCGGGCCCGGACGCAGGAGGCACTGCCACCCCATCCGGTCCGACCCCTGCTTCCGCCTGGCGGAGGGGGCCCTATCAGGACCTCCCTCCCTGCCTGGGTCATGCGCCACGCCGAGGGGGCCGCCCGCGTCGCCTGACGCCCAGGTGGGCGACGCCTTCTCTCGCCACGCAAACGAGCGCCGAGCTTCAGCACGCCGCTGACGCTCGCGTTTCCTTCCGCGGTGCTCCTTCTGCAACATTACGATTTCGCAGAAGCGAGCGCCACGGCCGCTTCACTTCTCACTCGCTGCCGAGCATGGCGCGCACCATGCCCGGCAGCGAGACATCCCGCCCGATGACGCCGATCAGGACACGGCGTTCACCCTCCCATGCAGCGCGCATACCTCGAGGTATGTTCCGCCGTGTTCTGCTCAGCGTCACAATGGCAGCAACGCGCCGTCGGCTCCTTCCCCTATCCGGGCACATTTTCCACCACCCTGGGTCCAACTGCTTTATTGCTGCATCCAGCAAGAAGAGACGGAGACGTACTACCCGCCTCATGCACCGATAGCCCCTCTTCAACAGGACTTTCAACCCCTTCTTTCCTGCCCAGTCGCGCCGCAGACTATACCGCAGCATCGTCTAACCCCTCCCTTCCATCTTCAAATATTTCTTGGTGCTTTTTCAGATTCCATTTGGCAGTGTGGTTTTTTCATACGGTTCGGCTTACATTATGGCACCCCTACCGCGGTAGGGGTACTTCCCCGCGTAGATAATAATCTCCTAATTATGATATATACAGAAGCCGAGAAGCGGTTTGTCGGGTGGTCAACCCTATGTGTATCTAATGCTCTACTAAAAAATGATACGGGATAGGCCCGCGCCATATTTGATGTTAAAGGTTTTACGTCACCCCTATCGAAAGAGAGACGCCGGATCCGAACCGACGCCTGACCCAAACCTCAGGCTAGACGGTGCGCCGATTTACCATACGGTGCTCCGGATATGAGGAAATATCGACCACATAATCCTCCAATTCCTGCGCCCGGTAATCCCACTTCCAACCCCGACATAGGCTCCAGTCGGCCGATGAGTGAGCGGTTCTTTCCACGTTCAACATGCGGTTTCACGGGAATTTCTGCCATAATTTCAGGACTTACACTTACCCTGCATATTACTTCCGCAGAGGTCAGGTACTAACATCACTCACCGACCCCGGTCGGCGAGCTACTACTCCCCCTTGGTAAGAATCTATCGGGAATATCCACGAGACACCGATCGCAGCCCATTCACACACACACATTCATACTGGTGTTTGGTCAACCGCGGGAGCTTTCGCTCCGACCTCAAGGATGCCATGCGAGGATGCAGACACCAGCCTTCTTAGGTTGATGACCTCATCCTCGCATCCCATTCCAGCGGCTGCCCCTATCCGCCACCTGGGGACGCGCCACGTAGGGGTTCACCTCCCCTGCCGCCTGGACAACCAAAACGGGCAAGTGCGTGAAAACCTTTATTTTTTTTTTTTTAACGTGGGGAAATCCTCGCTTGGACATCCCGAGGCCCTATGTGAGGGGGCCTCGAGGGGCAGTGCCGGACTCTTACCGGCTAAAGCCCCACGGTGACCGTCCTTTCCGGCGCTGCGAGGAGGGACCGGGAACCTAGTGAGACATCACAGAGTCCCCCGCCGCGCCTTGCCTGGCGAGGCTCCTCCCGGGGGGAAGGACGACATGTCCTACCCTGATTTCTTCCGCCACGGACGCCCAGGTCACCCGACGCCCCGCAGCCCCTGGGGCTGCTCTTCGGGGCTCGGGCCCCTGGCACCGAGCACCTGCACCCCCCCGGGGCGGCCTCCCAATCTCCGGGTGGGGGTCGGAGGAGAGTGCTGGCGGGCCGCCCCACTTCTGGAGGTCCCACTAGACCTCAAGGGCGTCGGAGGGGGCCAGGAGGCGAAGGATGCCTCGCTCTGGCCCCTCTCCGAGCCCTCCCTCTCCGAGCGGGATGCGCGGGCCGCTCGCGTTTCAGCTGGCGGCGACTCCTTCCTGTGACATAACAACTTCACAGAAGGGGAGGAGGCCACCACCACCAGGTTTTCTCGCTGGCCACCATCTTTCCCACTATGGTAGCCAGCGAGAGATTTCTTCCCACATCTTGAACCAGAACACGGTTCTTCCATTCGTACCCACGCTGGGCAGACTTCCAGCGTGTGCTGCGCCGTGTCCTGGGGTCCTCCACAATGG
>JASGYR010000180.1:0-141572 GCA_030068185.1 Colletes collaris | reverse complement strand
TTAGTTACTGAGTTTTTAGTTTCTTTAGTTTCTTTGTTTCTTAAGTTTCTTTGCTCTTAGTTATCTTAGTTTCTTAGTTTCTAGTTTCTTAGTATCTCTGCCTTCTTAGTTTCCAGTTTGTTAGTTAGTTTCTTAGTTTCTCTGTTTCTCATATTTTCATTGTTTCTAGTTTCAAGTTTCTTAGTCTCTTTAGTTTCCTAAAGGCTCTCTTAGTTGAAGTGCTCAGTTCTCATAGTTCCCTACTTTCTAGCTTCCTTAGTTTCTAAGTTTCACAGCTCTTAGCTTCTTAGTATCTTAGTTTCTTAGTTTCTAGTCTCAAGAATAATGGAGTTTCTCTTAGTTTCTTTAGCTCTTAGTTTCTTAAAGGTTTCTTGGTTTCTTATTTCTTTGGTTTCAGAGTTTACTTAGTTTTAGCTCTCTCAGTTTCTAGTGTTAGTTAGTTTCTTAGTTTCTTAGTTTCTTAGTTTCTTAGTTTCTTGGTTTCTCTGATTTCTCTTGGTTTCTAGCGCTTCCTTAGTTTGCCTCTAGTTTCTCAGTTTCTTGGTTTCTTTGGTTGATAGCATCTTTGTTTCTTTAGTTTCTTAGTTTCATAGTTTCTCAGTTTCTCTTGGTTTCTAGTTCTCATTTCCTTAGGCCCTTAGTAACTCAGTTTCCTGGGCTTCCTAGTTTCTTCGTTAGTTAGTTTCTGCGATTCTTAGTTTCTTAGTTTCTTAGTTTCTTGGTTTCTTGGTTTCTTGGTTTCTTGGTTTCTTTGTTTCAGTTTAGTTTCTTAGTTTCTCAGTTTCCTTTGGTTTCTTGGTTTCGGCTCTTGGTTTCTTAGTTTGCTCATAGTTTCTTAGTTTCAGTTTTCGTTTCTTAGTTTGATAGTATCTTTGTTTCTAGTTTCTTTAGTTTCATAGTAGTTTCTCTAGTTTCTTAGTTTCTTAGTTTCTTAGTTTGTTAATGTTCTTAGCTACTAGTTTCTTAGTTTCCTGCTTTCTTAGTTAGTTAGTTTCTTGTATTCCTGAGTTTCTTAGTTTCTTAGTTTCTTAGTTTCTAGTTTCTTGGTTTCTTAGTTTCTTAGCTTCTTAGTTTCTTAGTTTCTAAGTTTCTTAGCCTCTTAGTTTCTCATTTTGATAGTATCTTGGTTTTTGCTCTAGTTTCTGGTTCTTAGTTTCTTAGTTTCATAGTTTCTTAGTTTCTTAGTTTCTTTGTTTCTTAGTTTGATAGTATCTTTGTTTCTTAGTTTCTTAGTTTCATAGTTTCTTAGTTTCTTAGTTTCTTAGTTTCTTAGTTTCTTAGGTTCTTAGTATCTCAGTTTCTTAGTTTCCTAGTTTCTTAGTTAGTTAGTTTCTTAGATTCTTAGTTTCTTAGTTTCTTGGTTTCTTGGTTTCTTTGTTTCTTAGTTTCTTAGTTTCTTAGTTTCTTAGTTTCTTAATTTCTTAGCTTCTTAGTTTCTTATTTTCTTGGTTTCTTGGTTTCTCGGTTTCTTGGTTTCTTAGTTTCTTAGTTTCATAGTTTCTTAGTTTCTTAGTTTCTTTGTTTCTTAGTTTGATAGTATCTTTGTTTCCTAGTTTCTTAGTTTCATAGTTTCTTAGTTTCTTAGTTTCTTAGTTTCTTAGTTTCTTAGTTTCTTAGTTTCCTAGATTCATAGTTTCTTGGCAACTTACCTTCCTAGTTTCTTGGTTTCTTACTTTCTATGTTTCTTAGTTTCTTAGTTTCTTAGTTTCTTAGTTTCCTAGTTTCTTAGTTAGTTAGTTTCTTAGTTTCTTAGTTTCTTAGTTTCTTAGTTTCTTAGTTTCTTAGTTTCTTAGTTTCTTAGTTTCTTAGTTTCAGTTATTTTGCTTCTAGTTTCTTAGTTTCACAGTTTTCTAAGCCACAGTTTCTTAGTTTTCTACTTAGTTTATAGTTTCTTTGTTTCTTAGTTTCTAGCCTTAGTTTAGTTAGCTTCTTAGTTGTTGCTTTGTTTCTCTTATAGTTTAGTTTAGTTTCTGTGAGTTTCTTAGTTTGTCAGTTAGTCAAGTTAGTTGTAAAGTTGTTAGTTATTGTTGATAGTTACCTTAGTTAGTTTGTCAGAGTTAGTTAGTTTGCCTGTTAGTTGAAGCTTAGTTGCCAGGATAGTTGGTTATTTGCAGTTAGTTAGTTAGTTTGCATGATAGTTAGTTGGTTTGTCAGTTAGTTAGTTTGTTAGTTGTCCTAGTTAGTTAGTTAGTTTGCCAGTTACTTATTTGCTTGCAGTTATTAAGCATTGCAAATATTTAATTAGTTTGTCAGTTAAGTAGTTATTATACAGGTAGTTACTTAGTTTGTCAGTTAGTTAGTTATTTGCCACATTTAGTTTTATATGCAAATTAGTTAGATTAGTCTTATAAGTTTGTTAGTTATTTTGTCAGATAATTAGTTAGATTGGATGTTATTCTAGTTTGTATGCAGTTAGTTAGTTAGTTTGCAGTTATTTGCAGTTAGTTAGTTAGTTTGTGTTAGTTAGTTAGTTTGTCTTCAAGGCTGGTTAGATATGTTGCAGTTAGTTAGTTAGCTTTGTGGGATAGTTAGTTAATTTTGTCAGATAGTTTGTTAGCTCTGCCAGTTATTATTGAGATTCCTGTTAGCTAGTTAGTTATTTGTCAGCTAGTTAGTCAGTGTGCTAGTAACTTAGTTTGCTTAGTTAGTTAGTCATACTGTGTTAGTTAGTTAGTTTGTCAGATAATTTGCAATTAGTTTACAGTTAGTTAGTTAGTTTGGCAGTCTATTAGTTAAGAAGGCTTCAGTTAATAATCTCTTAGTTTCTTAGCACTTAGTTAGTTAGTTTGTCAGATAGTTAGTTATTGAACCCAGTTAATTTGTCAGATGGTTTGCCTTAGTTCAGTTAGTTGCTTTAAAGGCTTCCTGTTGAGTTAGTTAGTTAGATTGTCAGTTAATAGGATGCCAGTTAGTCAGTGCATAGTTAGTTAATTAGATTGTCAGTTAGTTAGTTGTCAGATAATGCAAATAGTTAGTTAGTTTGCAGTTAGTTAGCCTATTAGTTTGAAGTCTATTATTTAGTTTGTCACTTAGTTAGTTAGTTTGTCACTTAGTTAGTTAGTTAGTTTGTCAGTTAGTTAGTTAGTTTCCAGTTAGTTAGATAGTTTGCAGTTAGTTAGTCAGTTTGCAAATAGTTAGTTAGTTTGTCAGATAGTTAAAGGTAATGCCAGTTGTTAGTCAAGTTAGTTTAGAGTTAGTTAAATTCTAGTTTTGCAAAGTTAGATAGTTAGTTTGTCAGATAGTTGGTTAGTTTGTTGCAGTTAGTTGTTGAGTTTGCAGTTAGTTAGTTAATTAGTTTGTCAGATAGTTACTTAGTTTGTCAGTTAGTCAGAGTTAGTCTTTGCAAAGTTAGTTAGTTAGCTTCCATTGCAGTAAATTAATTTGTTTGTCAGTTAGTTACTTTGCAGATACACAGTTAGTTTGTCAGTTAGTTAGTTCGTTTCCAAGTAAGTTAGTTAGTTTGAAGTTAGTTAGTTAGTTTTGCAGATAGTTAGTTAGTTTGGCCTGTTAGCTAGCTAGCTTGCCAGATTAGTTAGTTAGTTTATTGTGTTAGTTTAGTTTGTCAAATTTCTAGTTAGTTAGTCAGTTACTTAGTTATTTACAGTTAGTTAGTTAGCTCTGTGCCAGTTAGTTAGTGCAGTTAGTTAGTTAGTTTGGCAGATTGTTAGTTAGTCGTCATTTGAAGTTACTTAGTTTATCAATTTCAGTTAGTTAGTATGCAGTTAAGTAATTAGTTTGTCAGTTAGGTAAGTTAAATAACCCAGTTAGTTACTTATTTGTCAGTTAGTTAGTTAGTTTGCCGGTCAGTTACTTATTTGTCAGTTAGTTAGTTAGTTTGTCTGCTAGTTAGTCTGTATGCAGTTAAGTTAGTCAGATTGCAGTTGTTAGTTTAACAGTTCGTTAGTTAGTTTCAAGTTAGTTACTTAGTTTGTCACTTTAGTCAGTTAGTTTGCAGCTGTTAGTCAGTTTATAAAGGTTAGTTTGCTCGTTAGTTAGCTAGTTGCTTTGTTAGTAAGTTATTTGTAGTTACTTAGTTTGTCACTGTTGCTTAGTTTGCAGTTAGGTTGTAGTTAGTTGTCATTGCTAGTTAGTTAGTTTGCCAGTTAGTTAGTTAGTTTGCAGGTAGTTAGTAAGAATGCAGTAAGTTAGTCAGATTGACAATAGTTAGTTAGTTTTTATTGATAGTTAGTTAGTTTGCCAGTTAGTCAGTTAGTTTGTGAGTTAGCTAAATCTTAGTTTGTAGTTAGATAGTTAGTTTGTCTGTTGGTTAGTTTGTTGCAGTTAGTTAGTTAGTTTGCAGTTAGTTAGCTAGTTTGTCAGATAGTTACTTATTTTGTCAGTTAGTCAGTTACTTTTATAGTTAGTTAGTTAGTTTGCAGTGTAAATTAATTTGCTTAATAGTTAGTTAGAAGGCTTTGCAGATAATAAACAAAGTTACTTTGTCAGTTAGTTAGTTCGTTTCAGTTAGTTAGTTAGCTTGCTGTTAGTTAGTTGGTTTGCAGATAGTTAGTTAGCTTGCCTGTTAGTTAGCTAGTTGCCAGTTAGTTAGTTAGTTAGTTTACAGTTAGTTTAGTTTAGTTTGTCACTTAGTTAGTTAGTTTGCAGTTAATTAGTTAGTTTGCCAGTTAGTTAGTTAGTTTCAGTTAGTTAGTTAGTGTGCAGTTAGTTAGTTAGTCATATGATTGTTAAAGGTCAAATACAGTTTAGTTAATAGCTTATCACTTTGCAGTTAGTTAGTATGCAGTTAGTTAATTAGTTTGTCAGTTAGGTAGTTAGTTAATCTAGTTAGTTACTTAGTTTGTCAGTTAAGAAGTAGTTTTGCTGGTCAGTTACTTAGTTTGTCAGTTAGTTAGTTAGTTTGTCTGCTAGTTAGTCTGTAAGGTGTTAGTTAGTCAGATTGCAGTTAGTTAGTTAGTTTCACAGTCTGTTAGTTATTTCCAGTTAGTTACTTAGTTTGTCACTTATCAGTTAGTTTGCAGCTAGTCAGTTTGCAGGTAGTTAGTTTGCCTGTTAGTTAGCTAGTTGTTAGTTAGTAAAGTTAGTTTGTAGTTAGTTACTTAGTTTGTCACTTAGTTAGTTAGTTTGCAGTTATTGTAGTTAGTTAGTTTGCCAGTTAGTTATTAAGCCTAAAGTTAGTTAGTTAGTTTGCAGTTAGTTAGCTTGGGTTTGTGTTAGTTAGTTAGCTTGCAGTTAAGTTAGTCAAATTTGCAGTTAGTTAGTTAGTTTGCCAGTTAGTTAGTTAGTTTGCTTTCTAAAATTAGGTACTTAGTTTGAAGTTAGTTAGTTATTTGATTGTTAGTTAGTTTGCCAGTTTGTTACTTAGTTTGTCACTTAGTCAGTTACTTTGCAGTTAGTTAGTTAGTTTGGTAAATTAATTTGCTTGTCAGTTAGTTATTGTTTGATACACAGTTAGTTTGCTGTGTTGCTAGTTACTCTGTGCATTAGTTAGTGTGTGCAGTTAGTTAGTTGGTTTATGTGATTGTTAGTTGGGTTTGCTATTTAGTTACTTAGTTTGTCACTTAGTTAGTTAGTATGCAAAGCGTTAGTTATTTTGTCAGTTAGGTAGTTTGTTACCCAGTTAGTTACTTATTTTGTCAGTTAGTTAGTTAGTTTGCCAGTCAGTTACTTAGTTTGTTAGTTAGTTAGTTAGTTTGGTTCTGTTAGTTAGTCTGTCGGTAGTTAGCGTCAGTCGCAAAGTTAGTTTGTTAGTTTGCCAAATAGTTAGTTAGTTTCCAGTTAGTTACTTTAGTTTGTCAAAGGTCAGTTAGTTTTGTATTAGTTAGTTAGTTTTGCAGGTAGTTAAGTTATATTTTGTTTGCCTGTTTAGTTATCTAGTTACCAGTTAAAGGTTAGTTTGCAGTTAGTGTCTTAGTTTGTCACTTAGTTAGGTTAGTTTGCAAAGTTATTGTAGTTAGTTAGTTTCCAGTTAGTTAGTTAGTTTGCAGTTAGTTGGGTTAGTTTCCAGTTAGTTAGTTAGTTAGTTTGCTAGTTAGTCAGCTAGTTTCGGTAGTAAATTTCTTAGTTTGTCAGTTATTCAGTTTGTATGCAGTTAGTTAGTTTGTTTGCAGTTAGTTAGTTAGTTTGTCTTTCGCTGGTTAGTTTGTTGCAGTTAGTTTGTTAGTTTAAGTTTGATAGTTAGTTGATTTGTCAGATAGATTGTTAGTTCGCCAGTTAGTTGCTTAGTTTCCTGTTAGTTAGTTAGTTAGATTGTTTAAAGCAAGTTAGTCAGTGTGCCAAGTTAGTTACTCAGATTGTCAGTTAGTTAGTTAGATTGCAGTTAGTTAAGGTTAGTTTGCAGTTAGTTAGTTAGTTTGCAGTTAGCGTTAGTGAGTTTGTCTGCTAGTTAGTTTGTTTGCAGCTAGTTAGTCAATTTGCAGTAAGTTAGTTACTTTGTCAGTTAGTTAGTTAGTTTGCAGTAAATTATTTAGTTTGTCCGTTAGTTAGTTAGTTTGTGAGTTATTCAGTTTGTATGCAGTTAGTTAGTTAGTTTGCAGTTAGTTAGTTAGTTTGTCTGCTGGTTAGTTTGTTGCAGATAGAAGTATAGTTTGCACAGTTAGTTAGTTTGTCATATAGTTACTTAGTTTGTCAGTTAGTCAAGTTACTTTGCAGTTAGTTAGTTAGCTTGCAGTAAATTAATTTGCTTATCAGTTAAATAGTTTGCACATACAATAGTTATTTCTGTTGTCAGGGATAGTTAGTTAGTTTGCTAGTTAGTCAAGTTAGTTTGTGAGTTAGTTAGTTAGTTTGCAGTTTGTTAGTTAGTTTGCAGTTAGTTAGTCAGTTTGCAGATAGTTAGTTTGTTAGAGTACTAAGGGGCTCTTAACTAGGTTCCGGACGAGGGAAAAGACAGGGCAGAGAAATTGTTACAAGATTTTATCTAATTTTTTCTTGCCACAAAAACAGAGACAAATAAAAGAATGGTACAATTAGAAATACAGATCTGCAAAGTAGTAGTATAGCTATGGGGATTCTAACCCATGTAGCAAATGGGGAAAGGGTCGAGGGGAAGTGATGGCGCGCAGGGGAGTGCGGTATGAAGAACTCTGGGCGCGGGGCCTGTGGGGAATCGAAGATTGGTTAAGCGCACACGAGCCGCGGCGTGGGGGATGTCAGGGATTAGTCTGGCCGAGCTGCCGCGGGGACCTCTCCGCAGACCTGGCCTGCCGTCGGAAATTTTTAAGAGGGGGAATGATCCCTGAAAACTTTTTATACCGAACTGAGGGAGGGGATAATCCCCAGCACTCTTTTTCTACACCCACAGGTATTTCACTTGTCTTTTCGGCGTTCTTGCACGCTTGATGAGATCGCAAAAAGAATGCACACAATGCTCAAGCTAAGTGAAAATATTTACAGCTAGCGAAAAAAACAACACATCATTCGGCCTGTAAATCTATTCTTTCTATTTATTATTCTAGTACCTCGTAGAAATTCAACAGATTTTTATAGTTCACTGTGGTTAGATTTGGTCAAACTCTTGCAGACGCGTTATAGAAAATGGTTAATATCATTACGAAACACAAGAAATAAAAAGTTTACTACCGTATAATAAAATGCGAAAAATTTATTCGAAAAATTGCAGCTCCTCTTTCATCCAGAGTCGAGTCTCGCTGCAACGATGCGTTTTCGCGCTTTGTCAGCGAGTACGTTATCTGCCGCGTGCCTTTCGCCGAGGTGCCTTTCAACCTCTCCTTATTCACACGCATCTGGCTTTCCTCTCTTCTCTGAACATCTATCAACCACCTATCGTAAATTACTTCGAACATGCATCGAACCTCTATCATACCTCTTTGAACGCGCAGCGAGCATCTATCATACCACTTTGAACAATATCGTACCACTTTGACCATGTATCGAATGTGTATCGAACCACTCTGAATTATTCTATCAAAACGTCTCATCAAACGTCTATCATACCACTCTGAACATGTATATAGTACCACTTCTTGATCGCATGGTTGAACCGCTTCTCTACATAATAGTAATTATAACTATAGTCTTAATCTAGCACATCATGTGCAGGAGGTTAGGTTAGGGAGGTGTGAAGAAACAAAATTTTTATATATTAAAAATTAATTATATTTATTTATCGCATTTCTCTCTGGCGTTTAGACCACCAGTTAGAATATTTTAAATAGCATTTTGTATGGTACAATGGCTTTGCGTGTCTGTCACATCGTAAGGGTATTAAGTTTATTTAGCTTTTTGTGAGATATGGTAATCCTCGTAGTCCATGTCCAGTGTCTCAATGATTACGCTCGCACGCGACATTTTTCATCGAGGAAATCCGCAAATAGTCTCGTTTCTGCAGCCCTTCAACATATGCGATATGCGGTGTGTCATCTTCTTCATCGACAACAGCTTTCGTAATTACCATTTAGCCATACCATACGGAACGTGTTCCATCTTCCCACCGTAGTCCGTGATGTTTTGCCGTCAACCACCGGATGCATGATTTGTCAGATTTCGTGTAAGAAGATATTGCGGCATCGAACTCCCAAATATATAATGCGAGAGAATTGTCCCTTTTCGTAGGACACAGCCACTTCCTTCACAACAAATCTTCCATCAACACCGAACCCTTGCAGGTCAACAACAAGTTGGTACGGTCATTATCGAAACACTTTAGAGATCCGCTCACTTCTGCCATAGCGGGAGAATGCGGTTCTTCTCGTAAAGTATCTCTATTTTCGCGATGAAAATTTGTACGAATTCTGGCGCACGCAGAGGGCAAAGTAAGTAGCGTTGGGATTTAATTGATTTTATGCACCACGTTTGTCAGCGGATTGCGGTCAACTCACCCGGATCATGCAAAATGAGCACAGTAGGCTATAGTATTTTGTTGGCACATTCTCTTGCCAATCGAATTCTATGCGCACGTCCACGGTGCTATTCATGATCGACTCCATTTGTCGCGAGCAGTCAATCACCACGAGGGGGCTAAATTGTAAAAATTCAGCAAACGGTGAATAATGCGTCAAGCGGTAACTATGTCCGCAATACGATTTTGATGGAAAATGCGTATACATGCTAAACAAGATGGCGTAGTCTGATTCTTTGTCAAAGTCCAAGTCTGGCGTCATCGTACGGGATAAAATTCACAGTTGAGAAAAAGTTTTATATTGGTCAATTTGCAGTGGTCAAACCGAGTACCATCTTCGGTCATCACATCTTTGCGAGCAGCCTGGTAAGAGCAAAGCGATAACATATCGCGGCTTCTCCAGTCGTGCGGCGGCCTTGACGGGCTCACGAATGCTTGGTCGTGCTCTGTAAGAGAGGATACTCGTACAGATCCCACGAGCGAAAACTAATGCTCAGGTTTTGCCCACTTTCCAAGGCATGCTAGCAGCGATAGCTTATTAACATCGTTTAGAGTCACATGAGGCATCCGCCATTGCACTTTGGCAATCCAATTTCTGGTTCCAACGTTGGAGGTCCAATTAGAGAATTGTTAATGCCAGCGATCGTATTAAAAATCAATTCGTGACGCGCATTAATGTTCATGCGTTTGTAGTCCTCGCAAAATCCCAGCAAATATTTGAGCGGGACGCAAAAACGAAATGATTTTTCACTACTTAGCTCGTCGTGTCGTTTCAAGCCCCATCCAGCATACTCCACATTTTTCTTTGTCTTCATCGCATGCCAGTAAGCATAATTTTTAAGCGTGCTAGTTATCCCAACGCTTCTGCTGCAGATCAATCTCCACACCATTCAGCTCTATATCGAATCTCATCAAATATGAACGCCATGGTCTATTTCCCAACATCACTGGTTGAAGCATCATTTGGCTTATGTATCACTTTCCCTCCACGTAGAGGAAACTTTCTACACGGCAATGTGTATAAATCGGTTGCTGCATAGGTATTCTTATTTCATCACTGTGTCCAAACGTTGTGCTAACGTATGGGTTGTATGTGTGAGTCTCGATTTAACAATGCGATCATCAAACGCCGGCTTCCCTCCAAATGCTTAGAATGTCAGCTATTTTCAACTTAAATGCGCACAATGAATCCCAATGATTTCGTGCAATGTTTGCAGCACTGAGCCTCTTCGTTTTAGCGCATTCAGAGCTGTTGTTGCTTGGGCAAGGTTGTCGTAGACAATTTCGTTTGGAAGAAACGTGTTTCTGGAGTCGTGCAACACAAGCATCTCAATCGTTCGCACCACAGGGAATATAGTCGTCGTCGGCGCACGTGCACTCTGATGGCAATCTCTTCACCTCGAAAATCCAGCAATCGTCCGTTTTGATCCACAACGCGCGTTTCGTTAGATCCGTAATGATCCTTGCGGTGATTGGAATAGTAAATGATCTGGTGCGGGTTTTCCGATATCTTATATCCAAGCGGGACTCTCGGAGAAAAATTCATGTATCGGGCGTAATATCGCTTCCCATTGTTGTACGCGCCAAAGCGGTCACACAACATTCAATGAGAATAATGTTTACGCTCATGACTGGGTCGGGTCGTCCGATCTGTGCCACTGCCCCGGTTCTAATTCCCGATTCGCCGAGAATCCCAATAGCGATCCAATGTTATTGGGTTTCGTAAAGTCTACGGCAAACGAGCAGTACAGCCTCGCTTTCTGCAAAGCGTTGTTGTTGGGGCGTAACATTATAGGATACATATCATTGTCACCATCATCATCATCGGTACCACCGAGATTTTGAGGATATCGCTCAAGCAATCGCTGCTTTAAATACTTCGGCAATGGCGTTCAGTCTCGTAGGAGCCGGAATCATCGTAATGTATTCCGTGGCCAGTGTCGACGCTGCTGTTGTTGTTGGCGTCATAGTTTGTGGTGAAGTAGAATCTATCGTTGCTCGAGTCGATGTTACTGGGTATTGTATATGATACGTTTCAAAGGTTGTTAGACCAAGCTCGTAATCATCGTCGCTCAAATCTATGGGTGGAAAGTAGCTTACAACGAGGGTGCTACTCTCGCCAGTTAGAGTCAATGTTAATCAATATATTCCTGTTAGAAACTGCTCGACTAGTACTGAATCAGAGTGGCGGGGGACAATCCTTAAATTTGGTGCCAATCGTTTGTAGAAAGCGCAGACGAAGTTGTCCACAAACAGCTCTGATCATACTCCTGATAAGACGTTCGGATTGTATTCACTTTTCACATCATCATTACATCCAAATATTGTGTCAATTCCTTTAGGCGGTCGAAGATTGCCAAAGCTGTCGCGAAGTATACAGCCTGATGCCCTTCTTCTTCGCATACGCTACCCAATGAGTCCTTTAAGGCCCCTCGACATTGTCCAAATTCACGATACCGTTCTTGCTTCTGACGTACTCCTCCGGCTGGTAGCGCGTTGCGCATATAAACACCTCTAATGAATGGAATAAGCATACGTTTTGCCAACACATTCAATTGCATGTCGGTAATTACACCATGAGTATTTTTATTGTCTTTCTTCGGCGTTTTTTTTTTTTTGTTTTTTAGTTTCTGAGATTCCCTGTCCGCATGCTTAGATGCAGTCAGATGAAAACCACCATCTTCCATGGAGCGATTATGACGTACTTCCTGCAAACGACGTTGCGCTGCTCTTATTATCGTTTACCGCCTTGGCGAACCTCGCCCACCGCCAGCTAATGATCCGGGAGAACACTCTAGCAAAGGGAGAGAAGTGGTAATATACCACCCCGTTTGGCCACTGGAAGAATCCGCTTTTGCGATGCTTTTCTTACAGTCCTTTTGCAGGGTTTTGTTTTCATCCCCATTCCGATTTTCGTCTTGGCCTTCATAGCTGCCCAAACTGCTGTAGCAGCTCCTCTTTCACCCAGAGTCGAGTCTCGCGCAACGATGCGTCTCCGCGCTTTGTCAGCGAGTACGTTATCTGCTGCGTGCTCTTCGCTGGAGTAGTCGTTATGCTACGCAAATATGCAATATCAAACAGGACACGCCAAATCCAACGGATTGATGCCTCAGATCACCTCAAGCCAATCGTTTTGCCAGATGAGTTCCTGGCCCACAAAACCGATATCCTGGGATATGTAATTCGATAGGTAGCGCGTTTGAATCGTTTGATTTAACAAACCACCGCCTTTCTTTACTCTCGTCGGCAACATCTACGGTGCAGTTTTTAATCAGCGCGGTGCTGGACCGTCGATATGCGTGTTCGCTGCCAAGGGCGATTATAATGTTCCAGACACCGACGATAATACCACGAACACCAGAATCGGCTTTTATATGTTTCAGGGAGTCTGTCCCACAACTGGTCAATGCGTCTCACAAATTCTTGAAGTAGTATAATCTTTTTGGGCATATATATCAGCTGCTCAGAGGTTATGTCTTTAATGTCGCAATTATCCGGCAGAACTGATAGCCATTTTCGCATACTGGAGCTGCTTTGCTTCGACGTGGACCTATAACAGGGACGCATAGTCGCTTCGATGTCGTCAAAAATCATTTTTCGCGGTTTGCAGCGAGGATGCGATTCAGGCGACAACCTGCGACTATACGCGTGTCAAAATTTGATGATAAATCGCAAATGATGTCCTGGAAAACAAAACGCAGACACGGTAGCATGCTGCCAAACACTATCCGCATCCTCATTTGCGTATTCATCAAATTGCGTGAAGACCAATGTGCTGGTGAGCTTGTTGGAAAGTCCTCACGCCGTTCGCTTCGAGAACGTATACGTGTATTCTAAAGTCGTTGCCGCATGTCGAAACATCAGTATTTGGAGAATTTATTGGCTCCGATAGATGAAATCGGCTACTTATACGTTTTCAAATAACAGTGACGTCATCCCACCGAGCGAATCGCTTCCGAATTCCATTTTTATCTTTGATGACGTGGTATGCGACAAGCAAGATACGATACGAGAATACTTTCGGTAATGGGGCGCCATTCGAACGTTGATCGACTGTTTCCCATCTCTGTCGGACGTATGCGAAGATTCCCAAACATCTTATACGCGACAATGCAAATCTGTTGATTCTGTTAAAGCAGGATGGTACCAACTTGAAACATGTGTACAACGATCACGTAAAATACTGACATGTCTTACGAGGATTTCTTGCTTTGTGTCCCAAATTGTTGGCAACGGGAGTACGGTTTCGTGGTGATAGACAAGGATTGCGCGATGTCCAATGGACGTTAGTAGAAAGGGATTTAACGAGTTTATGGTACCGAGAGGTGGTCAATCGTCATCGATATTGTACGTCGGTGGAAAAGCAACGTGTGCGGCACAATGATTGATATCGATAGTCTGGAGATTACGGATCGCGAGAGAATAGCGAAGGAAATTGCAAAACCCAGTGATTCCATTCGCAAAAGAAACTTTAGCCTGGGAAGACTGGCAAGATGTGAGGAAGAGATCGCGTTGGAGAGATACTTTAAACCAATTGTCGATCCTCTTAAAACATATTGTGGAAAATAGCCAACAAATACAAAAGCTGACACATTAATGCCGATGAGCACAGAACGTTGAAGCGCAAGGAAACATTAACACCTAAAACGAAAACCCAACCGAAAGGGAACGTATCACATAAGACAAAAGAGAAGTCCACACGCGTCATCTCGAAAATTCATTCGTAACGTCCATACAAATTCAATCGAAGTGGAAACGGCAGGATCAGCCGATTTCCCAGTTCCTTCCACAATAATAAATACATTTCCGAACCGTACAATCGCTTGCAACTAATATTGACGATGTTTTTGAAACTACACCTGATGGAGTCGTTTGCAACATCAATTAGACTGCAACTCAAACATTCCCGAGGACAACAAATATTTTCGCAACCATGTTCGGTCCGTTGGGGCAAAAATACATGCGTGCCATCCTAAGTGATGAACAGAGATACAGCAATGGACTATGTGTGCAGCGTATACGCTTTGGCAATAGTGGAACGATGCTTGGGGACAATGCTTTAGATATAGACAAAGGATGATAATATAATCATAGATGATGTTAAAGTCAACGTGAGGAATGTCAGGCTCTTTACGAACTGATTTACACAAAGAGACTTCCGGACGATGCCATATACACAGATGCCGATAGACAAAAATACAAAAGTATACTACTGACAACAAATGCTCACAGACATGGTCATAACGCCCAAAATCCCGTACATGGGTAACAAAGGGATACAAGAGTATAAACATGTAATTGCACCGCTACTACCCCGTATATCGACCAGTAAGGCAGGGAAAGGCCTGCCGGTTCCGCATGTCATATGACGGTAAATGATAACAAGATCGATTACGTGCACTGGGACGATCCCAACGAGCTGGTGGATCGATTCCGTTTTGTTGCGAAGCGTCGCGTCAGGCGGGCAACAACTCGCATGAACATGAAATTCTATCGATTATCGAGGAACTCCGCGAGAGTGAAGGCCTCATTATAAATTAAACCGCGCACCGATGATGTGCACTGTATGCGTTGGAGATGCCAATCAATAAATTCTTGGGAGTATCGCTCGAGAAGAGCGGAGCAGTCTGGAATGGACTATTACAAATGGAGCGGTTTAAGCTTCGAAATTATATGCGAGATAACGCTCTTTGCGTGGCCGGTGCCGACTTTGATGCAAAATCACGCAAGATACAACGCGTAGCTCAGCCTACAGTTGGACAGCGGTATGCCGTTAATAAACTATATGTGGAAAAGAGCATTAAACTTTTAAGAGAGCTGCGCATGAAGAATTAGAGAGGAAGCTGGTCATGTTACAGAGCGATATGTTGACGTTTGCAAAACAGCGTTCAAGAGATATCACGCGCATTGAATCCGCAGCGACGTAATGCGAAAGGAAAATTCCATGCGAGGCTTACTGGGAACCCTTTGAACTTGACCAGAAGAATTTCCCCCTCTGAGCCGATGGGGATTAGCGCCATTAACGTATGTACATCGATAATTATCGCATCATTCGTGTCAAAATACGATCTCTGCGATCATAAACATGCAACCCAATATCGAAATCCGATTATAATGAAACCATAGTCTCAAATAGTGGACAACTTGTTGAGGAATTGCATGCTCCAGCTCGAAGCCACATTTCTCGCGGAGACACGTCATAGTGCATGGATACGATGATCTGTGGCAAAAGCTGACGCTGTAGTGAAAATGCGTCCATACTCGCGATTCAACCGAGGTCATCACTATATACTCACGGTCATCCGATGTTGGCTAAGCAAGTATGCATGCGGGCAGTACCGCTCAAGACTAAAAGGTGGTGCTGAGGTGACTAAAGCGTTTACAAAGATATTTAGAGATCAACATCCGAAAAATTTGTAAACCGATCAAGGAAAAAAGATTTTACAACGTTGATGTGCAGAAACTCATGACAAAGCATGGCATTAATCATTAGTTATCTGACGTATATTCGGTGATAAAGGCCTCCGTCATGTAGAACGTTTCAATCGAACTTTGAAGAACAATATGTGGAAACTGTTTACGCCTCAATGGAACCTATAAATGGGCTGATGCACTACCGCGTCTACTTGCAGAGTATAACGCACGAAAACATAGAACCATCGGAATGCGTCCTTGCGATGTTACCCCTGCGATCGCCGATAAGCTGCTAGCTACAGTATACAGCAACATAAAGATCGCTGATCCAGCGAGATTCAACATTAGGCAGAGGATTTTTGCGCGTGAAACAAATTTAAAACTCATCTTCGATAAAGCGCTATACACCGAATTGGACAACGGAGGTGTTTAAAATAGCCAAAGTACAGGCAACTAATCCCGCATTTACGTATCTGCTCCTCGATTCCTATGGAAAAACCTGTTGCCGGAGGATTTTGCCGAACATGAGCTGCAACGCGTCACAGATCCTGGATGTATATCTAGTGGAAAAAGTGTTGCGTAGAAAGGGGATAAGGTGTATGTCAAGTGGTTGGGCTTTGATAAATCACACGTAATTCTTGGATAAATAAAAATAATGTATTGTAAAATAATACATGTGTTAAAAAGTACTGAATATATACTTTTAACGTGTGAGTCCGGATATGAGGTGTGGGAGTATTATAGGGAAGTGAATCGGACACAAATGATTTTTTCTTTTCGTCAGTCTTAAAGACCGACCTTTTTATTATCAAAATAGACAATAAAACCAGAAAATCAAATTAACAGAAAGTTATAAGTTGAAAGCTACAAAAATTCTAACGATATTGTTCTAAGAATATGAATTAATATTCGGCCTCGTGTCTGGCTCGGTCGCCGAACTCGGAAGATTGAGGCAGGCCAGGATTCCTTCGCAGAACAGAAGAAAAACACGACTATGGCATGTTCAGATTTCACACGTACACGTTATGCGTGTCTTCGTCGCGCTCGTTTGCTCGCGCTCCTGGCTTCGTAATTCGAACGCAACCGGAGCGGATAATATACCAACTTTCGTAACATTACGAAATATAAGTGGACTGTATTTCTGGCTAGGAAAAGAATTAAACTTCTTTTCCTCGCCGATTCAGTGGTCGATTGCCCAGGCGTGGACGGGGATTGCAAGAGGAGGCTTGTGGCTCCTAATGCACTGTTCCCGTGAATATGCACACTGAGTCTGTGCGTCGGAGTCGCACTGCAGATTGCAAAATTGCACGACCGCTTCAATCTGCGGCTTCTCTTAACATCGTTCCAACAGGATGACTTATTTGGCCGAGAAGTTACACTGCGAAGAAGCCTCTGACAACACGTTATGCCAGTTCACTGCACAGAATACACTACTCGACGTTGCAGGTACGTTGCGGTATTTTGAGACTACGCGGGGGCCTGACCCACGGACTCCGAATTACTTCATCCGCACTGGTGCTCCTAAATAAACGTTACACCGGCGGGATCTGTAGAAATAAGGAGGCGAAGACCGAAAATCACACGTCCGCAATGGACGTGGGACTATTCTGACTACAGTGAGCTCCACCCAGGAGGCGGTACACCACGTAGGTGCCTCCATTTTGGTGTCTCCCATGCCGAAGGAGCAATCACCCAGAAGTATGGGGCGAGTATCGCCGACTTCGCCAGCAGTGAGTTCAACGATGTATACGTTGGAATCGACACTTTAAATTCCGCACAGGAGGGGTCGAACGCACCCTATTGGACAGGTATTCTCGAGCCACTCCAAAATATGCAGATAAATTTAAATTAATTAGACTCGATCGAGATTTAGCTCGAACGGAGGAAGAAGGTGAACTTGCACGAATCGAGATGCGAATCCTGTTTTCCAAGCCAAGGTGGGAATGAATTTCCGACCTTTTTCGAGCTGAAGACTCGCTACACGCCTTTAAACCAGCGCGGTCTCTTATGGCTTTCTCGCAAGAGGATTTTCTCCTCTTCAATCGTGATTAACTTCTGAGTCGAAATATGATCAGGGAGCCGATGCGTCTCGGTCAGAAGTCGCCGTAGAAATGGTACGGAGTTGACAGCCGAAGACGTCGCCGCGGTACTCTTACTGGTCGTTCCGTGAAAACGCTGTCTGAATTTCGGCCGTCTCTCCTTGTCTACGGCATTATTGGCGCACTTTTCCTCTCTCACGGTACTGACGTTCACTAACACCGTTAGCACACTCGAATCGAAAGGTAATGAGCGTTACCGATGCCCGAAACTTATAATAAAACGACGTTTTTCAATCACCGTTCGCTATGATGCTCGAATCCAATTAGAGATAATCTCTTGGCGTTTATTGTACGCGTTAACACAGAATTAACAGTAGCGTTGCGGCCGAAGGCTGATCGCTCGGCATTGTGCAATCTTTAAACAACATGGCTCAATAAAATACAATGATGCATATACATATACATGAGTGGCGCACTTTTATTTTACACATTAATCAATCCACTATTTATATGAATGAGTTAATAAATACTAATTTCTGTACATTTGCGGACAATTTGTAGAACAATTTTATATTATACAATAAATTCCACTATTTATAATATAAAATACAATAATAATAATTTCTATTTGTACAACTGGTATATTATTATAATGTGTCCCCAGGGCTGAGAGGTGTCGGATCGAATCGGGTTATGATATATCGCTGCTGTCGTCATATCGGACTTAGAGGCGATTTTGGATTCCGGAAATGGGTGTATACTTTGTGCAATTTAGACCGTAATGCATGATTGAATCTGCGAACCATTTCGATCTTCTTTGCGCAAACACTGCGCGTAGTCGACGAAAGTTATCATGTTCTGGCTATGACGTTGGTCTTGACGCCTTTCGCCTTCTTTCGTATCTATTTTGCCGTTTACGCAGTAAGTGCATACATTTTCGCTCTAAGACCTATGAATTCCAGTCATTATCAGCTCCGTTATTTTCATCCTTCATCAGCCCCGTATCCATTCTTATTTACGCGTGGCATCATTATATGGATTGTCGGTAGGACTAATCGCTTGTGCTCGAATCTATCAATATTGTAGCTTCGCATAGAGCCTCGTAGATACTTCGTCGCTTTTCCGAATGTGATATGCCATAAGACTGTATCAGTGTCGGTGTCAACATAGAATTTTACAATTTTAAGCCCGTGTTTAGGAGACATGTACTCGTGGTGAAATTCATACAAACAAAGTTTTGATATGTCCAGAATGCAATGCATACCCACGTTATGCATCCCAGGTTTGTTGAATTTCACCTCGAGTTTTCGCAATGATCAACAGCTACTAAATTTTCCGAAAAACTCTTCTGCTGTGGAAATTGGTTTCGCGATCATTGCCTCCGCGCCATATCGCCCTTTCCAATGTATGTCACAAGTTTTAGCAATCCACATGGTTTCGTACATTTTCCATAGTTTTACCAAATACTGCGTTGTTCATCAATTTGTACAAATTCTTTTTCAAAGTCGTTTGTCGTGCTTGTTCTAAATCAAAGTTAATGTTGAGTTCGATGTAATCGCGGAACCATGGAGATTGAGCGAATTGAAGCACGCGGTGTATCTTTCAGGTAATGCGAAGACCGAAGACGCGATGCACTGCAAGGCAGGTTGCAGATAATGGATTATGTAACGCTGCTTATCGTATACCGTCAGCGAGTAATCTTGTCCCTGCCTGCTGCTGCAGGGTGGTTTGGCACGCGTCGGACAGAACGGCAGATCTGCATGAGCATCGATGCAGACGTTGCGGATATTCCAGATCTACCTCGGAGAAATGTATCCCGTGGGCGAATCGACACCGATTGAAGATACGTCAGAAATTTACAACACATCTTCGACCCATTGAAATTTGGCGTATGGTAGAGGCTGACACATTGACCCATCCATACAAAATTGTTCACGTCAACGTACATCCAAGTTACGATGACCGTAAGATGACATGTAAATTTGTTATTGGCATGTGTGTATCTTCCGAAACATTGACTTAAAGCCCCCACGCTTAAAAATTATGTATCACTGACATCCGATGAAGACAAAAATATGGAGAATGCTGGATGGGGCTTGAAACGACACGACGAGAGCTAGTAGTGAAGAAAAATCATTTCAATTTTTGCGCGTTCCCGGCTCAAATATTTGCTACAGGATTTTGCAGGGACTACAAAACGCATGGTTGATAGTAATGCGCGTCACGAATTGATTTTAATACGATCACGCAACGATAACAATTCTCTAATTGGACCTCCAACGTTTGGAACCAGAAATTGAGATTACTTAAAGTGCAAATGGCGGATGCCTCTATGTGACGCTAAACGATGTTAATAAGCTTATCGCTGCTTTAGCATGTCTCCCCGGACGCTATTCCATCAATCGCTCAGTAGCTTCGCTGAATTTTCCGACCGGAACAAATAGTGCTCTGAAAGAAAATGTGTAGTACCAGTGCCATGCGTTATTACGTTCCAATCGTTGCAAGATGATGGTAGTATTCTCCGATGCAAGGAGAATATATTTAACAGGTAACCTTTCATAATTTTTTTATTTATTTATGCTTTTTTCTTGAAAAAGGTTAATTTTTCATGATTATGCTTTTAGGCCGCGCCAACCATCCCGTGTCATTTGTCAGGAAGATACGCATTAACATCCTCGGGCAGCAAATGTTTGGAAATTGGAATCAGAGTAGGTCCCTATAGCCGATGTAGAAATTCTTCTCGGCGATAATCAATCTGGGAATCATCTCATAATACCACTGGCATACATGGAACACACTATTCGACAGCTGTACAACCATCGAGGAACGTGCACAATTGCCCGGATCATCATTGATGCGGATTGATGAATTAACGGTGGAATTTTTGTCACACGTGTATGATTCACCGATTGTAAAGATGACAATGGATACTAAGTCGCTGTATTTCGAAACCGAATACAGTAACATTTTTATTTAATCTTGAGCCGTTAATTATAAGCTATGTGTACCCGCGGCTCTATCAAACATGCAGAAGAAGTGAGGACAAAATTTGAAGAACTTTTTGTTAACGTGCTGCAACAAAAAGCGATGCTGTCTCCGAAACATTAGGATTTTCCACACTTTGTGCTGCTAAAATCATAACGCGACAGTGAATATTATCTGCAAGAAGGATTATCTTGTAGATTGTAGCGAACTGTTAGAGATGCGCCATCAATGGTTATTGTAGTTGATGCTCGCATAAAAAATGTAACAATATAGTATCATTTAAAACATATATTATTTCTTCCAATTTTATTTACCCGTCTTCCACCTTTCTTCTCCTCTGCATGTAAATCTAAGCGGCTGGACTGTCGATTTAATTTATATTTTATATTTTTAATCCGTTGGACGCAGCGTGTCTGCGAACACGATATTGCATATTCGCGTAGCAACGACCTCCGGCGAAAGCACGCACGCAGCAGATAACGTAATGCTCGCTAGACAAAGCGCGAAAACGCATCGTTGCGCGAAGGACTCGACTCTGGATAAAGGCAGGAGCTGCAATTTTTCGAGTAAATTTTTCTGCATTTAGTATACAGTTATGAAACTTTTTTATTTCTTTGTGTTTCGTAATGGCTAGTATTAACCATTTTCTATAACGCGTTTGCAAGAGTTTGACCAAACCCTAACCACAGTGAACTATAAAAATCTGAATTTATACGAGTACTAGAATAATAAATAGAAAAGAATAGATTTACGGAGCCGAATGATGTGTTGTTTTTTTTCGCTGAGCTGTAAATATTTTCTTAGGAGAACATTATGTAATTCTTTTTTAGAGTTCATCAGAAAAACGTTACTCGAGAACGCCGGATAGAGCAATAAAAAATGCCTGTGGGTTGTAGAAAAAAATTTTCCGGGAGTCATCCCCTCCTCAAGTTCGGTATGAAAAAGTTTTCGGGGATCATTCCCTCCCTCTTAAAAAATTTCCGACGGCAGGAGCTAGGTCTGGAGAGGTCTCCGCGGCGGCTCAGCCTGGACTAATCCCCTCCACGATTGCAGGCATCCCCACTCCGCGGCTCGTGTGCGCTGCAACCAATCTTCCACTCCCACCAGGCCCCGCGCCCAGAGTTCTCCGCGCAGCACTCCCCGCGCGCGCCTCACTTCCCCTCGCCCCACGCTCCCCCTCATTTGCCCCATGGGTTAAGAATCCCCATAGCTATACTACTAAAGGGATTTCTTTACAACGCCGACCGCTTAGATTTGGTCGCGTCCTCCTCTTTAACTTTCTTGCTTTGGTTGCTACGGGTTTCTGTAACACAATTATACGAAACGTATAAAAGTATCTGCGGACAGCGATCAAGTTAACGCGCACGTCAGCTGCTTTACCTCACGCTCCAAACGATTGTCTTGGTGCGCGCAGAGGAGAGCTAACTGCCGATTTGGCGCAGCAACGAGTGGACTGTAATGAATTTGCTTTTTGGTCGGTGATATTCTGAAGAACCGCGATCTCACCGACAACGCGTTAACCAGGTAGATCGAGGTTTTCCCTCCGATCTACCGGGTTCTGCGCTTAACAATGCCACGGACGGGAAATCAAGTGGAGGTTGTAAGGCTCCAAGAGGCTATAGTCCCGCAGAAATGCACGCTCACCGCGCGTGGTGGCAGGTTTGGACGCCACCGACGCAAGAAGGATCTTTTTGGACTGTTCCACCAGGTACCTCGACGGCGGCTCCTCAGGAGCGACCTGCGGCCTGCCCACGCAGCTGCCTCGATAACGGTTCCTATCAAAGGACCGCCCCGGCAGCCTGCCGTGACTACCTCGACAGTGGCTCCTATGCAACGAGGAGCGACCTAAGCGGCCTGCTGGAATCAGACGAAGCCCTCTGCATAACTCCAACCACCCTACGGTCACAGCCCAGTGTGAATCACACAACCAGGTGAAGTGGGGGTAGAGGCGGTAAGGTAGGCTCTTCGAACCCTTTGCTCCACCGTACGCTTGTGCCTTCAAACGATCGTCACCTCACGACGGGGATCACTGGAGCAGGTTCTCCGCAGCCCGATGCACCGAGAGCACCTCGAGGAGATACCAGTACCTGGATATCTACCTACCGGCAGCTCTTACACCGTAAGAGTAGCTTCAAGCTTGGGTCGACGAGAAACCACAACTCCACCGGTCGGTGCACTCTATATGGTACACCAGACGGGTGATTCGAGTGGGTTCCTCGTGATCCCGTGAAAGGGAAGAACTGCACTTTCCAGGAGATAACAGCAACAGCGTCGGTATCAAAACCTTCCAGAAGGGTTCCAACCTTTTCGTAATTACGGAAAGGACTCAATGCCATAATCGACACCGAATCCCCAACGTCGCCCAGTCGTGACAACGAACTGCAACGTTCAATCCACAATCCTGCGTCTACGATCGCCTGTCCCACGCAGCGTGCACAGCGATCGCTTCTAACAACAAGGTCGATTGTCCTTTTATTCGAGAGAAAATCCTCAATCGACACGATGAGATTTTCCTGAATAAATAATTAGCTGCTATCCGCGGATTCAGTATTCGAAGAAGAAGCTTGGCTCACACCTCTTCGGAACTCGCACTGGAAACGGAGCGAGATCGTAAAGCAGTTTTGCTCTCGATCGTCGACGGCTCAGTACTGGAGCCGTGACGATCTGCGAAGTATCGACGGCCGGGCTGGGCTCCCGTCGCCGCAGGCCGCTAAAAGCGCATAGGGGAGACCAGGAAACACGCTAAGCTGGGCCCGGGCGACTACGCGCTGCATAGCCATCGATACGGCACTGCCGCGTTTCGGCTGACGATCTCGATTCGATAAATCGATTTCTCTCTCTCTCTCTCTAGGCGCTAACAACGCACGATTTCTGGAATGTGTTCTCAGAATCGATAATTCCAGTGGAAGCTAGGCTAGCAAAAACACTGAAAATGGCGGCAGGCGAGTATAATAATCTAACGAAGAAGAAATTCTCCGTCAGCAGAACCTTCTAGAAATTACGCGAATTCCTGATAAATACGGGAATCGCGGCCGAAGTTTACCCGATCTCGGACTCACGCGATACTTAAACATTGTTAGAATGCCAGGAGTTATCCTGGCCTCAACGGGGTCCGGATTACGAGTGGAAAGGACTTTTAGGTAAAAGTATATTAAAAATTGATGCACTTGATTGTTATTTTGGCTTGGTCGCTTATCGCGGCCTAGCCGTTTATTTATTTTATATTTTAATTTATTTTTAACAAAAAAAAAGAATAGGAAAAAAAAACCACCTCGACGTCAGCCAGACGTTGGGGGGAAAAAAACCTACGGCTGCCGCTCACCCTCAGCCCTCGTTTGTTTTGGTCTGCTTAACAAGGAAAGCACAGAGACTGGATTTTAATACCTTTGTAACGCTTGTTGCGCGTTGCCCGTCTGCTGCATTTTGACGGCGGGTCGTGAGGAGACTGGTTCAAGATATCACGTACTGCTGCATTTGACGCGGTCGTGAGGCTGACTTTCCAACGTCTCGCTGAGACTCCAGCGGTCGTCCGGAAAGTACAAGTCTGGTTGGTCAGCCAGTGGCTACGGACTACTCAGTAGACTGATCTTCACACGGACTGCTGCATTCGACGCGGTCGTTGTGAGGCTACGATTTTCTCCACGTAGCGCTTGAGCTTCGCGGCCGTGGAAGAGCAAATTGTCGCACGTACTGCCGCATTTTGACAGCGGTCGTAGATCGACATGTTGAATTGTGCTAACGGATTTTGAATTTTCTAACCGCCAGGGTAACCTTTCGGTCGATACCCCGGTGGTTGGCCGTTCTCTCAGTGATCGGAGCTGGAGAAAACCGGATTCTTCCCCGCTTCCGACACGCTCGAGCAACGCCTACCTTGACCGCCAGTGCGTACGTACCCTGTGCACAGAAAGCACCGCAAAAGAGCAGCTTTCGTGGTGTACGCTCACTTTAAACGTAAGACGTTTCAAATTGCAGCCGATTCAAGGGCCTTACATTGCCACCATGTACCGCGCCTTGTGTGCGCATTTACACGAGTGAACGGTGAGAAACTGCAGATTTGAGCAACATTTGCTGAGCCTTACAACCTCCACCTGTTGTCCATTCCATGCGGCATTTTCAACCATCGCGAAAGAGCGGAGAATTGAGGAAATTAAATCTCTTCTTCCCGCACTGCCCAGATCAGACATTTCTCCGTTTACGAAGAACGTTCACATATACAGTCCACATAGACATCGCTCAGGTCTCGACGAGCACGGTCTGTTATTCCCGCTCCTGAGTGCGACTAGCACAGACAGGAGCGATGCGGTAAATCAAGAAGCGAAACACTGAAGCGCTACGTGAAGCAGATTCGGCTGAGATTTATATAGTCAGTTTAATCGGGGCTGGAAGAAATCGCCTCACCGATTTAATTAATTGCGAGCAGCATTCGGGATTAGTCTCAACGAAAGAATTTCGAGTGTTCTCAGAACCCGCTTTTTCGGAGAATCTGGCTTCGTCGCGAAGACCGCCCAGGGATTCGTTCGTCGATCTGCTCGCTGCGAGGACCAGAATTCCGAATGTCGAAGCTGAATAGACATCTGCAGATCACGGCCACGGAAGGGTAATCACCCTCCTCGCGGTGCTATCCCTGCTCTTCGATATCTATCTCTTCTCAATTTTAATATTTCGATACCCTCTCTGTTTATGTGGATCTTGCGACGATCGATCCCAAGTATACGGTATTGGGTCGATCACGTGACTGAGAGCAAACAAACTCGTGTGTGGTTCTTCTAACCTGTATTGGTCCGTGTACCGATCTACGCATCAGTGAGTCTCTCCGGAATGTCGTGTACGCGAAAGCAAAAAACTGTACCGAGGAATTTACGGTTCTTCTAGTTATGGTTCCACGTTAAATTAGATAATTCTCTTAACGCGGTTCTCAAAGCGCCCGTCGAAAATTAAACGCGATATTTAAACCAAACATAGTTAGTTTGTCAGTTAGTTAGTCCAGTTTGCCTGTTAGATTACTTAGTTTGTCAGTTAAGTTAGTTAGTTTGCAGTTAGTTAGTTAGTTTTGTCAGATAGTCAGTTAGTTTGCTAGGTTAGTTAGTTTCCAGTTAGTTAGTTTGCTTGCAGATAGTTTGTTAGTTTGCAAAGTTAGTTAATTAGTTTGTGAGTTAGTTAGATTAGTTTGCAGTTAATTCAAAGTAAGTTTGTCAGATAGTCCAGTTAGTTTTCTAGTTAGATTGGTTTCCAGTTAGTTAGGTTAGTTGCAGTTGAAGTTACTTAGTTTGCAAAGTTAGTTAGTTTTAGTTTGTCAGATAGTCAGTTAGCGTTTTTCTAGTTAGTTAGTTTCCCAGTTAGTTAGTTAGTTTGCAGTTAGTTGGTTACTTTGCAGATAAAGTTAGTTAGTTTGCCAGTTGAAGTTACTTGGTTGCCAGTTAAAGAAGTTAGTTAGTTTTCCCAGTTAGTTAGTTTGTTTGTCAGTTAGTTAGATTGGTTTTGCAGTTAGTTAGTTAATTTGTCAGCTAGTTAGTTGGCTTCTGCAAGTTAGTTAGTTAGTTTGGCAAGTTAGTTAGTCAGTTTGCAGAGCAGTTAGTTAGTTTGTGAGACAGTTAGATAGTTTGCAAAGTTAGTTAGTCAGTTTGCAGATAGTTAGTTAGTTTGTGAGTTATTCGTTAGCTAGTTTTGCAGTTTGTTAGTTGGTTGCAGTTGGTTAGTTAGGTTTGCAGATAGTTAGTTAGTTGTGTGAAAGTTAGTTAGCTCAAGGTTTGCCTGCATTGAGTTACTTAGTTTGTGCAAGTTAGGTTAGTTGAAGGTTTTGGCAGTTAGTTAGATTGTAGTTTGTCAGATAGTCAGTTAGTTTTGCTAGTTAGTTAGTTTTTCCAGTTAGTTAGTTTGCTTGCAGATAGTTTGTTAGTTGCAGTTAGTTAATTGGTTTTTGTCGAGTTAGTTAGTTAGTTTCGCCAGTTTAGCGTTACTTACTTTGTCCCAGTGAGTTAGTTAGTGTTCCGTTTCCGTCGTACGGGAAAGATTCCGTCGGCCGTCGCGCTCTCCGCCGGCTAAACCTGGAATGTCCCGCGCTAGCGAAGCATGTGCGCGAGCTCCCGATGCCGATCGATGCTCGCGCTTCGCGAATTTGAATTCAGCCTGATTTCGCTTTTGTCACGCTTGGGCGGAGCCGGATCGCATTGCGCGATCTTCCGAACGTTTTAAAGACAACAAAACCCAGCATTGTGCTACCATAGGTGACCTTAACAGTCCCAACCGAAGTTTCAGAACGATTTTTTGGCGAAACTCGCCTCTCATGTTTAGTGATTATTTGTTCAAAATTTCTTACATTTTTCGGTGTACGCGTTTGTTTAATTTTGTGAACTCGTGATACATTAAAACTATAAATGTTCAACGTCTGTTTCCTTTCAATTAAACCTCGACGTCAAGTCCCCTTCCTGCAAAGGGCAGAATCCAGCCCGCCGCATCACCGCACAAATCATATTGGAATCCTTCGAGCCGGATTGGAGTCGAGGAAGAAGCCAATCTACAACCAAGATATGAATACCATGGAAGAACTGATGGGACCATAAAAACAATCTCAAGCGATGCGTTCGATAGAACGAGCACTCTACCAATTTGCAAAAAATTGGTAAGTTAGGCAAATACTTGACCAAATCGCCATTACGCAAAACCGCATGGCGATGGTCAAAGAAAACGTGCTTCGCCCGTAATGCCAAGATTTGGACCGCAAAAATATCAGCGATGGCCGACCATATAAAATGGAGGCCACATGCACCTACTTCGTGGACGACCTATTCGCAACTTTATGCAGAAGAAAAATACGCAAGAGGCGTTGGATTTTATGGCGGAAGTCCTCGTGTGGGAGTGTCACCTCCACCCGGATCCCGCAGCGGTCAGCGGCTCACAATTCCAAACGTCGTGACGCAACATCCCAACAGCCCATCTTCCAGGATCAAGCCTTCCAACGTTCGGGGTGCATTTGAACATTGGGAAAGTTATCGGGACCGTTTCACCTTCTACTGGTCATCGACAACTGCAGTCCTTGTCCAACGTGGAGCGCCTCCATTTTGCAAGCGTCGTTGAAGGGCCAGAAGCGAGCCTTGCGGTTGGAAGTCACCGTACCGGTCACGATATCTTCATAATTTTGGAAGTCCTCGTGGAAAATAATAACGTCTCGTTACGAAAACAAGCGCCGACTCATATCCGCCACACATTTGAGATGTGTTGTTTACACATTACCGACCGTTTTGTCCGAAACTCAATTTGAACTTCGTGCGTTGCGTGATAAAATTCGAATATGTCGCTGAAAACGCTACAGAGCAACCTTGGCAGGCCAGTCTCGACCACTGGAGCGACATTATTGTTTATCTCGGCACCCAAAAAATTAGGATCGCGCGACGCGAAAAGCGTGGGAGTTCAGCCTGGGTGACACGACCGTGTTTCCCACGTACCGCGAAGTTCGATGCATTCCTCGAAAAAGCAATTACGCGCATTGGAAGCTTTCATGCTACCGGTGGCCCAAACGCGACAAACCGTGTAACAACCTCCGAAAAACCGAAGCCCATTCTGCCGAAAACCTTTCACGCGCATTCAACCGCTGCCACCAGCCAAAATGTCGTGTGCTTCTCTGCAAGCAAAACCGATTGAGATTTATCAATGTTCCGAATTTTTAGGAAAATCGCCTTCCGAGCGCTATCAATTAATCCAAACAACACAACCGTTGCACGTAAATTGCTTTTCATTCAGTCATTCGCCTCACGGCACAATGCCAAAATCCGCATTGTTGGCAAAGGAATGGCATCAGCGGCACTCACACGCTGCTGCATTTCCCAGATCAAGCAACAATTCCACGGTCGCAGCGCGTCAAGGACAGGTTCTCCGATTTCCACAAAACCAATAGAAACTTAAGTTCCAAGCTTAGCGTCAAACTCACCGTTTAAAATCGCGGTTCTCCCTTTCCAACAGCGCGAATACAGGTGCATTCTCCTCAAGGAAGGTGCGACTCACGGCAAGAGCGCTTCTCGACCAAGGATCAGCAGCTACGCTCATCACGGAAAATAAATTAGCCACAAATGCTCTCGTCTAAAAGCGAACATCGCAATACACACGCATTAGTTGGGATCGGCGAAAAACATTCCTTCGCTTTACACCAGGTAGCGTATCCATATCAATTACACCGACAAGAAAAGAACAGGCCTGCATATTCGACTACCGCGATTATAATGCACACGTTAACCAGGTTATGTCCCCATTACGCCACCAAACAAAACGTTACATGGTCTCACCTTTGCAGGGTTAAATCTATTGCCGACAAAAGGATCCTATGAGCTCTGATCCAATAGACATTATTATTGGAGCTGAGTGCCTATACGGCCAGCTCCTCCTTCCGGAAGAGCGTCATACAAAGCGGTCGGACTGTGCACCGGCAGTGCAAAGGACAACAGGTTGGATCCTGTCCGGTCCAGTCCAAACGGATACCGGTCCTGATCACGTCCACACCCACCATTTGTCAAATCGTCCTTGAAGACCTTCGATCAAAATCTCCGCCGATTTTGGGAGCTCGAGGACCTTCCCAATCCCGCGACCGCTGACACCTGACGAACAAAATTGCGAGCGTCATTTCGTCCGAAACGCAATTGAAGAACCTCAGAGGGCCATTATATGGATTCGATTTGCCATTCCGGGACGACGTGCCCATCCAACTCAGGGATTCTAAAACGGGGTGGATGGAACCGTTTGCCATCCTTAGCGAACCGCCGCTAAAAAAGCGACTGTTTCTCAACGTTCAGAGTACCACGAATTTCTTTCTGAATACGCGTCTCTTGGGCATATGCGAAAGGTCGTGACCCATTTTCGCCCAAATCATCCCCTCTAGTTTATTATATTCCACACCATCATGTTACTCGCCCAGACAAGTCAAATCGATCGCGTCTTCGCGTTGTATTTTCCAATGCCTCTAGCCGCACATCAAACGGCAAATCTCTCAATCACCACTTGCACAAAGTGGGCCGAAACTTCAACAAGACCTTACTGCAATCCTTCCTTCGTTGGCGTCAGTTCCAGTATGTCTACTCGGCCGACATTGCAAAAATGTATCGGCAAATCCAAATTGCACCCCCAGGACGTCGATTTTCAACGAATCACTTTGCGCGCGAATCTCCTCTTGCGCCCATTGGCGAGTACCAACTGCTAGCGACGGTAACTGATGGAACTACCCCGCACCGTATCTTTGCTCTTCGAGTCCTAAAACAACTCATCGAGGACGAAGGCTCTTTCATACCCTTACACCCGTTCAAATTTCTAGGCTATCAAGCGTACGTTGATGATTTCCTTCTTCGGAAGTGACGACTCCTAACGTCATTGCGCCTGATCCGCGAACCAAACCGTACAATACTGCTCCAAAAGGGAGGTTTTGCCAGCTACGCAAAATGGGCTAGCAACGATAGCTTAGGCTGTTATCTTTGATATCGACGACGACAATCATGCCAGTTGCTAGCAGTAGAGTAAATCACTTCAACCGGACGAGAAGATTTCCGTTCTAGGCCTAATCAGTGGAACCCCTTAACTTGACCATTTTCAGTTTCACGCATAGTAAGGCCAATTGACGCCCAAATTTCCTCCACCAAACGCGAAATACGCTTTCTGCAATAGCTAAATTATTTGATCCAAATGGGTTGGGTCGCTCATCATTCGTCGTACTGAAAGCCAAAATCCTCACTCCGTAACAGTTATGGTCCCTGGAGGTGCAGACTGGGATGACGTCGTTCCGCATAGACTATCTTCAGGAATGGCACTTATTTTGTTCCGAATGTTCCCGAGTTCCAATCACTTACAATTCCTCGGAAAATCTCGCCAAAAGTCTTCACAACTCAAAAGCCTTCACGGCTTTTCGGACCCTTTCAACCACCGGGCATACGCGGCCGTTGTCCTTATCTCAAGTACTCTTGAAGATGGTACGCCAGTAAGTTCCTGACACTTCTCATGGCCAAAAAGATCGCGTCAGCTACATTGAAAACTTGTCAGCGTTCCTCGCTTGGAGCTATGCGCGGCCACTCCTCACTCTAGTCGCTTGATAGAAGTTTATTCCAAACGTCCCTGATATGGAACAAAGCCAGATGGATTGTCACTGTTGGACGGATTCTCCAAATAACACCTAACTTGGGTGAATCAATCACCATCCCGGTGGAAAAGCAGCTGGCAAACCGCGTCGCCAAGATTCAAAGCGCTTATACCGCAATCACGCTGGCATCACGTTCCAACAGGTGACAATCCAGCAGATTGTTGTACGTCCCAGGGGAATCTCGCTTATCCCGGAATTAAAATCTCACCGATTATGGTGTGGTCCGGACCTCACTGGCTTCAGAAAGATCCTGAGGTGGCCGCATTCAAGCTTCGAAAAGTGCTCCCGAGGCCTCCACAGGAGAAAGGGTCCAAATTTGAAAGGTTTGTAAAGATCCTCACCGCTACTGCCGTCCACTGGAAGTTAGAAAAAGCGATACTCCTCGTGGCCAAAAATTACTCAGAGGTAACCGCATTATATATTAAGCGGTGTTCGTAGACAATATTCGCGCACAACTCAACAAAACGAGATGCTCCTCAACCCAACCTACTCCGTCAACCAAGGCGTCTCTCTCCATTCAGAGTCCAAATGAGATTCACTGGTCCGAATTATTTTGGCTGCGGCGGAATCCAAGGTGAGCAAGGTCTTCCTCGACAGAAATGAAGGTTCTCCGCAACGCTCGTAAAGCGGTGTCAAAATCGAAGTCATCTTCGACCTCTAAACCCCTTCCTTGATTACGGACGGGCGTATAATCTGCGCACACGAGGTCCCGCCTCTCCAATGCACGATTACCTGAAATAGCCAAAACCCCTATCATTTTAAAGGCTCATCCACTCTTAACACTCCCTAAATTTGAAAGTACGCATCGCTTCAACTCCTTCACGCCACGGCCTCCAACTCACTCTTTCCTACCTCCCGGAACCACTACTGGATCATCCGAGCGAAAACTGACCATCCGAGCTTTGTCCTTTATCGGTGCGTGGCGTGCACTCGCGAAAGGGACTGCTCATACCACAAGATCTCATGGGATCTACATAAGTCTTGTAAAAGCATATATTGCGATCTTCGTTTACCACTTTGCGACCATTAAAAGCAGTCCACATTGAGCTCGTAAGTGATTATAGTTCACAGAGCCTTCATAGCAGACTTACCATCGCTTTGTATCGCGACGCGGTCTCCCAACCTCAATTTATTCCGATAATGGCATTTGACATTTCATGGCGCGAACCGGGGAACTATCGTTAGCCTACAAATCCGCAACTAGAGATCCAAATTTTAACAATTTCATAGCTTCTCAAAGAGGGATCTCATGGCATTTTTCTTACACTCCCAACGCACCTCCTTCACTTTGGAGGACTCTGGGAAAGCTGCCGTGAAGAGCCTCAAGTATCGCCTAAAACGTACCATCCGGGTCTCATACGTTGACTTTTGAGGAACTAGCGACGCTGCTGTGTCGGGTCGAAGCGTGTTCTGAACTCTAGGCCGTTGGGAAGCATGTCGGGATTGCCTCAGAAAGACTACGCTGTCTTAACACCAGGCCATTTTCCTTTATCGGGCTCCCCTTTTGTCGCCTTCAACCTGAGCCTCCAGTGTCCTACACATAAAAGAAAACAGACTGTCTCGATGGCAGCTTCTGCAGAGATTGACCGAAAGAACTGTGGAACCTTCGTGGCAACACGACTACCTACACACGCTTTTCCAGCGCCCGAAATGGCCACACACCATTCAAAAACTTAACCAAAGTAGGCCAGCTTGTACTTCTACGCCACTGATCCGAACCTTCCACGCCGTGTGTAAATGGGAACCTCGGGCGTATAGTCGATTGCCACCCGGGAAGCTTGACGGTCTCGTACGCGTCGTCACGATAAAAAACCGCACAATCCACATACAAACGACCACTGGCAAGAAGTGTGCTTCCTTCCCGTGTCTGATTCACGCAGACACTACGAACAGAAACATGAACCTCAAATAAGCGTCAATGTTATTCTTGTACCTTAGATGTAACCCAATGTAGACTTAAGTTAGATTAGAATGTAATTGTACTTACTGCGTCGCAAATACTGTTCGTACACACTCATGTCAACACCATTTCACTTCGTACACAGCAAACAAATATCAAATTAATACGATCATACTGCGTAGTACGATTGTTGAATGCGAATTCATTCAACAGGGGCGGTGTGTTCCGTTTCTCGTCGTACAGAAAATTCCAAAATCGACCGTCGCGCTCTCCGCCGGCTGAAACTGAAATGTCCCGCTTCCTGGGCGAGCATGCGCGAGCTCCGTGCGATCAAAGATGCTCGCCGCTTCGCGAAAATTCGTCGGATTTCGCTTTGTCACGCTTGGCGGAGCCGGATCGCATTGCGCAGATCTCCGAACGTTTTAAAAGACAACAAAACAAAGCATTATGCTACCACGGTGACCTTAACAGTCCGCAACCGAAGTTTCGAAGACGATTTTTGGCTGAGAACTCGCCTTCTCATGTTTAGTGATTATTTGTTAATTTGTTACATTTTCCGGTGTGCTCGTTTGTTTAATTTTGTGTAACGACGTGGTACATTCAAAAACCGCGCGATAAATGTTCAACGTCTGTTTCTTCGAATTCAAACCTCGACGTCAAGTTCTTCTGCAAAGTGCGGAATCAGCCCTGCCGCATCACGCACAAAACAACAGTTAGTTTGCAAAGTTAGTTTGGTAAGATAGTTAGTTAGTTTCCAGTTAGATTAGTTAGTTTGCGAGTTAGTTAGTTAGTTTGCTGTTAGTTAGTTGGTTTCGCAGATACTTAGTTAGTTTGTCAGTTAGTTGAGTTAGTTTGCCGGTTAGTTACTTACTTTGTAAGTTAAATTTAGTTAGTTTGCAAGTTGTGTTAGTTAGTTTGCAGTCAGTTTGTTATTTTGGCAGATAGATTAGGTAGTTTTCTAAGCGTTAGAATGAGTTTGCAGCTAGGTAGTTGGTTTGCAGTTAGTTGGCTAGTTTTCAGGTTAGTTAGATTGGTTTGCAGTTGGTTAGTTAGTTTGCAGATACACAGATTAGTTAATGGTCAGTTAGTTAATTGGTTTGTCAGTTAGATAGTTTGTATGCAGTTAGTTAGTTGGTTTGCCAGTTAGTTACTTAGTTTGTGAGTTGAGTTGAGTTAGTTTTGCAAGTTAGTTAGTTAGTTCCAGATGAGTTAGATAGTTTGTCAGTTGAGTTGTTGGTTTGCCAGTTAGTTAGATAGTTTGCAGCTTCAGTTGAGTTAGTTTGCAGTTAGTTTGTTATTTTGCGAATAGTTAGAGTAGTTTCTAAGTTAAATAGGTAGTTTCTGCAAATAGCTTAAGTTAGTTTGCAGTTGAGTTGAATTAGTTTGAAGTTGAGTTGAAGTTAGTTTGTCCCAGTTGTTGAGTTGGTTTGCAGTTGGTCAGTTATTTTGTCAGTTAGGTAGAATAGTTTGACAGTTGAGTTGAGTTTGCTTGCAGTAAAAGTCAGTTAGTTTGCAGTTAGCTAAATTTATTAGTTTGCCAGTTAGTGGAAGTTAGCTTTGTCCGCTAGATAGTTTGTTTGCCGGTGCAATTTACTTAGTTTGCATTGAGTTAGTTAGTTTGTCAGTTGAGTTACACTTGAGTTTGTCTTCAGATAGCTAGTTGGTTTACCAATTGAGTTACTTGAAGTTTGTCAGTTAGTTGAGTTAGTTTGCATGTTAGTGAGTTGAGACTGTCTGCTAGCTAGTTTATTTGCAAAGTTTGTTGGTTAATTTGCTGGTAAAGTTGAATTGAGTTTGGCAGTAAAATTACTTGTGATTAGTTTGTCAGATTGAGTTAGTTTGCTGATACCATAGATTCAGCTTGTCCAGTTAGTAAGTTTTGTATGCAGTTGAAGTTCAGTAGAGTTAGCCAATTAGTGAAGTTAATTTTGTCCAGTTACTTAGATTAGTATGCAGTTCGTTAGTTGAGTTTGCAGTTAGGTTGAATTAGTTTGCCCAGTTAGTTGTTGAGTTTACCAGATTAGTGAAGTTAGTTTGTCAGGTCAGTTAGATAGTTTGCCAGATTAGTTGGTTTGCTTGCACGGTCGAAGTCCGGGTTAGTTTGCAGTTCTTCTAAAGTTAAATCAGTTTGTCGTTAGTTAGGTAGCTTTGCGGTTAGTTACGTGAGTTTGTCAGTTGAGTTAGTCAGTTTGCGATGTTGAGTTAGTTAGTTTGCAGTTGAGTTAGTTAGATTTGTCAGTTGAGTTGAGTTAGTTTGTCAGTTAGTTAGTTGAAGTTTGCCCAGTTAGTTGAGTTGAGTTTGCCTGATAGTTCACGTTAGTGTAGTTAGTTAGTTTGTCAAAGTTAGATTGAGTTAGTTTGTCAGTTAGTTAGTTAGTCGTCAGGTAGTTAGTTAGGGATTGTCAGATAGCAATTAGTGTGCCAGCTAGTTAGTTTACTTGCGGTATGTTGAGCGGTTTGCAGTTGCAGCAATTAGTTGAATTGAGTTCTGACAGTTAGTTGAGTTAGTTTGTCAGCAACACGGTAGAAGTATGCGAGTTGAGTTGAGTTGAGTTTGGCAGCTAGTAAGTCGTTTGTCAGTTAGTAAGTTAGTTTTGTCCAGTTGAGTTTAAGCCAAAGTATGCAGTTAGTTGAGGTTGAGTTTGGCAACTAGTTGAGTTGAGATTTGTCAAGTTAGTTAGTTAGTTTTCCAGTTAGATAGTTAGTTTGCAGTTAGTTGAAGATTAGGTTGCATGTTAGTTAGTTAGTTTGTACTCTGGGTAGTTTGTTTGCAAAGTTAGTTAGTTAGCTAGCCCAATTAGTTAGATTAGTTTGTCTGCTAGTTGGTTTATTTGCAGTTAGTTATTTAGTTTGCAGTTAGTTTTGTTAGTTTGTCTGCTGGTTAGATTTAGATTTGCTGATAGTTGTAGTCAGTTTGCAGTTGGGTTGGTTAGTTGGTTGCAGTAAGTTAATTAGTTTTGTCAGTTAGTTAGATAACAGATACATGGTTAGTTTGCAGTTAGTTAGTTAGTTCGCCGGTTTGCTAGTTAGTTAGTTTTCAGATAAGTTAGCTATTAGTTTGTCTATTAGTTAGTTGTAGTTTGCCGTTAGTTAGTTAGTTTGTCCAGTTAGTTAGTTAGATTTGTGAGTTAGTTTGTTAGTTTGTCAGGTAGTTAGTTAGTTTCAGATGGTTAGGATTGGTTTGCAAATAGTTAGTTAGCTTTGTCTGCTAGTCAGTTTTGTTTGCCACTTACATAGTTGGTTTGTCAGTTAGTTAGTTGGTTTGCAGTTAGTTAGTTAGTTTGTCAGTTAGTAACTTATTTTGTCAGTCAGGTAGACGGTTTGCAGATGGTTAGTTAGTTTGTCAGTTAGTTAGATTAGTTTGCCCGTTAGTCAGTCAGGTTGTCAGATAGTTAGCTAGTTTGCCTGTTTGTTGGTTAGTTTCTAAGTTAGTTAGTTAGTTTGCAGTAAAGTTGGTTGGTATGCAGTTTGTTAGATAGTTTGTCCGCTAGTTAGTTAGTTTTGTCAGTTAGTTAGTTGGTTTGCAATTAATTAGTTGGTTGCAGTTAGTTGGTTAGTTTGTCAGTTAGTTAGTTAGTTTGAAAATCAGTTAGTTAAGTAAGTATGCAGTTAGTTTGTTGGTTTGCATTTTGGTTAGTTAGTTTGCAGTTAGTTAGTTAGTTTGCAGTCAGTTAGTTGAGTGTTCAGTTAGACAATAGTTGGTTTGCCAGTTAGTTAGTTGGTTTCAGATAGTTAGTTAGATTTGTCTGTTAGTTAGTTAGTTTGCCAGTTAGTTAGTCAGTTTGCCAGTTAGTTAGTTATTTTGCAGATAGTTAGTTGGTTTCTGAGTTAGTTAGTTGGTTTGCAGTTAGTTGGACGGTTGCAGTTAGTTAGTTAGTTTGCATTTACTTTGTTAGTTTGTCTGCTAGTTACCGCTTTGTTTGCAGTTAGTGAGAGTTATTTTCGAGATAGAGTAGTAAGATTTGTCAGTTAGTTAGTAAGTTTGCCAGGTGTTTAGTTAGATAGTTTGCAGATAGTTAGATAGTTTTTCAGTTAGTTGAGTTGGTTTGCCAGTTAGTCAGATTAGTTTTTCAGTTCGTTAGTTGGTTGCAGTTAGTTGGTTTGTTTGGAGTTGAGTTAGTCAGTTCGCCAGCTAGTTAGTTAGTTTGTCAGTCCAGTTGGTTAGTTTGCAGTTAGTTGAGTTGGTTTATCAGATAGTTGGTTGGTTACAGTTAGTTATTGTTGGTTTGCAGTTAGTTGGTTAATTTGCCAGCTGGTTGGGTGTAGATTTTGTCAGTTAGTTAGTTAAACGCACACCCGATTAGTCAGTTGAGTTTGTCAGATTGAGTTGAGTTAGTTTGCAGATAGTTGAGTTGAGTTTTTCAGTTAGTTAGTTGGTTTGCATTTACTTTGTTAGTTTTGTCTACTTAGTTACTTTGTTTTGCAGTTAGTAAGTTATTTTCGAGATAGGTAGTAAGTTTTGTCAGTTAGTTAACAAAGTACGTTGCCAGTTAGGTTAGATAGTTTGCAGATATGAATTCAGATAGTTTTCCAGATTAGTTAGTTAGTTTGCCAGTTGGTCAGTTAATTAGTTTCCAGTTCGTTGGTTGGTTGCAGTTTAAGTTAGTTTTGTTTTGGAGTTAGTTAGTCAGTTTGCCAGCTAGTTGGTTTAGTTTGTCCAGTCAGTTAGTTGGTTGCAGTTGAGTTGAGTTAGTTTGTCAGATAGTTAGTTGGTTTCCAGTTGGTTGGTTAGTTTGCAGTTAGTTAGTTGGTTTGCCAGCTGGTGTAGTTAGTTTGTAGGTCCAGTTAGTTGGTTTGCCAGTTGGTTTGTTGGTTTGCAGTTAGTTGGTTGGTTGCAGTTAGTTGGTTAGTTTGCAAGTTGGTTGGTTAGTTGGTTGCAGTTAGTTAGTTAGTTTGTCTGCTGAATTTACTTTGTTTGCAGTTACTATGAGTTATTTTGGAGATAGTTAGATAATTTTTGCCAGTTAGTGCTAGTTTAATGTGTTGGTTGCCAGTTAGTCAGTTAGTTTTCAGTTGAGTTAGTTTGGTTTGCAGTTAGTTAGTTTGTTTTCTTGCACTTAATTAGTTAGATTGTCTGCCAGTTAGTTTTTTTGCAGCTAGTTTGTTAGTTTGCAGTTAGTTAGTTGGGATTTGTATGCTGGTTAGTTTTTGTTTGCAGTTAGTTAGTTTGGTTTGCAGTTAGTTGGTTGGATTTGTTAGATAGTTAGTAAGTTTGCAGGCGGTTAGATAGTTTGCAGGAGATTAATTAATATGTCAGTTAGTTAGTTTGCAACTACATAGTTAGTATGTTAGGTTTGAAGTTAGTTGAGTTGGTTTGCAGTTGGTTAGTTTGTAGCTTGCAGTTAGTTAGTTAGTTTGCTGTTAGTTAGTTAGTTTGTCAGAATAGATTAGATAGTTTGCCAGATAGTTAGTTAGTTTGTCAGATAGTTGGATTAGTTTCCATTTAGTTAGTAGGTTGTTGGTTTGCAGTTAGTTGAGTCAGTTTGCCGGGAAGTTAGTTAGTTTGTCAGTCAGTCGATTGGTTTGCAGTTAGTTGAATTGATGAGTCGTTGTCAGATAGTTAGTTAGTTTCCAGTTGGTTGGTTGGTTTGCAGTTGAATTAGTTAATTTGCCAGCTAGTTGGATTAGTTTGTCAGTTAGTTAGTGGTTTTGCCAGTTAGTCAGTTAGTTTGTCCAGTTGAATTGAGTTCCATTGGTTTGCAGTTGAATTAGTTAGTTTGCCACTTAGTTAGTTGAGTTAGTTTCCAGTTAGCTGTAGTCGGTTTGCCAGTTAGTTAGATTCGTTTGTCCAGTTAGTTAGTTAGTTTGTCAGTTAGTTGGTTGGTTTGCGGTTAGATTAGTTAGTTGCGCCGAATAGTTAGTTAGTTTGCATGTTAGTTAGTTAGCGATATCGAGTCAGTTAGTTGGTTTGCGATTGGTTGGTTTGGTTATCGAGATGGTTAGTTAGTTTCCAGTTATTTGAATTGGTTAGTTTGCAGTTAGTTGGTTGAATATTGGTTGCCAGCTTGTTGAGTTAGTTTGTCAAGTCAGTTGGTTAGCTTGTCAATTGAATTGAAGTTAGTTAGTTTGTCCAGTCAGTTAGTTGGTTTGCGATTACTTAGTTAGGTTGCAGTTAGTGGAGTTAATTTGTCAGTTAGATATGGTTGGTTTGCCAGTTGAAGTTACTTAGTTTGTCAGTTAGTTAGTTTGCAAGTTAGTTTGTTAGTTTGCAGATAGTTAGATAGTCATGGATTGTCAGTAAGTTAGATGGTTTGCAGAGAGTTAGTTAGTTTCTCAGTTGAGTTAGTTAGTTTGCCAGTTAGTCAGTTAGTTTGTCAGATAGTTAGTAATGTTTTGCCTGTTAGTTAGTTAGCTTCTGCCAGTTAGTTAGTTAGTTTGCCAGCTAGTTGGTTAGTTTGTCGGTCAGTTAGTTGGTTACAGTTAGTTTGTTAGTTTGCATTTAGTTAGTTGGTTTGCAGTTGAGTGTAGTTAGTTTGTCACGCTAGTTAGTCAGTTTGCAGTAAGTTAGATTTAGTTTGTCAGTTAGTTAGTTGGTTTGCAGTTAGTTATTTAGTTTTGCAGATAGTTAGATGGTTTGTCAAGGTTAGTTAGTTGGTTTGACGGTTAGTCAGTTAGTTTGTCAGTTAGTTAGTTGGTTTGCAGTTAGTTAGATTAGTTTTACCCAAGTTAGTTAGTTAGTTTGCCAGTTAGTTAGTTATGTTGACCAGTCAGTTAGATGGTTTTGCAGATAGTTAGATATTTTTGTCCAGTTAGTTAGTTAGTTTGCCAGTTAGTCAGTTGGGATTGCAGTTAGTTATTTGGTTTGCAGATCGGTTAGATAGTTTGTCCAGTTGAGTTGGTTGGAGTTTGACAATTGGTCAGTTAGGGTGTCAGTTAGTTAGATTGGTTGCAGTTACCGTTAGTTGTAGTTTGCCAGTTAGTTAGTTAGTTTGTCCAGTTGATTAGTTGAATTATTTTGCCAGTCAGTTAGATAATAGTTTGCAGATGGTTAAAGTTTATTTTTGTCAGTTAGTTTAGTTGGTTTGCCAGTTAGTCAGTTAGAGATTGTCCAGATAGTTAGCTGGTTTGCGTGTTATTTAGTTAGTTTCTCAGTTGTAGTTATTTAATTTTGTTAATTGGTTAGTTTATAGTTAGTTAGTTATTAGTTTGTCAGTTGAGTTGAATTGGATTTTGTCCAGTGATCAGTTAGTTGGTTGCGATTAGTTAGTTAGATTACCCAGTTGCAGTTAGAGATTAATTTGTCAGTTAGATAGTTAGTTTTGCCAGTTGAGTTTACTTAGTTTGTCAGTTAGTTAGGTTGCGATTGCAGTTAGTTTGTTAGTTGCGAAGATAGTTAGATGAATTGTCAGTAAGTTAGATAGTTTGCAGAGAGTTGATTAGTTTCTCAGTTAGTTAGTTGGCTTGCCAGTTAGTTAGTTAGCTTGCAGTTAGTTGGATTGGTTGCTGTTAGTTGGTTAGTTTGTCAGGTAGTTAGATAGTTTTGCCAGTCAGTTAGTTAGTTTTGTCCAGATATGTTGAGTTAAGCTTCCAGTTAGTTGGTTAATTTGCAGTTAGTTAGTCAGTTTGCCAGCTAGTTAGTTAGTTTTGTCAGTCAGTTAGTTGGTTGCAGTTAGTTAGTTAGTTTATCAGATGCGATTAGTTAGTTTGGTGGTTATTTGGTTAGTTTGCGGTTAGTTAGTTGGTTTGCCAGCTGGTTAGTTAGTTGGTATGTCAGTCAGTTAGTTGGTCTGCGGTTGGTTGGTTGGTTTTGCATTTAGTTAGTTGGTTTGTCAGCTAGTTACTTTGTTTGCAGTTGCCAGCTTGATTGGTTTGTCAGTTAGTTGGTTGGTTTGCCGACGGCAATTGAATGGTTTGCAGATGGATTGGTTACTTTGTCCAGTTAGTTAGTTAGTTTGACAATTAGTCCCAGTTAGGGTGTGTCAGTTTGGTTAGTTAGTTTGCAGTTAATTGTGGTATGATTGGGTTTGCCAGTTAGTTAGTTAGTTTGTCCAGGTAGTTGAAGATGGTTGCCGGTCAGTTCAGTTAGTTTGTCAAAGATGGTTAGTTAGCTTCCAGTTGGTTGGTTAATTAGTTGCAGTTAGTTAGTCAGCGGGTGGTTGCCAGCTAGTTAGTAAGTTTGTCAGTCAGTTAGTTAGTTTGCAGTTAGTTAGTTAGTTTGAGATTATTTGGTTGGTTTGCGAGTTAGTTAAGTTGGTTTGCCAGCTAGTGCCTGGTTAGTTAATGTCATGTCGGTCAGTTAGTTAGTCTGCCAGTTAGTTGGTTGGTTCTGCATGATTAGTTAAGTTAGTTTGTTCCTTTTTGCCTAGTTACTTTGTTTGCAGTTACTTAGTTAGTTTGTCAGTTAGTTAGTTAGTTTGCCAGGCAATTAGATAGTTTGCAGATAGTTGGTTACTTTGTCAGTTAGTTACTTAGTTTGTCAGTTAGTTAGTTAGATTGAATGTTAGTTAGATAGGTTGCAGATAGTTAGTTATTTTGTCAGTTAGTTAGTTACTTTTGCCAGTTTGTCAGTTAGATTGTGAAATAGTCAGCTAGATTGCAGTTAGTTAGTTAGTTTGCAGATAGTTAGTTAGTTTGTCAGTTAGTTAGCTAGTTTGCAGTTAGTTAGTTATTTTGCAGATAGTTAGTTAGTTTCCAGTTAGTTAGTTTGCAGTTAGTTGGTTTGTTTGCAGATAGTTACTTCGGATTTGCATCCAGTTAGTTAGTTAGTTGGTTGCAGTTGGTTGAATTGGTTGCCAGTTAGTTTAGTTCGTTTCCTGTTAGTTAGTTGGTTTGCAGTTAGTTAGTTAGTTTGCGAATAGATACTTAGTTTTGTCAGTAAGGTTAGTTGGTTGCCAGTTAGTTTCTTACTTTGTGAGTTAGTTGGTTAGTTTATAGTTGAAGGTCCAGTTAGCTTGTCAGTTAGTTAGTTAGTTTGTCAGAATGGGTTAAGTTAGTTTGCCCAGTTAGTCGTTGATTCCAGTTAGTTAGTTTGCTTGCAGCTGGATTGGATTAATTTGCAGTTAGTTAATTATATTGTCAGTGTAGTTAGTTGAGTAGTTTGTCAGTTAGATGGTTGTTTCAACCGGCAGTTGGTTAGTTGAGTTGGTTTGCAGTTGGTTATTTGGTTGCAGATGGGTAGATATGGTTTGTCCAGTTAGTTAGTTGGTTGCAGTTCGGCTCAGTTAAACAGTTGGTTTGCTGTGATTAATTAATTAGTTTGTCGGGATTGACCGTTAGTTGGTTTGGAGGTAGTTAGTTGGTTTGTCCAGTTAATCAGTTCAGTTTGTAGTAAGCTACATAACTGGTTTGCGCAGATGCCAGTTAGTTAGTTTTGCAGATACATAGTTGGTTGTCAGTCAGTTTAGTCAGTTAGCTTGTGAGTTAGTTAGCTAGTTTGCTGTTGAGTTACTTAGATTGTCCAGTTAGTTGAGTTAGTTTGCCACTTTGTTATTTAGTTTGTCAGTTCGTTGAATTAGTTTGCTCTTAGATAGTTAATTTGAAGATAGTTAGTTAGTTTGTCCAGTTAGTAGTTAGTTAGTTTGCCAGTTAATTAGATAGTTTGCAGATAGTTAGTTGGTTATTTTGTCCAGTTAGTTGGTTTGTATGCTCTTAGTTAGTTTTGTAGTAAATTAATTAGTTTGTCAGTTAATTGATTACTTTGACCAGGATACATAGTTGGTTTGTCCCGGTTTAGACCTTGGTTAGCTTGTGAGTTAGTTAGGTAGTTTGCAGTTAGTTACTGGGTTTGTCAGTTAGATGGTTAGTTTGTCAGATCAGTTAGTTAGTTAGTTTGTCAGTAGAAGTTAGATTTGTATGCCATCGCTTAGTTGGTTGGTTTGCTGTATAGTCGACCAGATAGGTGCAGTTAAAACGTTACTGTGTTGTGAATTAATTAGTTTGTCAGTGAGTTGTAGTTAGTTGGTTTGCCAGTTAGTTGCCAGCTTGACTTGCAGTTAGTTAGTTCAGTTTGCAGATAGTTAATTAGGTTTGTCCAGTTAGTTAGTTAGTTTACCAGTTGCCCACAATACACACCGAGGTTGTCAGTTAGTTAGTTAGCTTGCAGTTAGTTAGTTGGTTTGCTGTTAGTTAGATTACCGGGTTGTCTGATGGTTAGATAATTTGTCCCAGTTCAGTTAGTTAGTTTGCCAGTTAATGTAGTCTGTCAAGATAGTTAGTTAGTTTGCACTTAGATAGTTATTTTGAAGATAGTTAGTTTGTTTGCAGCATGTTTAGTCAGTTTGCAGCTAATGCAGTTGGTTTTGCAGTTCAGTTTAGTTGGTGGTTGCAGTTAGTTAGTTGGTTTGCAGTAAAATTATACGTTTGTCAGTTAATTGGTTGCAGATACATATTTAGTTTTGTCAGTTAGATAGTTTGTACATGCAGTTGGTTAGTCAGTTTCCAGTTAGTTAGTTGGTTTGTGAGTTAGTTGGATAGTTGTAAGTTTGCAGATGGTGATTGGTTTGTCGAGTTCAGTTAGTTAGTTTGCAAGTCAGCTATATAATGCTCGATATGCAGATGCAGTAGAATTAGTTTTGTCAGTTCGATTAGTTAGTTTGCCAGTTAGTCTGGATACAGTTGGTTTGTCAGATAGTTGGTGCGGATTTATTTTGCAGGATTGCTGGTTAGTTTGCCAGGTAGTTAGTTGGTTGCCAGCGATTAGTTAGTTAGTTTGCAGATAGTTGAGTTGGGATTTGTCAGTTGGATTGAGTTAAAGTTGGTTGCCAGTTAGTCAGCTTCAGTTAGTTAGTTAGTGCTTTACAGCTGAGTTAGTTAGCAGAGTTTGCAGATGAGTTAGTTGGTTTGTCAGTTAGTTAGTTGGTTTGCCAGTTGAGTTCAGTTTTTGCTTGAAGATTTGTTACGTTAGTTTGCACGGAATATTTAATTGGTTTGTAAGTTGAGTTAGTTAATTTTGCCAGTTTTACTTATATCGTTTGTCCAGTTAGTTAGTTAGGTTTGTCAGTTAGTTTGCTTAGATTTGCAATTAGTTAGTCGTTTGCAGGTGAGTTAGTTGCTTTTGCAAAGTTAGTTAGATGGTTGCAGATAGTTAGTGGTTAGTTTGTCAGATAGTTAGTTAGTTTGCCAGTGAGCAGTTAATTTTGTCCAGTTAGTTGCCGTTAGTTAGTTTGCAGTTAGTTAGTTATTTTGCAGATACTTAGCGAATGGATTTGTCAGATAATTTACTTGGTTTGCCAGTTAGATTGAATTGGTTTGTCAGTTAGTTTGTTGGGTTGCAGTTAGTTAGTTATTTTGCAGCCGTTAGTTAGTTAGTTTGTCCAGTTGGTTGAGTTGGTTGCCAGGTAGTTAGATGGTTTGCAGATAGATTAGTTAGTTTTGTCAGTTGGTTAGAGTTAGTTTGCAGTGGTAAGTTGAGTTGAGTATGCGGTTGTTGAGTTAGTTTGCAGTCAGTTTGTTATTTTTGCAGCGAATAGTTAGGTAGTTCTGGCGTCTAAGTTAGAATGGAAGTTTGCAGCTAGCTAGTTTAGGATTTTGTCCGCTTAGTTAGTTAGTTTGTCAGTTGGTTGAAGTTGGTTTGTCAGTTAGTTGGATTTGTATACGTTCTGGTTGCCAGTTAGTTTCAGTTGGTTGCAGTTGATTACTTGGTTGCAGTAAATTAATTGGTTTGTCAGTTAATTTAGTTTGCAGAACACACTTGGTTAGTTTGTTTGTATGCAGTTAGTTAGATGAGTTTGCTGTTAGGCGTAGAGATAGTTTGCAGTTAAGTAGCTACTTTGCTGTGAATTAATTAGTTTGTCAGTTAGAACAGTTGGAGGTGGTTGCCGATAGTTAGCTAGATTTGTCCAGATAGTTAGTGAGATTTGCCCAGTTAGTTAGTTAGTTTGTCCAGTTAGTTAGTTTCGTGCAGTTAATTGAGTTTGGCTTGCAGATAGTTGGTTAGTTAGTCAGTTTAGGTAGTTAGTTTGCCGGTTAGATTACTTGGGTTATCAGGTGGTTTGTTGGTTGCAGTTAATTGGTTATTTTTGCAGATATGCTAGTTGGTTTGTCAGTTCGGTTAACGACTCTGGTTGGTTGCAGTTAGTTGGTTGGTTCCCGATAGTTGGAGTTGGTTTGTCAAGTTGGTTAGATTGGTTTGCCAATTAGTGTCCCAGTTAGTATGTCAGTTAGCTGAGTTCGTTTGCAGTTAGTTAGTTGGGTTTTGTCTGCTAGTTGGTTTGTTTTGCGGTTAGTTGTGATTGGTTCGCGCAGTTGGTTAGTTAGTTGGTTTGCGGTTAGTTAGTTGGTTGGTTGCAGGTAAAAATTAATTGGTTTGTCAGTTGGTCAGTTTGCAGATACATAGTTGATACGTCAGGTTGGTTAGATCGGTTGCGGTAAATTAATTAGTTTGTCAGTTAGTTGGTTGGTTGTCAGTTAGATAGTTTGTATGCGGTTCAGTTGGTTAGTTTTCCAATTGGTTAGTTTGAGTTTTGTCTGCTAGTTAGTTTCTTTGCAGTTAGTTAGTTGGTTGTCAGTTAGTTCGCTGGTTGGTTGCAGTTGGTGCATCGCCAGTTTTGTCCGTTAGTTAGTTAGTTTACAGTTGGTTGCGTTATTTTTGTAGATGGTTAGTTAGTTTGTCCGGTAGTTAGTTAGTTTTGCCAGTTGGTTAGTTGTTCATGCGCCCGAGTGCTTGTTGTTCGGTCAGTTAGAGTGAATGCGATGTCGTCGTGTTGGAGAGTTTTCCAACTGGTTTATTTTTAACAATAACACGAAGTGTACTGTATGATATGTTTTTCAAAGCGCGTTGAACTGTAGGAGGAGACTGTTTGCTTGCACTTTAACAACAAATTGCGTTCAACAACTCCAATTACAACTGCTGTACTGTTACAGACTTGTTAGTTAAGACTTATTCGGTTAACGACTGAACCGAGAATTGAAACTGGTTTTGTCGGTTGACGACTGAAACTAGAATGGAAATGTGTCCAGGTCCGTTTCCTCCTCAGCTTAGATCACCTCCTCAAGAATTTTGCACTTGGTGGTGTTGTGCAGAAATTCCTCTGTGGGAGATCGTGGAGTCGATTGGTTGTGCCATCGACTTGGGAGAGAGAGGACCACATTTCTCCTGCCCCAGTTTGGCAGCAAACTCCTCCTTCACCTCGGTGGTGGAGGAAAGTCCCGTAGGTACCACGCTGGCGAGGGGTGGCCGAGGTTTCCTCTCCCAAGTCGACGGACCGCGTTAATTTATCGAGGAAAGAAAACGGAACTCCGGATTATCACACGCAACAAAGGGGTTGCGTCTGGTCTACGTCTCTTTTTATGGCTGTATTGTTCCGCGTGTGTCGGCGATGGCCGTTGTCGTCGGAGATTGCCACCATTTAGCCTCGCCTCGACGACCGTACCACCCGCGGAACAATGTAATAGCCTTCGCTGAAGTCAGACCGCTCTGTCCAGGTGTCGCTACGTTTACTTGTCGTCCTCCAAATGCTATTCTTTTACATTGACATTTGCCAGATGCGAGAGACTCGAAGACGTTTGCAACGTAGTTACCGATCCCGCATCTGGCAACATAAAGGACCGGGAAACAACTCGAGTTTGGCCAGCGGAATGAGCGAGCTTTCGTTTTACCGAACAGTTAGTTGGATTTGCCAGATCAGTTAGATAGTGTGACAGTTATTTTGTTAGTTTGCCAGTTAGTCAGTTTGTTAGTTAGTTTGCCAGTTAGTTATTCAGATTGTCAGTTGGTTAGTTGGTTTGCAGTTAGTTAGTTAGTATGTCTGATAGTTAGTTAGTTTGCAGTTAGTTAGTTAGTTTGCCAGATAGTTACTTATTTTGTCAGTTATTTAGGTAGTTAGTTTGCAGATAGTTTGATACTTTGTTTGTCAGTTAGTTAGCCAGTTTGTCAGTCAGTTAGTTAGTTTGCAGATACATTGTTAGTATGTCAGTTAGTTAGTTAGTTTGTCTGTTAGTTAGTTTGTATGCCGTTAGTTAGTTGGTTTGCCAGTTAGTTACTTAGTTTGTCAGTTAGTTAGTTAGTTTGCAGTTAGTTAGTTAGTTCCCAGATAGTTAGATAGTTTGTCAGTTAGTTAGTTAGTTTGCCAGTTAGTTAGATAGTTTGCAGCTAGTTAGTTAGTTTGCAGTTGGTTTGTTAGTTTGCCAGTTAGTAAGTTAGATTTGTCCGCTAGATAGTTTGTTTGCAGTTACTTAGTTTGCATTTAGTTAGTTAGTTTGTCAGTTAGTTAGTTAGTTTGCCAGCTAGTTAGTTAGTTTGCCAGTTAGTTACTTAGTTTGTCAGTTAGTTAGTTAGTTTGCAGTTAGTGAGTTATTTTGGAGATACGTAGTTAGTTTGTCAGTTAGTTAGTTAGTTTGCCAGTTAGTTAGATAGTTTGCAGATAGTTAGTTAGTTTGTCAGTTTGTCAGTTAGTTTGCCAGTTAGTCGGTGTGTTTGTCAGATAGTTAGTTCGTTTGCAGATAGTAAGTTAGTTTGTCAGTTAGTCAGTTAGATTGTCCGCTAGATAGTTTGTTTGCAGTTAGTTGGTTAATGTGCAGTTAGTTAGTTAGTTTGCAGTTAGTTACTTAGTTTGTCAGTTAGTTAGTTAATTTGCCAGATTGTTAGGTTAGGTTTGTCAGTTAGTAAGTTTGTATGCAGTTAGTTAGTTACTTTGCAGAAAGTTAGTTAGTTTCTCAGTTACTAGGTAGTATGCAGTTCGTTAGTTAGGAGATTGCTGTTAGTTAGTTAGTTTGTCAGTTAGTTAGTTAGTTTGCAGATAGTTAGTTAGTTTGCCAGTTAGTTAGTTGGTTTGTCAGTTAGTTAGTTGGTTTGCAGTTTGTTGGTTAGTTTGCTGGTAGTTAGTTAGTTTATCATATAGTTAGTTAGTTTGTCAGTCAGTTAGTTAGTTTGCAGATACATAGTTAGTATGCCAGTTAGTTAGTTAGTTTGTTTGCAGTTAGTTAGTTGGTTTGCTGTTAGTTAGTTATTTTTTCAGTTATTTAGTTAGTTTGCAGTTAGTTAGTTAGTTTGTCAGTTAGTTAGTTAGTTTGCCAGATAGTTACTTAGTTTGTCAGTTAGTGTGTTAGTTTGCCAGTTAGTCAGTTATTTTGTCAGATAGCTAGTTAGTTTGCGTGTTAGTTAGTTAGTTTCTCAGTTAGTTAGTTAGTTTGCAGTTAATTAGTTAGTTGCGATTAGTTAGATAGTTTAGGTTAGTTAGTTAGTTGGTTGCAGTTAGTTAGTTGGTTTGTCAGTTAGTTGGTTAGTTTGTCAGTTAGTTAGTTAGTTTGCGGTTAGTTAGTTGGTTTGGCTAGATAGTTAGTTAGTTTGCAGTTAGTTGGATTTAGGTTTGCAGTTAGTTAGATCCAGTTTGCCAGCTTAGTTAGTTAGTTTGTCAAGTGAGTTAGTTGGTTTGCAGTTAGTTGGTTAGTATGTCAGTTAGTTACTTAGTTTGTCAGTTAGGTTAGTTTGCCAGTTAGTTAGGGTTAGTTTGAAGCCAGATAGTTAGTTAATTTGTCAGTTAATTAGTTAGTTTGCCTGTTCGTCAGTCAGTTAGTTAGTTTGCAGATAGCAATTAGTTTGTCAGTTAGTTAGTTAGTTTGTCAAGTTAGTTAGTTTGTTTGTCAGTTAGTTAGTTAGTTTGCAGTTAGTTAGTTTGCAAGTTAGTTAGTTAGATTGTCAGTTAGTTAGTTAAGTTTGAAAGCTAGCTGGTTAGTTTGCAAGTTAGTTAGTTAGTTGTTACAGTTAGTTAGTTAGTTTGTCCAGTTGATTTGCAGTTAGTTTGCTAGTTGGATTTCAGTTAGTTAGTTAGATTGTCAAGTTAGTTGAAGTTGATAGTTTGTCGGTTAGTTAGTTGGTTGTCAGTTAGTTAGTTGGTTTGTCAGTTAGTTGTTAGTTGCAGAAAGTTAGTTAGTTTGCAGTTAGTTAGTTAGTTTGTTGCGTAGTTAGTTAGTTGGTTAGTTAGCGTTTGTCAGTTAGTTAGTCAGTTTGCAGTAAGTTTGCGGTTAGTTTGGTTAACGGCAGCTAGTTAGTTAGTTTGTCAGTAAGTTAGTTGATTGGTTGCCAGCTAGTTGAAGTTAGTTTGTCAGTTAGTTAGTTAGTTTGCCAGTTAGTCAGTTAGTTTGTCAGTTAGTTAGTTAGTTTACAGTTATTTAATTTGTTTGCAGTTGGTTAGTTTGTCCAGTTAGTTAGTCAGTTTGCAGTTAAGTTGGTTTGCCAGTTAGTCAGTTAGATTGAATTGAATTAGTTTGTCAGTTGAGTTAGTTAGTTTGCAGTTAGTTAGTTAGTTTGTCAGATTAGTAGTTGCAAGTTAGTTTCAGTTAGTTGAATTTAGTTTCCAGTTAGTTGGTTAGTTTGCAGTCAGTTTTGCCAGCTAGTTAGTTAGTTTGTCAGTCAGTTAGTTGGTTGCAGTTGAGTTGGTTAGCTTATCAGATAGTTAGTTGAATTTCCAGTTATTTGGTTGGTTGCAGTTAGTTTACCAGTTAGTTAGTTAGTCTGCCAGCTTGTTTGTTAGTTTGTCAGTCAGTTAGTTAGTTGGTTTGCAGTTAGTTGAATTTGGTTGCAGTTAAATAGTTAGTTTGCTGTTAATTAATTAGTTTGGTTGTCAGTTAGTTAGTTAGTTTGCAGTTAGTTAGTTATTTTGCAATTAGTTGAGTTAGTTTGTCAGTTAGTTAGTTAGTTTGCCAATTGAGTTAGTTACTTAGTTTATCAGTTAGTTAGTTGGTTTGCAGTGAGTTAGTTGTTTTGCAGATAGTTAGTTTGTTTTGTCAGTTAGATAGTTGGCTTGCCAGTTAGTTAGTTATTTTGCAGATAGTTTTGTTAGCGCCCCTCAGGGGGCTGTGTCCGGCAATCGTCGGCCGCAGTACGGGGCGTAGCGACCCCGGTACCTGGAAGCTAATCACACCGTAAGCCTCCTGTTGGTCGTCACAACGACCCACTCACAATTCCTTCTTTTTGGATTTGCGAATGGTACGTGACGGCAGGAGAGCGGGGGCCTTGGCTTAACCGCCTGGGCCAAGAGTATGGCGACTCTATAAAATCGCCCTCCAATCCTAAGCTATGGTGCGCGGCGATGGGATGCATGGTTGGGGAGAAGGCCCAATCCCAAGCGACCACCTCCGGGCACCTGCCGAACCCCGGAGTATTAGGCTTTCCTGGGTGGAGGCGGCTCTGCCCGGGTGGACGTTTATTTCCGACCTACGCGTGGAATTACATGGATTCAACAATTAAAACGGGGATGGGACGGGTTGTTACGAATGGGGAGGACGAAGACGGTGTAGGGAGCTACGGTGACGGCGCTCGCGCCTCACTTAGCGCCTGGCCCGGCTTCGTGGAAGGTGGAGGAGGACGACGAGACTGCGTCAGTCTCGTCCTTCTCCTCCACGAGGAGCCACATAGGCTCCAAGAGGAAGCGGACGGGGCAGGCCGTCGACGAAGTAGTGGACTGGGCTATGAACCCGGTCGTGATGATGAGTTGCCTCAGGGACGAGGTGACCGAGGAGATATCCGAGAGGATCTCCTCGTCCCTGAGGCGGGTGGAGAAAGGTGGCCGCGGCCTGCTCCTTGACGGGGCGGACGACCCTCGGGGCAGACCCCTTTCGGGAAGCGGCCCAGAGGATGAGGGATGCGGCGCAGGAGATGTGTGGGCGAAATGCCCGGCTGCAGCTCCAGGTGGTGGAGGAGCGACGGGGGAGGATGAGGGCAGAGGCGCGCTGGAACAGCGCAGCCCTCCCTCCTATCCTCCCTCCTCCTCCACCTCCACCACCATGATCCACGGTCGTGGAAAATAAGCGGAGTGCTGCGGCGGTGTTGCGTGGCCCTTCCACCCCGCACTCCGCCCGTGCAGAGTTCCCCATCCTTCTCAGAGGACGAACTTCTGAGGAGGATCGGGAACATGATAGATAGTAAATTGGCCGCCTTCCGGGAGGAGCTCCTCCACGGAGGTGCGGTCAGCAACAAGAAGGCGGTGCCTCTCCGACCAAAGTCGTTTCAGGCGGGAAAGGCAAAGGTGGGGGGAGGGAAGGCTCCACCCACCGTGGCAGTTCCGGTGCCGCGGGTCGCGGCCCCCCAGGGGGGTAGTGTACCCGCGGCACCATCCCAAGGGAGGGTGTTGTGGAGCGAGGTGGTAGGGCGAAGGCGAAGAGGGCGGCGAGGAAGGCCTTGCAGCCGCGACCTGCTACCACGCCGCCCGCGGCCAAGGGAAAGGCCGCGAAGATGCGACCAGGGCGCCTAAAACGGCAGCAGTGACGCTGACCGTTCCTCAGGGCGACCTGACACTGCGGGGGCGATGCAGCTCGCCAGGGTAATATATCCCTGGAGGAGCTTGGCATCGCTTCCGTGAGGGCGAAGAGGGCCGTGACCGGGGACTCCTGCTGGAGATCCCTGGTCCAGAGGGCGGCGAGAAGGCGGACCGACTCGCCCAGAGGCTCCAGGAGCAGCTGGGCGAGCGGGGTGTCCGAGTCGTCCGGCCCACGAAGCGCACAGAGATGCGCATATGTGGGTGTGACGACTCGGTCACCGCGCAGGAGGTGTCATGTGCCCCAGCGAGGGCGGGTGATTGCCCCGAGGGAGACGTGCGGGTCGGTGAAATCCACAGGTCTCCTTCCGGCCTGGGGTCGGTGTGGGCCCGGTGTCCCCTCTCCGCCGCCCGAAAGGTGGCGGAATCCGGGAGGGTATTGGTGGGGTGGGTTTCGGGGCGAGTGGAGATACTCTCGCCGCGTACTCCAGTGTCACCCGCTGCCTCGAGCTGGGGCACGTAAGGCAGTGGTGCACCTCGCCGGTGGACCGCAGCGGTCAGTGTTACCGCTGCCGGGGCGAATGACCACCGCGCGAGCCAGTGCTCGGCGGCCCCCACTGCCCGCTATGTGCGGACATGGGGAGGCCAGCCGATCACAGGGTGGGGAGCAAAAGTGCTCTCCCTCCGGAAGGGGAAGAAGAAGGGGCCCACCCGGTTCAAGCACCGCGGTTGCTGGCAGCGTCCACCATGGAGGTGGACGGTGCCACAGGGACGGACAGCCGGGAGGAGGCTGGGACGGCCGTTAAATAACGGCGCCCCGCCTCCTCCTCCAGGCCAAACTCAACCACTGCCGCGCGGCACAGGACATGATGTCCCAAGTCCTCGCGGAGTGGGGGGTTGGCCTGGCGGTCGCCGCAGAGCCGTACCGCGTGCCGGATCACCCACATTGGGTGGGCGACGCGGACGGTTTGGTGGCGACGGAACCCCGCCGTTCTCCATTCTGGAGCGCGGTCGGGGTTTCGTCGCCGTGGAGAGGGTCGGAGTCGCCGGAGGGGGGGGCTACATCTCGCCCCGCAGCGGACACTCCGCGTTCGAGCTGTACTTGGCCGAGGTCGCGGCATGCGTGCAGCGCTGCGCGGCCCGGCCGGTGCTAGTCCTGGGGACTTTAACGCCAAGTCGGTGGCTTGGGGATCCCCTAGGACCACCGTTCGCGGCGGGATCCTGGGCGACTGGGCGGCGGGGCTCGACCTTCGGTTACTGAACCGGGGGCCGGAGCACACGTGCGTGCGGCGATATGGGGGGTCTATCGTGGATGTTGGATTCGCGACCCCCAACGCCGTGCGCATGGTGTCAGGTTGGCAGGTGGCCCCGGAGGCAGAGACACTCTCCGATCACCGGTATATCCGCACAACTTGGCCGCAGGTGGCTTCCTGAGTTGCCAAGCATGGACGAGGAGGCTGCCCGGCTCGGGGTACTAGTCGCAAACATTTGCGACGCGTCGATGCTCCGGGTCGGGCGAGCTTCTCCTCGCCGGGCGGTGTACTGGTGGTCGGCCGCGATCGCGGAATTGCGGGTCGCGAGTGACCGCGCCCGACGCCAGTACGCCCGCGCGCGCCGTCGTCTACGACCGGACGATGGCGTGGCGCGAGCGAGGGCAGAAGACCTGTATGAGGCATACCGGATTGCGCGGGTTGCTCTGCAGGTCGCCATCAAACGGGCCAAGACCCGGGCATGGAAGGATCTCCTCCAGACCCTCGATTACGATCCTTGGGGGCGCCCGTACAGGGTGGTGCTGAAGAAGCTCCGCCCATGGGCGCCCCCCGTCACCGAGGGTCTTGACCCCCGGCTGCTGGAGGACGTGGTCAATACTCTTTTCCCAATTCGGGTGAGGGGACCACGTCCTCTGGCGGAGGCAGCAGATCCCAAGGGAGTGGGCGGCCGAACTGGGGTCACTCAGGGGAGCTGGCCGCGGCCATCAGACGTCTCGGGGCGCGTAACACGGCCCCGTGTCCGGATGGTGTGCCCGGCCGGGTTTGAGTCTTGACCCAGGGCGTCGCTTGGGGCTGACCTCTGGCGGTTGTTCGACCGATGCCTGAGGGACAGGCGATTCCCCCCCAGTTGGAAGGTGGCGACGATGGTCCTCCTCCGGAAGGAGGGTCGGCCCGCGGAGTCTCCCTCCGCATACCGGCCCATCTGTCTCCTCGACGAGGTGGGCAAGCTCTTCGAGCGGGTGATTGCTACCCGCCGCGTCGAGCACCTGGCGCGGTGTGCCCCCGGCCTGGCCGACTGTCAGTACGGTTTCCGGGGTCGACCGACCATCGACGCGATAGGTCGTGTCAGGGCCCTCTCGGAGACGGCCGTCTCCCGGGGAGGGGTGGCTTTGGCAATATCCTTGGATATTGCCAACGCCTTTAACACCCTGCCCCGGGAGGAGATAATTAGGGGGCTCGAATATCATCGGGTCCCCCTTGTCTCGGGGTGGTCATCGGGGATTATCTCCGCGGCAGGTGGATCGAGTACCCGAGCCGGGATGGGCATATGCGGAGGGAGGTGTACTGCGGTGTTCCGCAGGGGTCGGTCCTCGGGCCACTCCTGTGGAACATCGCGTACGACGCAGTGTTAAGGGCTGACCTCCCCGACGGCGTCAGCGCCGTGTGTTATACAGATGACACACTGGTGCTGGCCGTCGGGGCGCACTGGGGGAGGGCCAAGCGTCTCGCGGAGGAGGGGCGCAACGCGTCGTCGACCGGATCAGAGGGATGGGGATGACGGTGGCGGTCCATAAGACCGAGATGATAGCGTTCCATTCACCTCGGCAGGATCCGCCACCCTCTGATCCGCGTGGTGAGGCTAATATCGAGGTGAAGCCCCAGATGAGGTATCTGGGGCTGATCCTCGATAACCTGGCGCTTCGAGGAGCATTTCCGCTGCCTGGTCCCCGGCTGGTGAGGATTGTCGGGGCTTTGGGCCGGATTCTGCCCAACCTGGGGGGCCCGGCGGGCCGAGTTCTCCGCCTCTATGTGGCAATGGTTCAGTCGGTGGTCCTATACGGGGCCCCCGTCTGGGCGGACGACCTGGCGGCCTCCCGGCGCGGCATGACTATTCTTGCGACGGTTCTTGCGGGGATGCCGCCCATGGATCTCCTCGCGCGGTCGCACGCGATGATGTATCGTCACCGCGTCGACCGTCGCGCGGGGTGAGGCGGTCCCGGGTGTGCAGGAACCTGCTTGGGGCGAGTTGAAGCGCCAGGCCCGGCAGTCCGTGGTGCACGCGTGGCAAGAGCGGTTGGCTCTGCCTACCGCGGGGCACCGGACAGTCGGGGCTGTTCGGCCACTCCTATGTGAGTGGCTGGACAGAGGCCATGGAAGCCTCACTTACAGGATGGCACAGGTGTTCTCGGGGCATGGCAGCTTCGGGAGATACCTGTGCCGGATAGAAGGAGCCGACGGCGCGTTGCTGCCATTGTGACGCTGAGCAGGACACGGCGGAACATACCCTCGAGGTATGCGCTGCATGGGAGGGTGAACGCCGTGTCCTGATCGGCGTCATCGGGCGGGATGTCTCGCTGCCGGGCATGGTGCGCGCCATGCTCGGCAGCGAGGAGAACTGGAGGGCCGTGGCCTCCTTCTGCGAAAACGTAATGTTGCAGAAGGAGACCGCGGGAAAGCGTCAGCGGCGTGCTGAGGCTCGCGCTCGTTTGGTGGCGAGAGAGCGTCGCCTGGGCGTCAGGCGACGCGGGCGGCCCCCTCGGCGTGGCGCATGACCCAGGCTGGGAGCGGGGTCCTGATAGGAGACCCCTCCCGCCTGGCGGCGTAGGGTCGGACCGCATGGGGTGGCAGTGCCCCCTGTCCGGCTCCGGCGCACGGACCGGCACCCTCGGTGGCCTGGTTTGGCCATGAGCTGCCGGCCTCCGAGAGGTAGAAAAGGGGTCGCGGCGGTTGCGAGTTGGGGCTCGCAGCCGCCACTAGACGCGGCCCCGGGACGGATGGCGGCAGGACGATGTGGCCTCGTCCTGCCGCTATGAGACAGGGCGATTACCGGGGACCGTTTGTCCCCGTGCGGGTGAGCGCAAAGCGCGGGCACGGGGAGGATACCGGAAGTATACTTCGAGCGATTCCCGGTATCCTCCCAAATCGTGCGGAAGGGTCACCGTGGGGTTTTTCAGTGGGTAGGGCCCGCGCCCGGTAGAATGGGCGCGGGGAATTACACACCCCCTCCGCCACTCCCCAAAGAGGTGGGAGGGAGTCTTTCGAAAATTTTCCCCACGAAAAAAAAAAAAAAAAAAAAAAGATAGTTAGTTAGTTTCTAAGTTAGATAGGTAGTTTGCAGCTAGCTAGTTAGTTTGCAGTATTTAGTTAGTATTCAGTTAGTTAGTTAGTTTGTCAGTTAGTTAGTTAGTTTGCAGTTTGTTTAAATAGGTGCGAGTTGTCGTTCTCAGCCTTTAACTTTAAGTCCGAATTACGAGGGAGTGGGAATGTGTGGGAAAGTGAATCGTACACTTGTAAATTTCTTTCGCCTAGTCTGTTGGACTAGGCCGTTTATTTTAATATATGTAAATTAAAGAAAAAACAAAATAAATAAAATAAACCAAAATAAAGAAATTTATATTTAAAAAAAACCACCACCAGGAAAAACTGAGCTCTGGTCGGCGCGTAAAAAAACCTGGCCGCGCCGTAGCGAAAAGGTACTACGGCTCTCGTCTCCGTCGTCTGCAACAAAAGAGACCGAAATTTGGTTGAAAGTATGTGACAACGCTCGTCGCATTGTCTGACTCGCGTCAATCCACACGCTCCTGTCTCTGTTTATGATAAACAGGAGCGGGATTCCTTCACAGCGATACGCAACTGTGTTAGTGGACTGTATACTTAAACGTTTCTCGTGTGATCGAGAAACGTTCGACTGCAGTTCTGGAAACTTTTAATAGCAGATGGGGAAGACAAGATTTGAGCCTCGATCTTCCCACTGCTGCTGGCTTGAATTTTAGCTGGAGGTGACAACAGTTGGAGGTTGTAAGGCTCCAAAATTGTCCACTCCGTGATTCAGAGTCGTTTCCTCGTCCGTACGGGACCGGTGTGATGCAAGCCCTTAACTGCGCTAGAAGCGTCTGAAGGTTAAGGTGCTTACACCACGGTGCCCTTTTGATCGTCGCTCTACACCGAGTGCCCGTACACACTGGTGATTAATGACCGACGTTCGAGCCAATCGAATTCAGCCGAGAGCGCCCAGGGAATACGCCAAATAAGGCCCCTATGGGGGTGGTACTCAAACTGAAATTTCGACCCTCGGAAACGACGATCCCACTCAGGGTATACGCCAAAAGGCCCCTATCAGAGTGTTTGAATCGCACAAAAATTCAAGGAAAACCGAGAAGTTTTTCTCGGTTCTCGTTGCACGACAGCTGATTACAGCGGTACGTGCCTTCCACACAACGGTGGCGACAATCGAACACTATTTAAGTGTTACGATGATTGTTATCAGCCACCGGTTGTTAATGTGGGAAATCGCTTATGCTTTGAAACAATTGACGCAACGGTGGCGATAATCGAACGATTACGATCAGCCACCGGTTGTTCACTGTAAATTGTTTCAATGCTGCGTTCGATTTCAGAACGGTCCTGTTCACACAACGATCACTAAACTCACGAAACCGTGAGGTACGAAATCCGACTAGGTTAATTCTTTCGAATTTACCACAGTCTTAATTTCGTTCCGTTTCGGATTCTGTGGTGCAACTATACAATTAAACGGATTTAATTGCGCGTATATCGCGATCGCGGTGTTGGACGAGGTCGGCTTGGACTATGCGAACTCGTCCGAGAACCAGATAGCAAGTGATTGTCGAGAAAGACCCTCTTATCCGCGATCGCGAGAGGAAATTGTCTATCTCGTATTAATTTTGAATCCTCTCTGTTATTTCGGCGTAGTATCACCGGTTCTCATGGAACCGTTACTGGAGCCGATCGCGTGACTATTATCGAAGGTAAATTTGGATTTTTCTACACGGTATTGCTCCCGAAGCAGGTTACGACGCAGAGAAGGCTCTGGAATGTCGCGAACACCGTATAAGAGATGTCCTCTTTTTTTCTATAGATCACGGGAGAATTTAACCGCCGTTTCTTAATAACGAATTAACGCGTTATTTAAACACAGTTAGTTAGCTAGTTTGCATTTAGTTAGTTAGTTTGTCAGTTAGTTAGTTAGTTTGTCAGTTAGTTAAATAGTTTGACAGTTAGTTAGTTTGCTTGCAGTAAGTTAGTTAGTTTGCAGTTAGTTAATTGGTTTGCCAGTTAGTAAGTTAGTTTGTCCGCTAGATAGTTTGTTTGCGGTTACTTGGGTGCATTTAGTTAGTTAGTTTGTCAGTTAGTTACTTAGCTTGTCAGATAGTTAGTTAGTATGCCAGTTAGTTACTTAGTTTGTCAGTTAATTAGTTTGTTTGCAGTTAGTGAGTTATTTTGGAGATAGGTAGTTAGTTTGTCAGTTAGTTAGTTAGTTTGCCAGTTAGTTAGATAGTTTGCAGATAGTTAGTTACTTTGACAGTTAGTTACTTAGTTTGACAGTTAGTTACTTAGTTTGTCTGTTAGTTAGTTAGTTTGCAGTGAGTTAGTTATTTTGCAGATAGTTAGTTAGTTTCTAAGTTAGATAGTTAGCTTGCCAGTTAGTTGGTTTGTCCAGTTAGTTAGTTAGCTTGCCAATTAGTCAGTTAGTTTGCCAGTTAGTTAGGTAGTTTGCAGCTAGTTAGTTAGGTTGTCTGCTAGTTAGTTTGTTTGCAGTTAGTTAGTTAGTTTCCAGTTAGTTAATTAGTTAGTTTGCAGTTAGTTAGTTAGTTTGCCAGTTAGTTGGATAGTTTGCCTGTTCGTTAGTTAGTTTGCCAGTTAGTTACTTAGTTTGTCAGATAGTTAGTTAGTTTCCAGTTAGTTGGTTGGTTGCAGTTAGTTAGTTAGTTTGCCAGATAGTTGGATAGTTTGCCTGTTGAATTTGGTTAGTTTGTCAGTTAGTTAGTTAGTTTGCCTGTTAGTTAGTTAGTTTTGCGAATAGGTTTGTTAGTTTTGTCAGTTAGTTGGAGTTGGTTTGCTGTTAGTGAGATCGTTCGCAGTTAAATAGTTAGTTTGTTGTAAATTAATTAGTTTGTCAGATCGTTAGTTAGTTTGTCAGTTAGTTAGTTAGTTTATAGTTAGTTAGTTAGTTTGCAGATAGTTTGTTAGTTTGCCAGTTAGTGACGTAGTTTGTCAGTTAGTTAGTTAGTTTGCAGTTAGTTAGTTAGTTTGTCAGATAGTTAGTTAGTTTGCTTGTAGTAAGTTAGTTAGTTTGCAGTTAGTTAATTAGTTTGTCAGATAGTTAGTTAGTTGGTAAGTTAGTCAGTTAGTTTGTCAGTTAGTTAGTTAGTTTGCAGTTAGTTAGTGAGTTTGCAGTTAGTTAGTTAGTTTGCAGTTAGTTAGTTAGTTTGCAGTATGTTAGTTAGTTTGCAGCTAGTTAGTTAGTTTGTCCGCTACATAGTTTGTTTGCAGTTAGTTAGTTAGTTTGCAGTTAGTTAGTCAGTTTGTCAGTTAGTTACTTAGTTTGTCAGTTAGATAGTTAGTTTGCCAGTTAGTTAGTTTGTTTGTAAGTTAGTTAGTTAGTTTGTCAGTTAGTTAGTTATTTTGCAGATAGTTAGTTAGTTTCTCAGTTAGTTAGGTAGTTTGCAGCTAGCTAGATAGTTTGCAGTTAGTTAGTTAGTTTGCAGTTAGTTAGTTAGTTTGTCAGTTAGTTAGTTAGTTTGCCAGTTAGTTACTTAGTTTGTCAATTAGTTAGTTAGTTTGCAGTTAGTTAGTTAGTTTGCAGTAAGTTTGTTAGTTTGTCTGCTAGTTAGTTTATTAGCAGTTAGTTAGTTGGTTTGCAGTTAGTTAGTTAGTTTGCAGTGATGTTGTTAGTTTGTCTGATAGTTAGATTATTTGCAGATAGTTAGTAAGTTTGCAGTTAGTTAGTTAGCTTGCAGTAAATTAAATAGTTTGTCAGTTACTTAGTTTGCTGATACATAGTTAGTTTGTCAGTTAGTTAGTTAGTTTGTCAGTTAGTAAGTTTGTATGCAGTTAGTTAGTTAGTGTGCAGATAGTTAGTTAGTTTGCAGTTAGTCAGTTACTTTGTCAGTTAGTTAGTTAGTTTGTCTGCTAGTTACTTTGTTTGCAGTCAGTTAGTTAGTTTGTCAGTTAGTTAGTTAGTTTGCCAGTCAGTTAGATAGTTTGCAGATAGTTAGTTAGTTTGTCAGTTAGTTAGTTAGTTTGCCAGTTAGTCTGTTAGATTGTCAGATAGTTTGTTAGTTTGCAGTTAGTTAGTTAGTTTGCAGATAGTTAGATAGTTTGCCAGTTAGTTAGTTAGTTTGCAGTTAGCTAGCTAGTTTGCAGTAAATTCATTAGTTTGTCAGTTAGTTAGTTTGCAGATACATAGTTAGTATGTCAGTTAGTAAGTTAGTTTGTTAGTTAGTCAGTTTGTATGCATTTAGTTAGTTAGTTTGCTGTTAGTGAGAGTGTTTGCAGTTAAATAGTTAGCTTGCCGTGAATCAATTAGTTTGTCAGATAGTTAGTTAGTTTGCCACTCAGTTAGATAGTTTGCAGATAGTTAGTTAGTTTGTCAGTTAGTTAGTTCGTTTCCCAGTTAGTCAGTTAGTTCGTCAGATAGTTAGTTAGTTTGCCAGTTAGTTAGTTTGCTTCCAGTAACTTAGTTAGTTTGCAGTTAGTTAATTAGTTTATCAGTTAGTTAGTTAGTTTGCAGTTAGTTTGTTAGTTTGCAGTTAGTTAGTTAGTTTGTCAGATAGTTAGTTAGTTTGTCAGTTAGTTAGTCCGTATGCAGTTAGTTAATAAGTTTGTCAGTTAGTTAGTTAATTTTTTCCGCTATATAGTTTGTTTGCAGTTATCTAGTTTGCAGTTAGTCAGTTATTTTCAGTTAGTTACTTAGTTTGTCAGTTAGTTAGTTTGTTTGCCAGTTAGATAGTTAGTTTTCCAGTTAGTTAGTTAGTTTGTCAGTTAGTTACTTAGTTTGTCAGTTAGCTAGTTAGTTTGCCAGTTAGTTAGTTAGTTTGCCAGTTAGTTAGATAGTTTGCAGTAAGTTAGTTAGTTTGCAGTTTGTTAGTTCCTTTGTCAGTTAGTTAGTTCGTTTGTCTGCTAGTTACTTTGTTTGCAGTCAGTTAGTTAGTTTGCAGTTAGTTAGTTAGCTTGCCAGTTAGTTATTTAGATTGCAGTTAGTTAGTTAGTTTGCATTTGGATAGTTAGTTTGTCTGCTAGTTACTTTGTTTGCAGGTAGTTAGTCAGTTTGCAATTAGTTAGTTAGTTTGTCAGTTAGTTAGTTAGTTTGCCAGTTAGTTACTTTGTTTGTCAGATAGTTAGATAGTTTCCAGTTAGTTGGTTAGTTTGCAGTTAGTTAGTTAGTTTGCCAGTTAGTTGGATAGTTTGCCTGTTCGTTAGTTAGTTTGCCAGTTAGTTACTTAGTTTGTCAGATAGTTAGTTAGTTTCCAGTTAGTTGGTTAGTTTGCAGTTAGTTAGTTAGTTTGCCAGATAGTTGGATAGTTTGCCTGTTAGTTAGTTAGTTTGTCAGTTAGTTAGTTAGTTTGCCGTTAGTTAGTTAGTTTGCAGATAGTTTGTTAGTTTGTCAGTTAGTTAGTTAGTTTGCTGTTAGTGAGATCGTTCGCAGTTAAATAGTTAGTTTGTTGTAAATTAATTAGTTTGTCAGATCGTTAGTTAGTTTGTCAGTTAGTTAGTTAGTTTATAGTTAGTTAGTTAGTTTGCAGATAGTTTGTTAGTTTGCCAGTTAGTGACGTAGTTTGTCAGTTAGTTAGTTAGTTTGCAGTTAGTTAGTTAGTTTGTCAGATAGTTAGTTAGTTTGCTTGTAGTAAGTTAGTTTGCAGTTAGTTAATTAGTTTGTCAGATAGTTAGTTGGTAAGTTAGTAAGTTAGTTTGTCAGTTAGTTAGTTAGTTTGCAGTTAGTTAGTGAGTTTGCAGTTAGTTAGTTTGCAGATTAATTAGTTAGTTTGCAAGTATGTTAGTAAGTTTGCAGTTAGTTAGTTTGCCAGTTAGTTAGTTGGTTTGCAGTTAGTTACTTGGTTTGCAGATAGTTAGTTAGTTTGCAGTTAGTTAGTTAGTTTGTCCGCTAGATAATTTGTTTGCAGGTAGTTAGTTAGATTGCAGTTAGTTAGTTAGTTTGTCAGTTAGTTAGTTATTTTGCCAGTTAGTTACTTAGTTTGTCAGTTAGTTAGTTAGTTTGCAGTTAGTTAGTTAGTTTGCAGTTAGTTAGTTAGTTTGCAGTTAGTTAGTTGTCTAGTTAGTTAGTTAGTTTGCAGTTAGTTAGTTAGTTTGCAGTTAGTTAGTTAGTTTGCAGTTAGTTAGTTAGTTTGCAAGTTAGTTTATTAGTAGCAGTTAGCGGTTGTCGGGTGTTATTAGTTAGTTTGGTGGTGATGTTGTTAGTTTGTCTGATAGTTAGATTATTTGCAGATAGTTAGTAAGTTTGCAGTTAGTTAGTTAGCTTGCAGTAAATTAAATAGTTTGTCAGTTACTTAGTTTGCTGATACATAGTTAGTTTGTCAGTTAGTTAGTTAGTTTGTCAGTTAGTAAGTTTGTATGCAGTTAGTTAGTTAGTGTGCAGATAGTTAGTTAGTTTGCAGTTAGTCAGTTACTTTGTCAGTTAGTTAGTTAGTTTGTCTGCTAGTTACTTTGTTTGCAGTCAGTTAATTAGTTTGTCAGTTAGTTAGTTAGTTTGCCAGTCAGTTAGATAGTTTGCAGATAGTTAGTTAGTTTGTCAGTTAGTTAGTTAGTTTGCCAGTTAGTCTGTTAGATTGTCAGATAGTTTGTTAGTTTGCAGTTAGTTAGTTAGTTTGCAGGTAGTTAGTTAGTTTGCAGTTAGCTAGCTAGTTTGCAGTAAATTCATTAGTTTGTCAGTTAGTTAGTTTGCAGATACATAGTTAGTATGTCAGTTAGTAAGTTAGTTTGTTAGTTAGTCAGTTTGTATGCATTTAGTTAGTTAGTTTGCTGTTAGTGAGAGTGTTTGCAGTTAAATAGTTAGCTTGCCGTGAATCAATTAGTTTGTCAGATAGTTAGTCAGTTTGCCACTCAGTTAGATAGTTTGCGTATAGTTAGTTAGTTTGTCAGTTAGTTAGCTAGTTTCCCAGTTAGTCAGTTGGTTCGTCAGATAGTTAGCTAGTTTGCCTGTTAGTTAGTTAGTTTGTCAGTTAGTAAGTTGGTTTGGAGTTAGTTAGTTTGTCAATTAGTTAGTTAGTTTGCCTGTTAGTAAGTTAGTTTCTCAGTTAGTTAGTTAGTTTTGCAGTAACTTGGTTAGTATGCAGTTAGTTAGTTGGTTTGTCAGCTGCTTAGTTAGATTGTCAGTTATTTAGTTTGTTTTCAATTAGTTAGTTTGTTTCTCAGTTAGTTAGGTAGTTTGCAGCTAGCTAGATAGTTTGCAGTTAGTTAGTTAGTTTGCAGTTAGTTAGTTAGTTTGTCAGGTAGTTAGTTAGTTTGTTATTTAGTTGGTTAGTTTGCCGGGTAGTTAGTCAGTTTCCAGTTAGTTAGTTAGTTTTCAGTTAGTTAGTTAGTTTGTCAGCTAGTTAGTAAGTTTGACAGTTAGTCAGTTAGTTTGTCAGTTAGTTAGTTAGTTTGCAGTTAGTTAGTTAGTTTGTCAGTTAGTTAGTTAGTTTGCCATGTAGTTAGTCAGTTTCCAGTTAGTTAGTTAGTTTGCAGTTAGTTAGATAGTTTGTCAGTTAGTTTGTAAGTTTGACAGTTAGTCAGATAGTTTGTCAGTTAGTTAGTTAGTTTGAAGTTAGTCAGTTAGATTGTCAGTTAGTTAGCTTGTCTGCAGTTAGTTAGTTAGTTTGCATTTAGTTAGTTAGTTTGTCTGCTAGTTACTTTGTATGCAGTTAGTTAGTTAGTTTGCATTCAGTTAGTTAGTTTGTCAGTTAGTTAGTTAGTTTGCCAGTTAGTTACTTAGTTTGTCAGTTAGTTAGTTGGTTTGCAGTTAGTTAGTTATTTTGGAGATAGTTAGTTAGTTAGTTTAACAGTTACTTAGATAGTTTGCAGATAGTTAGTTAGATTGAGAGTTAGTCAGTTAGTTTGCCAGTTAATCAGTTAGCTTGTCAGTTAATTTAGTTCGTTGCAGTTAGTTAGTTAGTTTGCAGTAAGTTTGTTAGTTTGTCTGCTAGTTGGTTTATTAGCAGTTAGTTAGTTAGTTTGCAGTTATTTTGTTAGCTTGTCTGTTATTTGGTTTACTTGCAGTTAGTTAGTCAGTTTGCAGTTAGTTAGTTAGCTTGCAGTAAATTAAATAGTTTGTCAGTTAGTTAGTTTGCTGATACATAGTTAGTTTGTCAGTTAGTTAGGTAGTGTGTCAGTCAGTTAGTTATTTTGCAGATAGTTAGTTAGTTTGTCAGTTAGTTAGTTAGCTTAGCCAGTTAGTTAGTTAGTTTGCAGATAGTTAGTTAGTTTGTCAGTTAGTTAGTTAGTTTGCCAATTAGTCAGTTAGTAGTATAGCTATGGGGATTGTAACCCATGGGGCAATGAGGGGAGCGTGGGGCGAGGGGAAGTTTGGAAGCGCGGGGAGTGCGGCGCGGAGAACTCTGGGCGCGGGGCCTGTGGGGAGTGGAAGATTGGTTGCGCGCACACGAGCCGCGGAGTGGGGGATGTCGCAATCGTGGAGGGGATTAGTCCAGGCCGAGCCGCCGCGGAGACCTCTCCAGACCTGGCCCGCCGTCGGAAATTTTTTAAGAGGGGGGGAATGATCCCCGAAAACTTTTCATACCGAACCGAGGGAGGGGATGACCCCCGAAAATTTTTTCTACACCCACAGGCATTTTTTATTGTCATTTCGGCGTTCTCGGTACGTTTGATGAGATCTAAAAAGAATTACATAATGTTCTCCTAAGAAAATATTTACAGCTAGCGAAAAAAACAACACATCATTCGGCTCGTAAATCTATTCTTTCTATTTATTATTCTAGTACTCGTATAAATTCAGATTTTTATAGTTCACTGTGGTTAGGTTTGGTCAAACTCCTGCAAACGCGTTATAGAAAATGGTTAATATCATTACGAAAAACAAGAAATAAAAAGTTTCATACTGTATACTAAATGCGAAAAATTTACTCGAAAAATTGCAGCTCCGCCTTTATCCAGAGTCGAGTCTCGCGCAACGATGCGTTTTCGCGCTTTGTCAGCGAGTACGTTATCTGCTGCGTGCCTTTCGTCGAGGTCGTTGCTACGCGAATATGCAATATCGTGTTCGCGACACGCTGCGTCCAACGGATTAAAATATAAAATATAAATTAAATCGACGGTCCAGCCTTAGATTTATGCGAGGAGAGAAGGTGGAAGACGGGTAAATAAAATTGGAGAAATAATATATGTTTTAAATGATACTATATTTTTTATGCGAGCATCAACTACAATACCATTGATGGCGCATCCCAACAGTTCACAATCACAAGATAATCCTTGCAGTAATATTCACTGTCGCGTATGATTTTAGCAGCACAACGTGTATCTAATGTTTCGGAGACAGCATCGCTTTTTGTTGCAGCACGTTAACAAAAAGTTTTAAATTTTGTCCTCACTTCTTCTGCAGTTTGATAGAGCCGCGGGTACACATAAACACACGGCTCAAGATTAAATAAAAATGTTACTGTATTCGGTTTGAAATACAGCGACTTAGTATCCATTGTCATCTTTACAATCGGTGAATCATACATGTGACAAAATTTCACCGTTAATTCATCAATCCGCATCAATGATGATCCGGGCAATTGTGCACGTTCCTCGATGGTTGTACAGCTGTCGAATAGTGTGTTCCATGTATGCCATGGTATTATGAGATGATTCCAACGATTATTGCCGAGAAGAATTTCTACATCGGCTCTAGGACCTACTCTGATTCCAATTTCCAAATATTTGCTGCCAGAGGATGTTAATGCGTATCTTCTGACAATGACACGGGATGGTTGGCGCGGCCTAAAAGCATAATCATGAAAATTACCTTTTTTCAAGAAAAAAACATAAATAAATAAAAAATTATGAAAGGTTACCTGTTAAATATATTCTCCTTGCATGGAGATACACCATCATCTTGCACGATTGGTACGTAATAACGCATGGCTCTGGTACTACACATTTTCTTTCAGAGCACTATTTGTTCCGTCGAAAATTCAGCGAAGCTACTGAGCGATTGATGGAATAGCGTCCGGGGAGACATGTAGCAGCGATAGCTTATTAACATCGTTTAGCGTCACATGAGGCATCCGCCATTGCACTTTAAGTATTTCAATTTCTGGTTCCAACGTTGGAGGTCCAATTAGAGAATTGTTATCGTTGCGTGATCGTATTAAAATCAATTCGTGACGCGCATTAATAACCATGCGTTTGTAGTCCTCGCAAAATCCCAGCAAATATTTGAGCGGGACGCAAAAATTGAAATGATTTTTCACTACTAGCTCGTCGTGTCGTTTCAAGCCCCATCCAGCATTCTCCATATTTGTGTCTTCATCGGATGTCAGTGATACATAATTTTTAAGCGTGGGGGCTTAAGTCAATGTTTCGGAAGATACACACATGCCAATAACAAGTACATGTCATCTTACGGTCATCGTACTTGATGTACTTTGACGTGAACAATTTGTATGGATGGGCAATGTGTCAGCCTCTACCATACGCTAAATTTCAATGGGTCGAAGATGTTGTAAATTTTGACGTATATTCAATATGCGTCGATTCGCCCACGGGATACAATCTCTAGGTAGATCTGGAATATCCGCAACGTCTGCACGATTCTCATGCAGATCTGCCGTTCTGTCCGACGCGTGCCAAACCACCTGGCAGCAGGCAGGACAAGTTACTCGCGACGGTATACGATAAGCAGCGTTACATAATCCATTATCGCAACCTGCAGCAGTGCACGCGTCACGGTCTTCGCATTACAAAGATACACCGCGTGCTTCAATTCGCTCAATCTCCTGGCTCCGCGATTACATCGAACTCAACACACGATTTAGAACAAGCACGACAAACGACTTTGAAAAGAATTTGTACAAATTGATGAACAACGCAGTATTTGGTAAAACTATGGAAAATGTACGAAACCATGTGGATGTAAAACTTGTGACACATTGGAAAGGGCGATATGGCGCGGAGGCAATGATCGCGAAACCGAATTTCCACAGCAGAAGAGTTTTTCGGAAAATTTAGTAGCTGTTGAATTGCGAAAACTCGAGGTGAAATTCAACAAACCGATATACGTGGGTATGTGCATTCTGGACATATCAAAACTTTGTTTGTATGAATTTCACCACGAGTACATGTCTCCCTAAACACGGGCAAAATTGTAAAATTCTATACACCGACACTGACAGTCTTATTTATCACATTCGGTGCGACGATATCTACGAGTCTATGAAGCACAATATCGATAGATTCGACACAAGCGATTATCCTACCGACAATCCATATAATATGCCACGCGTAATAAGAAGGTTACGGGGCTGATGAAGGATGAAAATAACGGAGCGATAATGACTGAATTCATAGGTCTTAGAGCGAAAATGTATGCACTTCGCGTAGACGGCAAAATAGATACGAAGAAGGCGAAAGGCGTCAAGACCAACGTCATAGCCAGAACGATAACTTTCGTCGACTACGCGCAGTGTTTGCGCAAAGAGATCGAAATGGTTCGCAGACAATCATGCATACGGTCTAAATTGCACAAAGTGTACACCATTTCGGAATCCAAAATCGCTCTAAGTCCGTATGACGACAAGCGATATATCATACCCGATTCGACCGACACTCTGCCCTGGGGACATTATAATATACCGTTGTAAAATAGAAATTATTATTATTGTATTTATTATAAATAGTGGAATTTATTGTATAATATAAAATTGTTTACAAATTGTCCGCAAATGTACAGAAATTAGTATTTATTAACTCATTCATATAAATAGTGGGATTAATGTGTAAAATAAAGGCGCCACTCATGTATATGTATATGCATCATTGTATTTTATTGAGCCATGTTGTTTAAAGATTGCACAATGCCGAGCGATTAGCCTCGGCCGCAATTACCGTTAATTCTGTTAACGTACAATAACCAAGAGATTATCTCTAATTGGATTTGTATAGCGAACGGTGATTGAAAAACGCGTTTATTATAAGTTTTTCGGGCATCGGTAACGGCTCATTACCTTTCGATTCGAGTGTGCTAACGGTGTTAGTGACGTCAGTACCGTGAGAGAGTAGTGCGCCAATAATGTGACAAGGAGAGACGGCCGAAATTCAGACAGCGCCACGGAACGACCAGTAAGAGTACCGCGGCGACGTCTTCGGCTGTCAATCCGTATCATTCTTACGGCGACTTCTGACCGAGACGCATCGGCTCCCGATCATATTTCGATCAGAAGTTAATCGCGATTGAAGAGGGAAAATCCTCTTGCGAGAAAGCCATAAAGACTGCTGTTTAAAAGGGTGTAGCGAGCCTTGCTCGAAAAGGTCGGAAATTCATTCCCACCTTGCTTTGAAAACACGATTCGAATCTCGATTCGTGCACGTTCACCTGATTCTCGTTCGAGCAATTCTCGATCGAGTCTAATTAATTTAAATTTAATGCATATTTTGGAGGGCTCGTGAATACACCAATAGGGTGTTCGACCCTCCTGTGCGGAATTTAAAGGTCGATTCCAACGTATACACGTTGAATCATACAGAAGTCGGCGATACCGCCCATACTTCTGGGTGATTGCCCTTCGGCATGGGAGACACCAAAAGGAGGCACCTACGTGGTGTACCTCCTGGTGGGCTCACTGTAGTCAGGTCCACGTCCATTGCGGACGTGTGATTTTCGGTCTTCGCCTCCTTATTTCTACAGATCCCGCCGGTGTAACGTTTAGAGGAGCACAATACTGCAACGTATCACGTCGAGTAGTGTATTCGTGCAGTGAACAACGTGTTGTCGGGCTTCGCAGTGTAACTCTCGGCCAAATAAGTCATCTGTTGGAACGTGTTAAGAGAAGCCGCAGATTGACGGTCGTGCAGTGCACTGCAGTGCGACTCGACGCACAGACTCAGTGTGCATATTCACGGGAACAGTGCATTAGGAGCCTTACAACCTCCTCTTGCATCCCCGTCCACTGGGCAATCGACCACTGAATCGGCGAGGAAAACAAGTTTAATTCTTTCCTAGCCAAAATACAGTCCACTTATATTTCGTAATTTACGAAAGTGTACAATTCTCCGCTCCGGTGCGTTCGAATTACGAAGCCAGGAGCGCGAGCAAACGAGCGCGACGAAGACACGTATAACGTGTACGTGTGTCTAACACATAGTCGTGTTTTTATGTTCATAGGAATCCTGGCCTGCCTCAATCTTCCGAGTTCGGCGACCCAGCGAGACACGAGGCCGAATATTAATTCATAATCTTAGAACAATCTCCTTAATTTTGATTTATGATAAATGTTAATTTGATTTTCTGGTTTTATTGTCTATTTTGTAATAAAGGTCGGTCTTTAAGACCGACGAAAAGAAAATCATTTGTGTCCGATTCACTTCCCTATAATGCTCCACACCTCTATCCGGACTCACACTTTAAAAGTATATATTCAGTACTTTTTAACATAAGGTCCTTCGAGCCGGATATTGAGGTAATCGGAGAAAGGGAAGTGTTGGACGTATAACACGTGAGTTTCTTCCGTGTACGGTTGTTTAGAAGCGTTTAACCTTCAACAACTATGTCCGTTAAGAACGATCCCTACTGGTCTGACCTTGGGGCATACCTCGAGAACCTGACCAGAGGGATGGAACGGATAAATACGGCATCCATCAACCTCAAAGATGGGTCGAGCCAAATATACCCAGAAAATTCTGGAAGAAAGGCTCGATTACGTTAAAACTCTGTGGCAACAGATGAACGATCAGTATATGGTCGTGTGTAGGCTTCTCCCTCCTGGGAAACGACACGATTACGAGTTGTTCCAACGGGATTTCATGGGGAAACCGAAAACGAGTTTCTGGAGTTCCAGGCCTATGTGGCCGCGGAAATAACCCGACTCACCACAGGTCCAAGAACGGTGATGTCGGAAATCCAGCAAACAATACCGATCGAACTCCCGAAGATGAGGTTGGAGAAATTCGACGGGGATCCTTCGAAATGGGAACATTTCGAGGACCTATTTACCGCCGGAGTAATAAACAACCCCACGTTAACGGATGTGCAAAGGTTACAATACCTAAACACCTGTATAACCGGGAGAGCCGCAGCCGCTATCGCATCTCTTGCGATAACGGATTCAAATTTCTCAGTAGCGTGGTCGACCCTGAAAGCAGAATTCGGGCTCCCACGCTTGGTACTGATCTGGCTACTTGATCGGATTCTGAGATTGACAAAGATCCGAAAGGGCGACCTGTCGAGTGTTCAGCAGGTTACCATAGGCTTTCGGCAAGCACTCGCTATCCTTGCTAAAAAAGGAAAAGCGGAAGAGCAGCTTAGTTGGCTGCTCACGCATATTGTAGCGAGCCAATTCGATGCCGCGTTGCAAGGGGAATGGGATCGATCCCTCAAAATGTCAACGGAATATCCGATGATAGAGGAGATATTCAGATTCCTCGATCAGGAGGCGCAGGCTATGTCCGTAATTGACGAACATAACCGCAAAATTGCCTCAAAACAGGAACAGAAGCCACGAGTACGGAGTCATAACACCGTCGTGGATTCCCCCTGCGCAGCGAAAGTGCACGATTTGCGGACAAACGCATGCACTCTCGGAATGCGGCACATTTAAGCGTTTCTCCGCACTGGTACGTTACCAGATCATAAAGGACAGTCAGGGATGTATAGCCTGTCTGGCCCTGGATCACGACGTAAGAAGCTGCCGGAGCCAACAAAGGTTGTTCGAGATGCAGTGGCAGGCATCACATCCTGTTGCATTTCGAACAACGCGAAAAAGAGGCGGAAAGCCAAAAGCCGAAATCGAAATATTCGAACGGCAAGCGCGAGGAACGGCGAGATAACGCCCCTCCACAGCGCCGTACGGCTAAGGCGAAAGCCGGCACCGATACCTCGAACGCGCAAGCAGCTACGTCACGGGCCACTACGTCACACTGTACGGCAAGTACAGACGTACCGAGGCCGGTGCTATTAGCAACCGCGATCGTACGAGTGTACGGAGAAAACGGTGCGTCGCGTTTAACGCGCGCGCTGTTAGATCAAGGGTCTAAACATCCTTCATCTCGGCGAAATTGAGGAATGACCTCAACCTCCCGAGGAAGAAAACCTCAGCCACGGTATCGGGCTTGGGGGGTGGTCGGACCCAAAAATCAAGTACAGCGTAGGGCTGAATTTGGGAACGGCTTCCGGGGTAACTCCTGTGGTTTCGGCGAGAGCGTACGTCGTGACAAAAATCACGAGTTATGCCTCGCCATCTGTAAACGCGCTCGATAACGACGCGTTGCGAAACCTGAAGCTCGCCGATCCCGAGCCCGCGTCTGGCCAAAACATTGAAGTTTTGATCGGCGCTGATTTGTACGCTCAAGTTATTCGGTCGGGATTCCGTCGAATATCTCCCGAAGGGCCTATTGCACAAGAAACTGCATTTGGCTGGATATTATCCGGACCGATAGATGCAGCGAACAAGGCCCAGGGTCACGTGAGAACGTTGCATTGTAACATATTCGAATCGCTGGATCACGCGATTCGACGGTTCTGGGAAATTGAAGAAATTCCCTCGACCTCGGTGCTTACAAAAGCAGAGGAAGAGTGCGAAGCTCATTTCCAAAAAACTGTCGCACGGGATGCAACGGGAAGATTTATTGTCCGATTGCCGTTGAATCATCCGAAACCGGAAGGTGCATTGGGAGATTCACTCCGTATCGCCCTCTCCGCATTGACAAGGTTGAGAAGGAAATTGGACAAGGATCAGACGGAGTATGAGTCGTTGGAACACATGACTCGTATCGAGCCCTCTGAAAAATCCAGACTCTACATTCCGCATCGAGCGGTCATCCGTACGGAGAGTGCAACTACCAAACTGCGAGTCGTGTTTAATGCGACGAGCCGTACGGTGGGTGGAAACTACCTAAACGACGTCACGTAGGGCCGAAATTGCAGAACGACATCACGTCCGTTTTGACGAGATGGAGGCTGTACGAATACGTGTTGGTGGCCGATATCGAGAAAATGTTCCGACAAATTCTCGTCGCCCCGCAGAATCGTCGATTTCAGTGCATCTTATGGCGCACGCCCGAAACCGAAGGGCATCAAGCCTTCGAATTAAACACCGTTACGTACGGAACGGCGTGTGCACCATATTTATCGATGCGTACTCTTCTCGAGCTGAAAAAACGGGACGGTGACAGATTTCCTGTCGCCGCTCCGATACTCGAGAAAGACATATACGTTGATGACTTATTCATGGGGGCACCCGATACGACCCTATTGGAAAAAATTCGTATTCAAGTTTGCGAACTCCTACAGGGCGGCGGGTTTAAATTGAGAAAGTGGGCTGGCAATTCACAGAAATTACTGCGAAACATCCCACAAAGTTCTCACTCCCACGCTGTCGATCTCACCTTATTCGATGACACCGAACTCAAGGTGCTCGGATTGCGATGGATACCATCGGGTGATTACTTCTATTTCAACCTGCAACGGTTTCAACCGGCTGCAGGTCCGATTACAAAACGAACTTTGTTTTCCGAAATAGCCAAACTTTATTATCCGCTCGGCTGGTTATCACCAGTCGTAATTCGGGCGAAGATTTTGATGCAATCCCAATGGCTGGAAAAAATCCAGTGGGACGATCATGTCTCCGCGAATACGTTAAAAACGTGGAACACGTTTTGCGAGGATTGGAGCAGTTTGGAAAAAGTAAAATTTCCCAGATGGATCCGTTACAGAGCAGACACAGTTTCGGTGGAATTACACGGATTCTGCGATGCTTCGCTCGGAGCGTACTCGGCCGTTACGTATTTACGCGTAACGACCATGACCGAGGAAGTTTACACAACCTTGATCATGGCAAAAACGAGGGTGGCTCCTATAAAAACGCAGTCGATTCCGATTCTCGAATTGAATGGAGCTGTACTGCTTACCGAGCTTATAGTGCACGTGGGACGGTCACTTTCCATAGAATTGACCGCATAATCTGTTGGTCAGATTCCACTATTACACTTGCTTGGTTGAAAAACATGCTTCGACTTGGAAGGTTGTGATAGCCAACCGAGTATCAAAAATCCAAACCTTGCTTCCGAAGGCTGAATGGAGACACGTTCCACCGCTTCAATCCCGCGGATTTGAATTCGCGCGGTGTCGAAGCAGCGGAACTCATTCAGTCGAAGCTATGGATTTCTGGACCAGCATGGTTAAGACAATCTGAAGAAAATTGGCCGAAAACGCCTGATTCCATCGACACGAGCGAGGGCAAGCGCATTCCGCACGCCCACGTTGCAACTCCAGAGAAAGAATGGGAATTCGTGTTTCGATTCTCAACCTGGAGTAAGCTACTTCGCGTAACTGAATATTGTCTCCGATTACGAAGACCGATGCAAGGTGAGCGAAGGTCGTTCGATGCAAACAGTGTCGAACCTTCAGAATTCCAGCTCGCCCAGGCAAGAATCCTCCGCGACATACCGCGAACGCACTTCGCCGGCGAGTACCAGTGCTTAAAAAAGCGCAGGGAAATTCCCGCGAAATCTCCATTAAAACGTCTGAACCCGTTCCTAGACGCCCACGATGTCTTAAGGGTAGGTGGACGATTGGAGAATGCGACGCTGGCATGGGAAGCGAAGCACCCCATAATTTTGCCAAAACATCATGTGTCCACCATGATAATCCGGCAGTGCCACGTAAATACGTTGCATGGGGGCTTGCAGCTGACGATATCCATGGTAAAACAGCAATTTTGGATCCTCGGTTGCAGAACCACGGCTCGAAAGGTCATTCATCAATGCATGAAATGAGTGAGATGGAGGGCACAAACCTCCACGCAGATCATGCAGGATTCGACCTTGGAACAGAAGTCGTCCAGCCCGGGCTTTTCTAAACTGCGGATTTGATTTGGCGGTACCTTACAAAGTCCGCGACTCCGCGGGCCGATGAAAAACAGCTCATAAAGCGTACATAGCGGTTTTTGTCTGCTTCGCTACAAGGGCTATACATTACTGAACTCGTCCACGATTACACGACGACTGCATTTTTGGCTGCATTGGAGCGATTCATTGCCCGACGAGGAATCCCGTCCTGCATACGCAGTGACAACGGGACAAATTTCGTCGGTGCAGATCGTGAATTAAGAAAACATTTCAATATGGTGTGTAAAACGCCGGAAATGCGAAACGAATGTGGAAAGAAGGGCATTCGGTGGAAATTTAATCCACCCAGTGCCCCCCATTTTGGTGGGATGCAGGAAGCTGGTGTCAAATCAGTGAAGCATCATTTGAAGCGCATCATAGGAGAATTCACTCCCACGAGCGAAGAATTACAGACGTTACTCTGTAAAATCGAAGCCAGTTTAAACTCGCGACCGATTGCCGCTCTGAGTGACAGCCCAGATGATTACGCGCCTCTCACACCGGCCCACTTCCTAATCGGATGGCCCACGTTGGCACCCCCAATGCAAACCGTGAAAAATGCAAATATTTCGCATCTTACAAGATGGAGAGCAATGCAAAATTCCACGAGCAGCTCTGGAGACACTGGACGAGAGATTATCTCACGCATCTCCAGAACCGCTACAAATGGCAGACGGAAAATACACGCCTAAAAAGAACGATCTTGTTCTGGTACAGAATCCTCTCCTCCCCCAAATCAGTGGGAAATGGAAGAATAGAGGAAGTATTTCCGGGAAAGGATGGGCATGTACGTGTTGTGAAAGTACGTACAGCCAAATCCACATATACACGACCAATTACGCGATTGTGTAAACTGCCTGTGGCTGAGTTTTCGTTTGAGTCACCTTCGGCAACGGTTCCCGAAGCCGAACAGGTGATCTAAACAAAACCGTTCAAGTTCGAAAAGACAAGGATTTTGGAAGGTGAGAACGGTTGATTCTCACCGGCCACTTGTCGGCTATGCGAAAACGGAAGGTAGGGGGTAATATCCACCAATCTCGTTATCGCTTAGGCACGGGGACAATTAGCCTCCGCTAACGCCCCTAAATCGAAATTTGAACGACTCTTCGCCGGAAAAGATCAGTTCGTGATTAACAATGGAAGGCGAAGGATCGAATTCGAGCCCCGCGACCCCGGAAACCGCGATATCCTCGCCGGGTTTCGATGTCGCCTTCGAGCGCATCCTCCAGTTGGGAGGGCTGGCAGAAATGCCCCCCACGAAACGAGAGGCTGAGGAGACTCCGCCAGTGCCTTCGACCAGCAAGGCCATCAGGACCCCTGATTTTTCCGGTGGGCAACCGGGCAATTTCGGTGCCGGGACATATTCCCCGGACCAGCCGCCGCTGGAAAAGCTTCGTCCCTGGAGGATGCTACGTCCTCCGGTGGTATAAGGACGGGACTGAAGTCCATCGACCACCGGAAGGACAATCCGCCGACGCCGGCTCAACCTGCCGCGTCAGCTCCAGCGGCTGCACCAGAACCGGCTGCGCCTGTATCAGCCGGTCAGCCGACGAAGGCGAAAGCCACGAAGCGGCCGCGGCACCGCCAATCACGCGCAGCCGAGTCCAGGGGGCCGGAGCACCGGACACAGAAGCCGGAAACCCGGAGGGAAAGACGCTGGCGTAGGCCGGCCAACCCCCATAACAAGGAGGGAAAGATGATACCGTTGGAGGCCCTGCAGGCGGTACTCGTTTCCTGCAAGTACTGCAGGGAAAACCACCAGCGGCCCCACCCGACAACAACTGTAAGTAGATTGCATTTTTTTAAATTTGCATGCGCCTACTCTCACTCGGGTCGCGGCCATTCGGTAGAATCGCTCCCTAGTTCATTGCACGGACCGTGCAAGGGGGGCGGTATGTTTAAAGATTACACAATGCCGAGCGATTAGCCTCTGGCCGCGGTACCGTTAATTCTGTTAACGTACAATAATCAAGATATTATCTCTAATTGGATTTGTATAGCTAACGGTGATTGAAAAACTCGTATATGATGAGTTATTCAGGCATCGGTAAAGGATCATTACCTTTGGATTATAGTGTGCTAACGGTGTTAGTGACGTCAGTACCGTGAGAGAGTAGTGCGCCAATAATGTGACAAGGAGAGACGGCCGAAATTCAGACAGCGCCACGGAACGACCAGTAAGAGTACCGCGGCGACGTCTTCGGCTGTCAATCCGTATCATTCTTACGGCGACTTCTGACCGAGACGCATCGGCTCCCGATCATATTTCGATCAGAAGTTAATCGCGATTGAAGAGGAAAATCCTCTTGCGAGAAAGCCATAAAGACTGCTGCTGTAAAGGGTGTAGCGAGGCTTGCTCGAAATGGTCGGTCATTCATTCCCACCTTGCTTGGACATCACGCTTCGCTTCTCGATTCGTGCAAGTTCACCTTCTTCTCGTTCGAGCAAATCTCGATCGAGTCTAATTAATTTAAATTTATCAGATATTTTGGAGGGCTCGGGAATACACCAATAGGGTGTTCGACCCCTCCTGTGCGGAATTTAAAGGTCGATTCCAACGTATACACGTTGAATCATACAGAAGTCGGCGATACCGCCCATACTTCTGGGTGATTGCCCTTCGGCATGGGAGACACCAAAAGGAGGCACCTACGTGGTGTACCTCCTGGTGGGCTCACTGTAGTCAGGTCCACGTCCATTGCGGACGTGTGATTTTCGGTCTTCGCCTCCTTATTTCTACAGATCCCGCCGGTGTAACGTTTAGAGGAGCACCAGTGCGGAGAAGTAATGGAGTCGTGGGTCAGGCCCCCGCGTAGTTCAAAATACTGCAACGTATCACGTCGAGTAGTGTATTCGTGCAGTGAACAACGTGTTGTCGGGCTTCGCAGTGTAACTCTCGGCCAAATAAGTCATCTGTTGGAACGTGTTAAGAGAAGCCGCAGATTGACGGTCGTGCAGTGCACTGCAGTGCGACTCGACGCACAGACTCAGTGTGCATATTCACGGGAACAGTGCATTAGGAGCCTTACAACCTCCTCTTGCATCCCCGTCCACTGGGCAATCGACCACTGAATCGGCGAGGAAAACAAGTTTAATTCTTTTCCTAGCCAAAATACAGTCCACTTATATTTCGTAATTTACGAAAGTGTACAATTCTCCGCTCCGGTGCGTTCGAATTACGAAGCCAGGAGCGCGAGCAAACGAAGCGCGACGAAGACACGTATAACGTGTACGTGTGTCTAACACATAGTCGTGTTTTTCTGTTCTTATGAATCCTGGCCTGCCTCAATCTTCCGAGTTCGGCGACCGAGCCAGACACGAGGCCGAATATTAATTCATATTCTTAGAACAATCTCGTTAATTTTGCTTTCTTATAACTGTTAATTTGATTTTCTGGTTTTTATTGTCTATTTTGTAATAAAAGGTCGGTCTTTAAGACCGACGAAAAGAAAATCATTTGTGTCCGATTCACTTCCCCTATAATACTCCCACACCTCTATCCGGACTCACACTTTAAAAGTATATATTCAGTACTTTTTAACACTTGTATTATTTTACAATACATTATTTTTATTTATCCAAGAATTGTGTGATTTATCAAATCCCAACCACTTGACATACACTTTATCCCCCTTTCTACGCAACACTTTTTCCACTAGATATACATCAGGATCTGTGACGCGTTGCAGCTCATGTTCGTAGAATCCTCCGGCAACAGGTTTTCCAAAGGAATCGAGGAGCAGATACGTCGCGGGATTAGTTGCCTCTACTTTGGCTATTTTAAACACCTCCGTTGTCCAATTCGGTGTATAGCCTTTATCGAAGATAGTTTTAAATTTGCTCACGCGCACAAACTCGCCCAATTTGAATCTCGCTGGATCAGCGATCTTTATGTTGCTGTATACTGTAGCTAGCAGCTTATCGGCGATCGCAGGGGTAACATCGCAAGGACGCATTCCGATGGTTCTATGTTTTCGTGCGTTATACTCTGCAAGTAGACGCGGTAGTGCATCAGCCCATTTATAGGTTCCATTGAGCGTAAACAGTTTCCACATATTGTTCTTCAAAGTTCGATTGAAACGTTCTACGACGGAGACCTTCATCACCGAATACGTCGAATAATGATTAATGCCATGCTTTGTCGCGAGTTTCTGCACATCAACGTTGTAAAATTTTTTCCTTGATCGGTTTGCAAATTTTCGGATGTTGATCTCTAAATATCTTTGCAAACGCTTTAGTCACCTCAGCACCACCTTTAGTCTTGAGCGGTACCGCCCATGCATACTTGCTTAGCACATCGATGACCGTGAGTATATAGTGATGACCTCGGTTGAATCGCGAGTATGGACGCATTTCTACAGCGTCAGTGTTAGAATCTAAGGGTTCTAACCGGGAGGGTCCGGATGAGGAAAGTTCAGGGAAAGTTAAGTTGACACAATTTATTTGTATTTTCGCTTGTCGCGCAGCACAAGCCTTTATTATAAAAGTTAAAAATAAAAATAGAAAAAATAAAAAAATAATAAATAAAGAAATATTGAAAATAAATATATTTTCCGTGCCGGGCCGTGTTGCCTTATTGGCGTGGCCCTTGCTGCGGTACTGGCCCTTGATTTCTGTAACAAAGGATCGACCAGAATTAAATACGTGATTGCGTATCGTAAACACGCTCGTCAGCTGTTCGCCTCGCTCTCCTCGCGACGAGCGTCGCGCCCGGAGAGGAGATCAGCTGTCGTTAAACGTAAACAAGTGGACTGTATTTATTGTTGCTCGCGAATCGTTATTAATTAAAACGATCGACGAGACTTTCGCCCTGAACAGCGGAGAATTGACTCGTAACTGTCGGAGGCTCTGTGTCGCCACGGACGGGTCACCAAATGGAGGTCGTAAGGCTCCAAGTGTGTGGATCCCGCGAGCACGCTCACCGCGCAGATCGACGTGGGTACGTCGTGCAAGGGAATTTCCTACAACGCTTTATAACTACTACACAGCGACCGATTATTTCGGGGACTGTGCAGTAAACGAATTTACAGGAGGAAATCCCAAGCAAGTCCACCCTCACTATAAAGCCTACCCGGCGACCGTTTGTACTGGGACCGTATGTGGTAGGCGGCGTGAAGAGTGGGAGGCGCTTTGAACCCGAACTCCGCCGGTGGGTGTACGGTCGACTCGTACACCAACAGGGTTTTCGGATAGGGTTCGCAGTGACCTTTGCACGGAGAGCTCTCCACGAGGCGGTACCGAACTATCGGTAGGACCTTTAAAGCCGTATAGCTTTAAAGGGATTCTAGGTGCGTGCACCCTGAGTCCCTTACGTCGCGGTCGCGGCAACGACTGCAACGTACAATCAACTTCTCGCGTCCGCGGTCGTCACGCGCTGCGTGCACTAGACCACTTCCTTCGCTTAAAGAGATTGTTCCTTTTTGAAATCTCAAATCGCAGCAACGATGAGAATTCTTTACAGAGTCCAAAATTAATTATTTCTTGCCGAGAAGCCTGTTGCTTGCTCGGCGGAGCGCGTACTTTAGGAGCGAGATCTTCTGGGATCTGCTCCCGTTGGCAGTCGGCTCGTGAATAATTTGCCAAAATCGTCGAGCATCGACAGACGAAGACTCGGTCGCGCCTCGTCGTCGCGACGTGGCGCTGTCGAATCTGATTGTCGATCTCTTTCAATTAACGATACGGTTCTCTCTCGATGCTGACGTCACTATGCCGTTTAAATGGCGTTTGAAGCGAATCTTCGCGTGAGGTCAGCGTACAAAACACGTAAACGGCCGCGGTTTTAAACTGTCTGTACGCCGAACGAACTCGGCGACAGCCTAACCTTCCGGAATGTCACGTACACAAACGGATACGGGACTCGCGGCCGAGAAATAATATTTCACGGACGAACGCGAATTTAAATAGTTTTGAACATATTTAAACATACCGCCCCCTTGCACGAATTGTGCAATACCCGGAGATCGCGGTAGTCCCGTACGGTCACTATTTTACGCGAAGAGAGAACTCGCGCACTTTCAATTATAAAAAATCAAAAGTACTTACGGTTGACCTGCTGCAGCTGCTTGATGCAGGTAGCGCATCGAGGTGGTCAACATTTGGTCGGCCATCGCTTTTGTGAAGGCCAGACCACCGAAAGGCTGCCACCCTCGCTTCCGTTTTTTGGCGGCGGTGGGCCCTGCTGCGGCCGGCCGCTGGAGGACGTGCCGCTGGTTGAAGGGCCCGCGTTTGCGGGGGCTGCCCTTGCTGGCCTCTTTCTCTTCTTCCTCCGGCCGCTTGGCCTGGTCGGCGGGGGCGGCCATGGGGGTTGCGGTGGTCCCTGGCGGGGCGGTCTGGCCGACGCCGTTGTGGCTGGGGTCGGCGGCGGGGTCGTCTCCTCGGTCTTGTCCGCCTTAAAGTTGCAGGACCGGAGGCGGCCCTCTGGTCCCCACCGGAGGACATACTGTCCTCCGGGGACCTAACGTGGTATTTCTTTGCGGCGGTGAGAACTCGGGCAGGAATGTAATAAGGTTCCCGGCCGAAGCAGACCATCACCTTTTCTTCGCTGTTGCTTGGTGCTGCCGGGGTGGTCTCCCCAAGCCGCAAAATCCTCCCGAATAAGCGACACGGCGGTTTCTTCCGCGCACGACGTGGTAGCTTCCGAACTTGCGTCGCTCATCGTAGTATCTTTTGAACTGAACGATTTTCGGCTCCGCGGCGTGTCGGGGGCGCTCGTATTCCCAGGTGCGCCCTACCAATAACCCAACTCAGATTGGTGGATTCGTAACCCCCACTAATCCGTTTGAACTTCAAGTGACAACGGTCAGGTGAAAATCAACGTCGTTTGTTTCTAGAAACGATCGTTTCTCACCTTCCGATCACTTTCAGCCGTTGGATGTTATGGTTTTTATGTGACCTAGTCGGCGTCGCTAACCGTCGCCGACTCGGTATCTTCCACAGGCAGCTTACACAACCGCGTTATAGGTCGCGTAAAAATGGATTTTGCCGTGCGTATTTTAACCACACGTGCATTTCCATCCCTGCCGGTGAATACCTCCTCTACTCGCCCCATTTCCCATTGATTCGGGGGCAGGAGAGGGTTTTGCACCAAAACTAAGTCGTGTTGTTTTAATTTTTTTTTGGCTGTTCGCCACGTGTAAAGATTATGGAGGTGCGTGAGATATTCAAGTGTGCAATGACTACAGATTTGTTAATGTAATTTTTGTATAGCCCACCAACGTGTCAAAAGAGAGAGTTTTTCCATTTCCACGGATTGCGTCGGGCGCGTTCAGCGGACTTCCTACTAAGAAGTGTCCCGGTGTGAGCGGCGCATAATCGTCCGGGCTATCACTCAAAGCTGCAATCGGTCGCGATTTTAAACTTGCTTCGATTTTTACAGAGCAACGTCTGTAATTCTTCGCTTGTGGGAGTGAATTCGCCCAGCGTCCGCTTAAGGTGAAATTTCACCGATTTCACGCCGGCTTCTTGCATGCCACCGAAGTGCGGTGCACTCGGTGGGTTAAATTTCCATTTAATTCCTTTCTGACTGCATTTATTACGCATTTCTGGCGTGTTGTACACAGCCTCGAAATTTTCACGTAATTCTCGATCTGCACCGACAAAGTTCGTTCCATTGTCACTGAAAATGCAGGACGGAACTCCCCTTCGTGCAATGAATCGATCTAACGCCGCCAAAAAGGCACTCGTCGTATAATCGTGGACGAGTTCGATATGGATAGCCCGTGTCGCGTAACAGACAAAAACTGCTATATATGCTTTGTGGGCGGTTTTCCCTCGACCGGCGGAGTCGCGGACACGAGGTCCAGCATAATCCACTCCGCAGTTCGAAAATGCTCTCGCCTCGCGGCAACGCTCCGGTATTAAATCCTGCATGATTTGCGTGGGAGTTTTTGCCCTCCATCTAACGCATCGCATGCATCCGTGGATTACCGTTCGCGCTGCATTTCGACAGCCGAGAATCCAAAATTTTTGTCGCACCGTATACATGGTTAACTGCAATCCCCGTGCAACGTATCAACGTGGCACTGCCGAATTATCATCGTTGGAAACGTGATGTTTCGGCAAAATTATGGGATGCTTGGTTTCCCATGGCAGTGCTGTATTTTCCAGTCTGCCCCCGACTCTCAAGACATCTTTATCGTCGAGAAAGGGGTTCAAACTTTTCAGCATTGATTTTGCTGGAATTTTCCGGTGATTTTTAAACACCGGTACTCCTTTGCAAAATGCGTGCGCTGGATGTAGCGGACGATTCTTTCGCTTGCGAGCTGCATCTCCAGACGCCTCAACGAACTTCGCATCGTACGACCTTCGCTCACCTTGCATCGGTCTCCTTAATCTGAGACAGTATGCGGTTACGCGAAGTAGCTTGTTCAGGTCGAGAATCGAAATACAAGTTCCCATTCTTTCTCCGGAATTGCTACGTGGGCGTGCACTTTGCGCTTCCCTTCTTCGGTCTCGATGGACGAAGGTGTTTTCGGCCAACAATCTTTCGATTCTGTTAGCCAACTTGGTCCAGAAATCCACAGCTTAGATTGAAGGAGTTCCGCAGCTTCCACTCCACGCGAATTCAGATCCGCGGGATTGAAGCGGGTGGGAACGTGCCTCCATTCAGCATTCAGGAGTAACGTTTGGACCTTTGACACACGGTTGGCTATTAAAACCTTCCATGGAGGCGTGCTTTCTCAGCCATGCTAGTGCGATCGTGGAATCTGTCCAGCAGATTATTTGGTCGACCTTCAGTGAAAGTGACCTTTCCACGTGCACAATGAGCTCGGCGAGGAGCACGGCGCCGTTCAATTCTAATACAGGAATTGACTGCGTTTTAATCGGAGCCACCCGCGTTTTTGCCATTATCAATGTCGAGGAGGTGACATTGCTCATCGCTGTCACGTAAATATGTGACCGCTGAGTAGGCCGCGACGAAGCGTCACAAAATCCATGAATTTCCACGGACATTGTGTCGGCTCCGTAATTAATCCATCTGGGGATTTTTAACTCGTTTAAGCTGCTCCAATCCACGCAAAACGTATTCCACGTATTGAGCGTATTCGCTGAGATTTGATCGTCCCACTGGATTTTCTCCAGCCATTGGGATTGCATCAAAATCTTTGCGCGAATCACGACTGGTGATAACCAGCCGAGCGGATCGAACAACTTAGCAATCTCCGAAAACAAATTTCGTTTTGTCATCGGCACGGCAGACGGCTGAAACCGCTGCAGATTGAAGTAAAAATAATCGCCGGACGGTATCCAGCGTAAACCCAAAACCTTTAATTCGCTGTCATCGAATAAAGGTAAGGTCGACGGCGTGGGAGTGAGCGCTTTGGGGAATATTTCGCAGTAATAACGGCGAATTACCTGCCCATTTACGCAGCTTAAACCCACCTCGTTGTAAGAGTTCGCAAACTTGATTGCGAATTTTCTCCTAACAACGACGTATCGGGTGCTCCCATAAAAACGTCGTCTACGTATATGTCCCGCTCGAGTATCGGGGCGGCAAGGGGGTACCTGTGCCCGTCCTGATTTTTCAGCTCGAGAAGGGTTCGCATCGACAAGTATGGTGCACACGCCGTACCGTACGTTACGGTATTTAATTCGAACGCATTCAGCTGTTCGGTTTCGGGCGTGCGCCATAGGATGCACTGATAACGACGATCCTGTGGGGCGACGAGAATCTGTCGGAACATTTTCTCTATGTCGGCCACCAACACGTATTCATACAGACGCCATCGGGTCAAGACTGACGTGATGTCGTTCTGCAATTTTGGACCTACGTGTAGGATGTCATTTAACGAGCGACCGCCTGCAGTTCCGGCTTGTCGCGTTAAATACGACTCTTAATTTTGTCGTTGCACTTTCTGTGCGTACGACCGCTCGATGTGGAATGTAGAGTCTGGTCTCGTCAATGGGCTCTATTCGAGTCATATGACCCAGCTCCTCATATTCCGTGAGAAACGATGTGTATTCTCGTACGAGGTCTGATCTGCGTCCAATTTTTTCCTCAATCTCCCGAGCGGAGAGAGCGATGCGATAGGAATTTCTAGCGCTTCGTCCGGTCTCAGGTGAGTAAAATAATCGGACGACAAATCGTCCAGTCGCATTACGAGCGACGGTTTTTGGAAGTGCGTTTCACACTCCTCCTCCGCCTTGGGTGCGTACCGAGGTCGAAGGGAGTTCTTCGACTTCCCAAAACTTTCGAATCGCCGTGTCCAGCGACTCGAGGACGTTGCAGTGCAATGTCCGCAAAGTTTTGTTAATTTTGCCCTTTGCATTTGTCGGGCCGGACAGAATCCAGCCAAATGCAGTTTATAGTGCCACAGGACCCGTACTGCTTATTCGACGGAAACATCTACTAATAATTAGAGCGTACAATTCCGCGCCGATCAACAAGTACAACGGTTGACCGGAAGAAGGGTCGGGATCTTCAACCGTTAGGTCCGTTAGCGCGTCGCAGTTTAGCACACTTGCCAACGGCGAGACGTAGCTCGTGATTTTTGCACGATATACGCTTTCGTCTTGACCGTCGGCTCGGTACCTTCTACCGTTCCCAAATTCATGTCGACGCTGAATTTAATTGTCTGGGTTTGCCGCCCCCAAAGCCAGTCACTGTGGCTGGGTTTTCCTCCGCAAGAATTTGAGGTCATTCGTCAAATTCGCGGAGATGAATAACGACTCAGAACCCTGATCTATCAGTGCGCGTACGATTCGCGACGCACCGTTTATTCCGTACACACGTACGTTCGCCGTGGCTAACAACACAGCCGTCGGTACGTCTGCACCTATCGCGGTACAGTGTGACGTACTAGGCTGTGACGTCGTTGCCTGTGACGTCGTGGTACGAGCAGCTCGTTCGGCTTGCTGCGGCCGGCTTGTGGCCGTAGACCGCTTTTTCTGGCGTTTGTCTTGCGAAGCCATTGTCGCGGGTTTGCGACTTTCGGTTTCGCTCCGAAAGGACTCGAAATGCAGCAGAGAATGATGTCTGCCATTGCATTTCGTACATGCCTCTTCGGAAGGACAACGCGCGTTCCCATGCTGAGGTGACAAGCAGAGAATGCACCGCTGGCTATCTTTTATAAATTGATAGCGGCGGTTCGGCGTCAAATTACGGAATGCACCACATTGGGTCATTCTGTGTTCGAGGCCGCAAAATCCGCAAGTCACGCTTTTTCCAGCGGGGTTTTCTAGAACGGAGTTGTGACTCCGTATTTTGTGCTTTGTGGGTGTTCGGTCGCAGAGCTTTGCTCCGGACCATCGTCTAACATGGTCAGAGCCCGTGCATGCCCCTCCAGGAATTCTATCAACTCGGTGTGCGAGGGATAGTTCGGGAGAGACGCTGCGACCTTTCCCACTCAGCTTTAGAGACCCTTCCAAGTGGCTTCGAATGCTGTGGGCCAGCAGCCAATTTCGCTGCTCTAAAATTGTGCCCTGCTTTTCGAGCGCCGCGTAGGCCTGTTTGAAAACGACGACGACCTGGTTTAGGCTATCCAGATCATCTCTTTTGATCGTTTTCAATTTTGTCAGTTGACTTAGCAATTTGGCAGTCACGATACGTGGTATCCCGAATTGTTCTTTCAGGAGTTTTCCACGCCACCGTGAAATTATCATCGATAACTTCGAGGTGCGCGATCGCCGCCAACGCTTTGTCCTCCAGACAGGCGTTCAGATACTGCAATCTGTGCACATCTGACAGCCTCGGATTATTTATTATTCCGGAGGTGAAAGATCCTCGAAATGTCTCCATTTTCGTGGATCACCTCCGAACAGGGAAGGCGTTGTTTTGGGAGTTCGATTGCGACATCATGTGAGCTGACCGACGTTGTTGCCGCTTTTTATTCAGTGGCCAGTCTGGTCAGCTCCCTGGCAACGTACTCCAGAAACTCCATAAACTCTTCCTCCTTAGCTTCTACGCCCCTTTTGCAAGGAAGTCGCACGTGTTGCGCTTCGCAGGGCATATTTTCTCCGAAGAGCCAAGTACTGCTGTATAGCCTCCTTGTACTGTTCGGTTACGGTGGCGAGCCTTGTTTTGAGGATCTCCTCAGTGAACTGGGCTCGACCACGTTTCTTTAAATAAGAGATCGCCTTTGTCATTAGGTCGAACCGGGTGATTAGGTCGTCGAGATCGACATCGAACTCGCTTCGACCTTCAGCCTTAGACACAGACATGCTGATCTCTAATTCGAGGATTGGGTAATCGACTCGAAATTAAGCGTCTCGTAAGCAGCGACTTACGTGAACGCACTTGCAACTCTTTCCTGTTCTTTCAACCTCAATCCGGCTCGAAGGACCGTTTGTTTAGAATCCTAAGGGTTCTAACCGGGGTCGGATGAGAAAGTTCAGGAATAGATTAAGTTGACACAATTTATTTGTATTTTTCGCTTGTCGCGCAGCAGCCTTTATTATAAAAGTGAAATAAAAATAGAAAAATACAAAAATAAAATAAAAAATTGAAAATAAATATATGTTCCGTGCCGGGCCGGGTTGCCTTATTGGCGTGGCCCTTGCTGCGGTACTGGCCCTTGATTTCTGTAACAAAGGATCGACCAGAATTAAATACGTGATTGCACGTATCGTAAACACGCTCGTCAGCTGTTCGCCTCGCTCTCCTCGCGACTATCGTCGCGCTTGGAGGGAGGAGATCAGCTGTCGTTAAGCGTAAACAAGTGGACTGTATTTTATTGTTGCTCGCGAATCGTTATTAATTAAAACGATCGACGAGACTTTCGCCCTGAACAGCGGAGAATTGACTCGTAACTGTCGGAGGCTCTGTGTCGCCACGGACGGGTCACCAAATGGAGGTCGTAAGGCTCCAAGTGTGTGGATCCCGCGAGCACGCTCACCGCGCAGATCGACGTGGGTACGTCGTGCAAGGGAATTTCCTACAACGCTTTATAACTACTACACAGCGACCGATTATTTCGGGGACTGTGCAGTAAACGAATTTACAGGAGGAAATCCCAAAGCAAGTCCACCCTCACTATAAAGCCTACCCGGCGACCGTTTGTACGGGGACCGTATGTGGTAGGCGGCGTGAAGAGTGGGAGGCGCTTTGAACCCGAACTCCGCCGGTGGGTGTACGGTCGACTCGTACACCAACAGGGTTTTCGGATAGGGTTCGCAGTGACCTTTGCACGGAGAGCTCTCCACGAGGCGGTACCGAACTATCGGTAGGACGCTTTGGGAGGCTCCAAAGCCGTATAGCTTTAAAGGGATTCTAGGTGCGTGCACCCTGAGTCCCTTACGTCGCCGGTCGCGGCAACGACTGCAACGTACAATCAACTTCTCGCGTCCGCGGTCACGTCACGCGCTGCGTGCACTAGACCACTTCCTTCGCTTAAAGAGATTGTTCCTTTTTGAAATCTCAAATCGCAGCAACGATGAGAATTCTTTACAGAGTCCAAAATTAATTATTTCTTGCCGAGAAGCCTGTTGCTTGCTCGGCGGAGCGCGTACTTTAGGAGCGAGATCTTCTGGGATCTGCTCCCGTTGGCAGTCGGCTCGTGAATAATTTGCAAAATCGTCGAGCATCGACAGACGAAGACTCGGTCGCGCCTCGTCGTCGCGACGTGGCGCTGTCGAATCTGATTGTCGATCTCTTTTCAATTAACGATACGGTTCTCTCTCTCGATGCTGACGTCACTATGCCGTTTAAATGGCGTTTGAAGCGAATCTTCGCGTGAGGTCAGCGTACAAAACACGTAAACGGCCGCGGTTTTAAACTGTCTGTACGCCGAACGAACTCGGCGACAGCCTAACCTTCCGGAATGTCACGTACACAAACGGATACGGGACTCGCGGCCGAGAAATAATATTTCACGGACGAACGCGAATTTAAATAGTTTTGAACATATTTAAACAGTCAGCTTGCCACAGATCATCGTATCCATGCACTATGACGTGTCTCCGCGGGAAATGTCTTCGAGCTGGAGCATGCAATTCCTCAACAAGTTGTCACTTCTTGAGACTATGGCCTTCATTACTATCGGATTTCGATATTGGTTGCATGTTTGATCGCAGAGATGAGTTTGACACGAATGATGCGATAATTATCGTGTACGCCATTATGTACTCCCCATCGGCTCGAGGAAATTCTGGTCAAGTTCAATCGTCTCGCATGATTTTCCTTCGCATTGTCGCTGCGGATTCAATGCGCGTGATATCTCTTGAACGCTGTTTCGCAACGTCAACATATCTCTCTGTAACATGACCAGCTTCCTCTCTAATTCTTCATGCAGCTCTCTTAAAAGTTTAATGCTCTTTTCCACATATAGTTTATTAACGGCATCGCTGTCAACTGTAGGCTGAGCTACGCGTTGTATCTTGCGTGATTTTTGCATCAAAGTCGGCACCGGCCACGCAAAGAGCGTTATCTCGCATATAATTTCGAAGCAAACCGCTCCATTTGTAATAGTCCATTCCAGCTGCTCCGCTCTTCTCGAGCGATACTCCAAATTTATTGATTGGCATCTCAACGCATACAGTGCACATCATCGGTGCGCGGTTTAATTTATAATGAGGCCTACCTCGCGGAGTTCCTCGATAATCGATAAATTTCATGGCCATGCGAGTTGTTACCCGCCTGACGCGACGCTTCCAACAAACGGAGTCGATCCACCAGCTCGTTGGGATCGTCCCAGTGCACGTAATCGATCTTGTTATCATTTACCGTCATGACATGAGGGAACCGGCAGGCCTTTCCCTGCCTTTACTGATAGATACACGGGGTAGTAGCGGCGCAATTACATGTTTATACTTGTATCCCTTGTTACCCATTATAGGATTTTTGTGCGTTATGGCCACGTCTGTGAGCATTTGTTGTCAGTAGTATACTTTTGTATTTTTGCCTATCAGCATCTGTGTATATGGCGTCGTCGGGAATTCTCTTGAAAATAAGTTCATAAAGACCGGGAGTTCCTCCATATTTTACACCATCTATGATTATATTATCATCCTTGTCCATATCGAAAGCCTTGTCCCCAAGCATCGTTCCACTATTGTCAAAGTATACTCCATACACATGATCCATGATCGTATCCCTATCACCACTTAGGATGGCATGCATGTATTTTTGCCCCAACTGACCGAAATGATTGCGAAATGTTTGTTGCCCCTCGGATGTTTGGAGTTCATGCCTAATAGATGTTGCAAATGACTTATCGGCAGAAGTTTCGTAAACGTCTTCAGCATTGGTTGCGATCGACTGTACATCGGGAAATGTATTTATTGGTGCAGGCGGAACCGTGGAATCGTTTGACATGACATTCGGATGTTTCCGCTTCGATTGAAATGGTGAGGAGGTTACGAGCGAATTTTTCCGATGACGTGTATAATCGTTTTCTATTTCTCTTATGCGATGTGTTCCCTTTCGGTTGGATTTTTGGTTTATGTGTTAATGTTTCATTCCCTTCAACGTTCGTGCTCGTCAGCGATGGCATGTCAGCTTTTGTCGCTGTTGTATTTTTCACAATATGTTTTAAGGGATCGACAACAGGTTTAAAGTATCTCTCCAACGCGATATCTTCCTCCATCTTGCCAGTCTTCAAAGCCTGATGTTTCTTGCGAATGGAATCACTGGTTTTGCAATTTCCTTCGCTATTCTCTCGCGATCCTTAATCTCCAGACTATCGATATCAATCATTGTGCCGCAAACGTTGCTTTTCCACCGACGTGTCGATGACGATTGACCACCTCACGATACCGCAAACTCGTTAAATCCCTTTCTATAACGTCCATTGGACATCGCGCAATCCTTGTCTATCACCACGAAACCGTACTCCCGTTGCCAACAATTGCGACACAAAGCGCAGAAATCCTCGTAAGACATGTCAGTGTTTACGTGATCGTTGTACACATGTTTCAAGTTGGTGCCATCCTGCTTAAACAGAATCAGCAGATTTGCATTGTCACGTATAAGATGTTTGGGAATCTTTGCATACGTCTGACAGAGATAGAAACAGTCAACGTTCGAATGGCGCCCCATTGCAAAGTATTCTCGTATCGTATCTTGATTGTCGCATGCCACGTCATCAAAGATAAAAATGGAATTCGGGAAGCGATTCGCTCGGTGGGATGACGTCACTGTTATTTGAAAACGTGAAGTAGCCAATTTCATCTATCGGAGCCAATAAATTCTCCAAATACTGATATTTCGGCTGCTGCAACGACTTGGAATACACGTACACGTTCTCGAAGCGAACGCCGTGAGGACTTTCCAACAAGCTTACCAGCACATTGGTCTTTCCGCAATTTGATGGGCCGCAAATGAGGCTGCGGATAGTGTTTGGCAGCATGCTACCGTGTCTGCGTTTTGTTTTCCGAGGACATCATTTGCGATTTATCATCAAAATTTGTCACGCGTATATAGTCACAGGTTGTCGCACGAATCGCATCCTCGCTGCAAACCGCGAAAATGATTTTTGACACATCGAAGCGACTATGCGTCCTATTTATAGGTCCGCGTCGAAGCAAAACAGCTCAGTATTCGAAATGCTTCTCGTTCTGCCGGATAATTGCGACATTCGAGACATAACCTCTGAGCAGCTGATATATATGCCAAAGATTATTCTACTTCACGAACAGACACATTGACCAGTTGTGGGACAGACTCCCCGAGCATATAGAAGCCGATTCTGAGGTTCCGGCAGTATCGTCGGTGTCTGGAACATTATAATCGCCCTTGGCAGCGAACGCATATCGACGGTCCAGCACCGCTGATTAAAAACTGCAGCGAATGTTGCTGACAAGTGTAAAGAAAGGCGGTGGTTTGTTAAATCGAGCGATAAACGCGCTACCTATCGAATTACATATCCCAGGATATCAGTTTTGTGGTCCAGGAACTCATCTGGCAAAACGATTGGCTAGAGGTGATCGAGGCATCAATCCGTTGGACGCAGCGTGTCGCGAACACGATATTGCATATTCGCGTAGCAACGACCTCGGCGAAAGGCACGCAGCAGATAACGTACTCGCTGACAAAGCGCTGAAACGCATCGTTGCGCGAGACTCGACTCTGGGTGAAAGAGGAGCTGCTACAGCTGTTTGGGCAGCTATGAAGGCCAAGACGAAAATCGGAATGGGGATGAAAACAGAACCCCGCAAAAGGACTGTAAGAAAAGCATCGCAAAAGCGGATTCTTCCAGTGGCCAAACGGGGTGGTATATTACCACTTCTCCCGCTGCTAGGTGTTCTCGGATCATTAGCTGGCGGAGCGGCGGGGATCGCCAAGGCTGTAAACGATAATAAGGCAGCGCAACGTCAGCTGCAGGAAATGCGGCGTCATAATCGCTCCATGGAAGGTCGTGGACTCTATCTGACACCATACAAGCGCGGACAGGGAATCTCGAAACGAAAAAACAAAACAAAAAAACGCCGAAAAGACAATAAAAATTCCTGTGGGTGTAACTACCGACATGCAATTGAATGAGTTGGCAAAACGTATGCGTATTCCATTCTTTAGAGGTGTTTTTATGCGCAACGCGCTACCGGAGCGAGTACGTCGAAACGAGAGCGGTATCGTGAATTTGGACAATGTCGAGGGACCGGGGACTCATTGGGTGGCGTATGCGAAGAGAGGGCATCGAGCTGTATACTTCGACATCTTTGGCAATCTTCGACCGCCTAAGGTATTGACACAATATTTGGATAATGATGATGTGAAAATTGAATACAATCGAACGTCTTATCAGGAGTATGATCAGAGCAATTGTGGACAACTATGTCTACGCTTTCTACAAACGATTGGCACCAAATTTAAGGATTGTCCCCTGCCAATCTCATTCAGTACTAGTCGAGCAGTTTCTCGGAATATGTCGTTAACATTGACTCTAACTGGCAAGAGTAGCACCCTCGTTGTGAGCTACTTTCCACCCATAGATTTGAGCGACGATGATTACGAGCTTGGTCTAACAACCTTTGAAACGTATCATACAATACCCAACATCGACTCGAGCAACGATAAATTCTACTTCACCACAAACTATGACACCAACAACAACAACAGCGTCGACACTGGCCACGAATACATTACGATTCCCCACGGCTCCTACGAACTAGACGCCATTGCCAAGTATTTGAAGCAGCGATTACTTGAGCGATATAATCAAAATCTCGGTGGTAACGATGATGATGATGATGATGGTGACAATGATATGTATCCTATAGTGTTACGCCCCAACAACAACACCATGAAAAGCGAGCTGTACTTTTTTTTTTCGTGGGGAAAATCTCCGAAAGACTCCCTCCCACCTCTTTGGGGAGAGGCGGGAGGGGTGTGTGGGATTCCCCGCGCCCATTATACCGGGCGCGGGACCTACCCATTAAAAACCCCACGGTGACCGTTCCGCAAGATTTGGGGGGATACCGGGAATCGCTCGAAGTATACTTCCGGAATACTCCCCGTGCCCGCGCTTTGCGCCCACCCGCGGGGGGGCAAACGGTCCCCCCGGTAATCGCCCTGTCTCATAGCGGCAGGACGAGGCCACATCGTCCTGCCGCCATCCGTCCCGGGGCCGCGTCTAGTGGCGGCTGCGAGCCCCAACTCGCAACCGCCGCGACCCCTTTGCTACCCCTCGGAGGCCGGCAGCTCATTGGCGCGCCAGGGCCCCGAGGGTGCCGCTCCGTGCGCCGGAGCCGGACAGGAGGTACTGCCACCCCATCCGGTCCGACCCTGCGCCACCTGGCGGGAGGGGGCTCCTATCAGGACCCACCTCCCAGCCTGGGTCATGCGCCACGCCGAGGGGGCCGCCCGCGTCGCCTGACGACCAGGCGACGCTCTCTTGCCAACAAACGAGCGCGAGCTTCAGCACGCCGCTGACGCTCGCGCTCCCTTCCCGCGGTCGCCTTCTGCAACATTACGATTTCGCAGAAGGAGGCCACGGCCCTCCACTTCTCCTCGCTGCCGAGCATGGCGCGCACCATGCCCGGCAGCGAGACATCCTGCCCGATGACGCCGACCAGGACACGGCGCTCCCCCTCCCATGCAGCGCATACCTCGAGGGTATGTTCCGCCGTGTCCTGCTCAGCGTCACAATGGCAGCAACGCGCCGTCGGCTCCTTCCCTATCCGGCACAGGTATCTCCCGAAGCTGCCATGCCCCGAGAACACCTGTGCCATCCTGTAAGTGAGGCTTCCATGGCCTCTGTCCAGCCACTCACATAGGAGTGGCCGAACAGCCCCGACTGTCCGGTGCCCCGCGGTAGGCAGAGCCAACCGCTCTTGCCACGCGTGCACCACGGACTGCCGGGCCTGGTGCTTCAACTCGCCCCAAGCAGGTTCCTGCACACCCGGGACCGCCCCCACTCCCGCGCGACGGTCGACGCGGTGACGATACATCATCGCGTGCGACCGTGCGAGGAGATCCATGGGCGGCATCCCCGCAAGAACCGTCGCCGCCTCATGTGACACGGTCCGGTACCCGCGGACGACCCTTAGAGCCATCCGCCTCTGCACCCGACGCAGCATAGTCATGCCGCGCCGGGAGGCCGCCAGGTCGTGCGCCCAGACGGGGGCCCCGTCTAGGACCACCGACTGAACCATTGCCACATAGTGGCGGCGAACTCGGCCCGCCGGGCCGCCAGGTTGGCCAGAATCCGGACCAATGCCCCGACCAGCCTCACGAGCCGGGCGACCAGGCAGCGGAAATGCTCCTCGAAGCGCCAGTGGCTATCGAGGATCAGCCCCAGATACCTCATCTGGGGCTTCACCTCGATATTAGCCTCACCCACGCGGATCAGAGGGGGTGGCGGATCCTGCCGAGGTGAATGGAACGCTATCACCTCGGTCTTATACGCCGCCACCGTCATCCCCATCCCTCTGATCCGGTCGACGACGCGTTGCGCCCCCTCCTCCGCGAGACGCTTGGCCCTCCCCCAGTGCGCCCCGACGGCCAGCACCAGTGTGTCATCTGCATAACACACGGCGCTGACGCCGTCGGGGAGGTCTTCCCGAAACACTGCGTCGTACACGATGTTGGAAAGGAGTGGCCCGAGGACCAACCCCTGCGGAACACCGCAGTACACCTCCCTCCGCATATGCCCATCCCGGCTCGGATACTCGATCCACCTGCCGCGGAGATAATCCCCTATGACCGCCCCGAGACAAGGGGGGACCCGATGATATTCGAGCCCCCTAATTATCTCCTCCCAGGGCAGGGTGTTACAGGCGTTGGCAATATCCGAGCACTGGCTCGCGCGGTGGTCATTCGCCCCGCAGCGGTAACTCTGACCGCTGCGGCCCACCGGCGAGGTGCACCACTGCCTCACGTGCCCCAGCTCGAGGCAGCGGTGACACTGGTGTGGCCGCGGCGCGAGTATCTCCACTCGCGCCGAAACCCACCCCACCAATACCCTCCGAGGTTGAGCCACCTTTCGGGCGGCGGAGAGGGGACACCGGGCCCACACCGACCCCAGGCCGGAAGGAGACCTGCGGATTTCTCCGACCCGCACGTCTCCCTCGGGGCAATCACCCGCCCTCGCTAGGGCACAGGACACCTCCTGCGCGGTGACCGAGTCGTCCAACCCACATATGCGCATCTCAGTGCGCTTCCTGGGCCGGACGACTCGGACACCCCGCCCAGCTGCTCCTGGAGCCTCTGGTCTGAAGTCGGTCCGCCTTCCTCGCCGCCCTCTTCGCCTTCCGCCCTCCCACCTCGCTCCACGACCCCCCCCCCCTTGGGATGGTGCCGCGGAGGTCGCGCGCACCGGGGCCACGGGTACACTACCCCCCTGGTGGGCCGCGACCCGCGGCACCGGAACCTTCCCCGCCTGAACCGACTTTGGTCGGGGAGGCACCGCCTTCTTGTTGCTGACCGCACCTCCGTGGAGGAGCTCCTCCCGGAAGGCGGCCAGGGTTCGATCCATCTTGTTCCCGATCCTCCTCAGAAGTTCGTCCTCTGAGGAGCATGGGAGAACTCTGCACGGGCGGAGTGCGGATGGAAGGTCCCCGCAACACCGCCGCCGCACTCCGCTTTTTCCACGCCCGTGGGTCGTGGTGGTGGAGAGCGGAGGAGGAGGGAAGATAGGAGGAGGCTGCGCTGTTCCAGCGCGCCTCTGCCCTCATCCTCCCCCGTCGCTCCTCCACCACCCGGAGCAGCAGCCCGGCAATTAGCCCCGTCACCTCTTGCGCCGCCTCCCCCCTATTTTGCGCAGCCGCTCGCAGAGGCCTTAGCCACGCTGCTTTTTCTGCCCCTTTAGAGAGCAGGCTGTGGCAACCTTCTCGACCCGCCTCTAGGACGAGGAGATCCTCTCGGATATCTCCTCGGTTACCTAGTCCCTGAGACAGCTCAACATCACAACCAGGGCTCATCGCCTTGCCCACTTCGTCGACGGCCTGCCCCGTCCGCTTCCTCTTGGAGCCTATGTGGCTCCTCGTGGAGGAAGAAGGACGAGACTGACGCAGTCTCGTCGTCCTCCTCCACCTTCCACGAAGCCAGGCCAGGCGCTGAGTGAGGCGCGAGCACCGTCACACCAGCCCCAGCACCGTCTCCGTCCTCCCCAACCGAAACAACCCGTCCCATCCAAAGCGAGCTCTACTGCTCGTTTGCGGTAGACTTTACGAAACCCAATAACATTGGATCGCTATTGGGATTCTCGGCGAATCGGGAATTAGAACCGGGGCAGTGGCACGAATCGGACGACCCGATTAATATCATGAGCGTAAACATTATTCGCATTGAATGTAGTGTGACCGCTGGCGCGTACAACAATGGGAAGCGTGTACATACGATACATGAATTTTCCCCGAGAGTCCCGCCCGGATATAAAGATATCGGAAACGCCCGCACAGATCATTTACCTTCCAATCACCGCAAAGGATCATTACGGATCTAACGATACGCGTTGTGGATCAAAACGGACGATTGCTGGATTTTCGAGGTGAAGAGATTACCATCAGACTGCACGTGCGACGACGACGACGATAATACCTGTGGTGCGAACGAATGAGATGCTTGTGTTGAACGACTCCAGAAACACGTTTCTTCCAAACGAAATTGTCTACAACAACAACAACAACAACAGCCCTGAGTACGCTAAAACGAAGAGGCTGAGTGCTGCAAACATTGCATTTTTGAAATCATTTGATTCATTGTGCGCATTTAAGTTGAAAATGGCTGACATTCTAAGCATTGGAGGGAAGCCGACGTTTGATGATCGCATTGTTAAGCTCGAGACTCACACATACAACCCATACGTTAACACAACGTTTGGACACAGTGATGAGATAAGAATACAACAGCAAGATTTATACACATTGCCGTGTGAAAGTTTCCTCTACGTGGAGAAATTGACGATACATAAGCCAAATGATGCTTCAACGGTGATGTTGGGAAATAATTGCATGGCGTTCATATTTGATGAGATTCGATATGAGCTGAATGGTGTGGGAGATTGATCGCAACAGAAACGTTGGAATAACTCCAGCATGCTTAAAATTATGTATCACTGACATCCGACGAAGACAAAAATATGGAGAATGCTGGATGGGGCTTGAAACGACGCGATGAGTTGGTAGTGAAAAATCATTTCAATTTTGCGTCCCGCTCAAATATTTGCTGGGATTTTGCGAGGACTACAAACGCATGGTTATTAATGCGCGTCACGAATTGATTTTAATACGATCGCGCAACGATAACAATTCTCTAATTGCGTCTCAACGTTGGAACCAGAAATTGAATTACTTAAAGTGCAATGGCGGATGCCTCATGTGACGCTAAACGATGTTAATAAGCTATCGCTGCTACATGCTTTGGAAAGTGGGCAAAACCTGAGCATTAGTTTTCGCTCGTGGGATCTGTACGAGTAGCCTCTCTTACAGAGCACCACCAAGCATTCGTGGGCCGTCATGGCAGCCGCACAGCTGGAGAAGCCGCGATATGTTCTCTTTGCTCTACAGACTGCTCGAAAGAATCTGATGACCAGAAGATGCTACTCGGTTTGACCACTGCAAATTGACCAATTTAAAACTGTTTCTCAACTCGGAATTTTATCCGTACGATGACATGAACTTGGACTTTGACAAGAATAGACACGCCATCTTGTTTAGCATGTATACGCATTTCCGTAAATCGTATTACGGACATAGTTGCAACGAGGCATTATTCACCGTTGCCCAATTTTTTACAATTTGGCCCCCTCGTGGTGATTGACTGCTCGCGACAAAATGAGTCGATCAAGAATAGCATCGTGGACGTGCGCATAGAATTCGATTGTAAAGAGAATGTGCCAGCAAATACTACGGCCTACTGTCTCATTTTGCATGATCGGGTGGTTGAATACAATCCGCTGACAAACGTGGTGCGCAAAATCAATTAAATCCCAACGCTACTTACTTGCCCTCTTGTGTGCCAAATTCGTACAAATTTTCATCATGAAAATCAAAATGCTTTACGAGAAAGACCGCATTCTCCCGCCTGTCTTGGAAGTGAGCGGATCTCTAAATTGTTCCGATAATGACCGTACCAACATTTGTTGACCTGCAAGGAGTTCAGTGTTGAGGGAAGATTTGTTGTGAAGGAAGTGGCTGTCCTACGAAAAGGAACAATTCTCTCGCATTATATATTTGGGAGTTCGATGCCGCAATATCTTCTTACGAAATCTGTCAAATCATGCATCCGGTGGTTGACGGCAAAACATCACGGACTACGGTGGGAAGATGGAGACGTTCCGTACAGTATGGCTAAACAGCTAATTACGAAAGCTGTTGTCGATGCGGTCGATGAAGAAGATGACGCACCGCATATCGCATATGTTAAAGGGCTGCAGAAACGAGACTGGCTTGCGGATTTCCTCGATGAAAATGCGAGAGCGAGCGTGATCTTTGAGACACTGGACATGGACTACGAGGATACCATATCTCTAAAAAAGCTAAATGCACTTAATACCTTACGATGAGACAGACACGCAAAGCATTGTGCCATGCAAAATGTATTTAAAATATTCAACTGGTGGTCTAAACGCCAGAGAGAAATGCGTAAATAAATATAATCAATTTTTAATATATAAAATTTTGTTTCTTCACCCTCCCCAACCTAACCTCCTGCACATGATGTACGCTAGATTAAGACTATAGTTATAATTACTATTATGTAGAAGCGGTTCAATATGCAATCAAAGTGGTACCATACATGTTCAGAGTGGTATGATAGACGTTTGATAGACGTTTGATAGATGTTCAGAGTGGTTCGATACACATTCGATACACGATCAAAGTGGTACGATAGATGTTCAAAAGTGGTATGATAGATGTTCGATGCGCGTTCAAAGTGATATGATAGAGGTTCGATGCATGTTCTGAAGTAGTACGATAGGTGTTTGATAGATGTTCAGAGAAGAGGGAAAGAAGATGCGTGTGAATAAGGAGAGGTTGGTCAGTGAAGAAGATAAGTGCAAGGAGGGTGAAGATTTCGAAGAACATGAAGAACAAAGACATCCTACTTTGCAAAGCTATGCATCTTTCAAGATAAAGGTTTACGTTCAAGAGGCAGGAGATGTAGCGAGCTCATTTGCATTCGATATGTGGGGCAGGTCTGAGGTATGTACACAATATTATTTTCATACAATCATCGCATCATAAGTAATATATCATTTCTATATTCTAGAATTCACAGAGAGGCTCCCACCGGCTCCTCGCCGCCACCCCTCGCCGCCGCTGCCACAAGGCCCTCGCCGCCACCGGTATGTAATACTTTCTATTGTTTTTGAGTGATTAATGCTAATGTGTTAATATTATCCCAATGATTGTATGTTCTAGGGCTCACCACCACCACCACCACCGCCACAATAACCAATGGGGCCAGAAATGGTCGCACGGTTGCGTGGGCCGTGGATACCATTTAGGCGACTGAGGCCCATGCGGCGACCCTACGGCGGCCGCGGCCCCGTTCTCCTCCATCGCCATCATGGATAGATGCGCGGCAGCCGCGGCACCGTTCGCCATCATCATCACCGACCCCCAAACACACCACACCGCGGCGATCGCCGGCAACATCATCGGTTTCAACACCATCCCGGGTGGGCAGTGGAGGGGAATTTTTTAATTATTTTTCATAAAAAAAAAAAAAAAAAAAAATTTAATGTTAAAAATTATTTAAATGTTTTCGGCTCTATCAAACTGCAGAAGAAGTGAGGACAAAATTTAAAACTTTTGTTAACGTGCTGCAACAAAAAAGCGATGGTCGGTTTTAATAAACAGTATTTCGAAGAAGAACGGGTATAAAGTTTCTTAACATAACATCTCATCGTGCGTTTCACTGGTGATTACGGAGTTATAATTTATTTTATACAGCGCTTCCACAGATATTATATTACATTCAACACGTGTCGAGACGTTTGTCCTGAGGCCCAAGTTACATGCAATCGCGCGATATGCTGCGATGTTAAGATTGAACAAAAGCATTATGGAAAAAAAAAATGGTTTCTTTCAGAATAAAATGTGGTGGGGGATTGCACCTCTATTTAAGCCGTCTCCCCGGACGCTATTCCATCAGTCGCTCAGTAGCTTCGCTGAATTTTCGACGGAACAAATAGTGCTCTGAAAGAAAATGTGTAGTACCAGTGCCATGCGTTATTACGTTCCAATCGTGCAAGATGATGGTGTATCTCCATGCAAAGGAGAATACATTTAACAGGTAACCTTTCATAATTTTTTATTTGTGCTGCTAAAATCATACGTGACAGTGAATATTACTGCAAATTTTTTTCTACACCCATGGGGCAATGAAGGGGGTGTGGGGCGAGGGGAAGTGAGGGCGCGCGTGGGAGTGCGGAGCCGAAAACTCCTGGCGCGGAGCCTGTGGGGAGTGGAAGATTGGTTGCGCGCACACGAGCCGCGGAGTGGGGGATGTCGCAATCGTGGAGGGGATTAGTCCAGGCCGAGCCGCCGCGGAGACCTCTCCAGACCTGGCCCGCCGTCGGAAATTTTTAAGAGGGGAATGATCCCGAAAACTTTTTCATACCGAACCGAGGGAGGGGATGAAACCCCAAAATTTGTTTCTATACCCACAGGCATTTTTTTTGTCTTTTCGGCGTTCTCGGTACGTTTGATGAGATCTAAAAAAGAATTACATAATGTTCTCCTAAGAAAATATTTACAGCTAGCGAAAAAAAAACAACACATCATTCGGCTCGTAAATCTATTCTTTCTATTTATTATTCTAGTACTCGTATAAATTCAGATTTTTATAGTTCACTGTGGTTAGGTTTGGTCAAACTCTTGATAACGCGTTATAGAATATGGTTAATATCATTACGAAACACAAGAAATAAAAAGTTTCATACTTTATACTAAATGCGAAAAATTTACTCGAAAAATTGCAGCTCCTCTTTCATCCAGAGTCGAGTCTCGCGCAACGATGCGTTTTCGCGCTTTGTCAGCGTGTACGTTATCTGCTGCGTGCCTTTCGCCGAGGTCGTTGCTACGCGAATATGCAATATCGTGTTCGCGACACGCTGCGTCCAACGGATTAAAATATAAAATATAAATTAAATCGACGGTCCAGCCTTAGATTTAATATATTAAAAATTGATTATATTTATTTACGCATTTCTCTCTGGCGTTTAGAACACCAGTTGAATATTTTAAATACATTTTGCATGGCACAATGCTTTATAAATAGAAAGAATAGATTTACGAGCCGAATGATGTGTTGTTTTTTTTTCGCTAGCTGTAAATATTTTCTTAGGAGAACATTATGTAATTCTTTTTTAGATCTCATCAAACGTACCGAGAACGCCGAAAAGACAATAAAAAATGCCTGTAGGTGTACAAAAAAATTTTCGGGGGTCATCCCCTCCCTCGGTTCGGTATGAAAAGTTTTCGGGGATCATTCCCCCCTTCTTAAAAAATTTCCGACGGCGGGCCAGGTCTGGAGAGGTCTCCGCGGCGGCTCGGCCTGGACTAATCCCCTCCACGATTGCGACATCCCCCACTCCGCGGCTCGTGTGGGCGCAAACAATCTTCCACTCCCCACAGGCCCCGCGCCAAGAGTTCTCCGTGCCGCACTCCCCCGCGCGCCCTCACTTCCCCTCGCCACACGCTACCCTCATTGCCCCATGGGTTAGAATCCCCATAGCTATACTACTTCAGTTAATTTGTCAGTTAATTAGTTAGTATGCAGTTAGTTAGTTAGTTTGTCAGTTAGTTAGTTAGTTTGCAGTTAGTTGGTTAGTTTCCAGTTAGTTGGTTAGTTTGCAGGAAATTAATTAGTTTGTGAGTTAGTTAGTTAGTTTGCAGTTAGTTAGTTAGTTTGCAGTCAGTTAGCTATTTTGCAGATAGTTACTTAGTTTGTCAGTTAGTTAGTTAGCTTAGCCAGTTAGTTAGTTAGTTTGCAGATAGTTAGTTAGTTTGTCAGATAGTTAGTTAGCTTGCCAGTTAGTTACTTAGTTTGTCAGTTAGTTAGTTAGTTGCAGTCTGTTTCAATATCGATTAAAATGCGATAGTTAATTTAAATCCGAAACAATTCGTTACCCGGTTTGTTTTCGGTTACGCGACCGACCAGGAAGATTCTAGGTCGACGCGTCCGCTATTCAAAATGTTAGAGGACAGAAAACACGGTTCTCGAGGTTTTCTGCAAAGTCGCACGAACGATTAATTAACGCTCAATTTTGAAACAAGCGGTTTAAACGCCCGAGTTTAGAGAAGGTACGAAAACTATATAATAGACAGAGACGGACGAGAGACACGGCGACAGCGCCGCGTGACGGAAGACTCTCCCCACTCACGCGCTCACTTTGGCAGCTCGTGCTCGTCCGTCACTCGCTATCAAACCACTGCCACGAACACTTCGGTATACGAACACGCGCAGCAGTCGCATATACACATAATTCGAGCTATCCGACCCGAGTCGAATTCTTCGACTACCCTCGGAGAGGCAAAGGAATTATTTGCGAGTTATAGTATCGAGCCAGTCGGTACACGACCGAGCTCTGTAAGCAGACTTAATTAATTCGGAATAGGCTCGAAGTAATTCGAGTGTTTCCGGGGAATCGATCCATAAACAGGTGTGGGAAGAAACCCTGAGTGGAATCAATCGTTTCCCCAGGGATAGAGGGCTAAGCTCATCCCAATTTATAGGTGCGAGGTTCTTCGCACTTTTCTTAGTGCACGACTCCATAATCCAGGTGTGGGAAGAAACCCTGAGCGGAATCATCGTGCACTAGAGGATCGAGGTACGAACTCCTTCCTCCACTTGACTGTCAGAAACGGCTTCGAACCCACCATACAGGGGTGAATAATACCCTGGGTGGATTTGCCGTCTTCCAGACGAAGCGGGACACTTTTTTTAAACCCCAGTTATCGGCGAAAGCTAGGACACGTCCAAAAATCTCCAGGGAGTACGGTCCCTGTGCGTAGGACGGAGCATCCGACAAAGCAACGTGGTCTCAGGCCCAACCGTAAGTCGACCTAAGGGCGCCGTCGACAAGCCTGCACCACACAGTGCCGTACGCACTTACGAAGGCGGTGAAGGGCCGGGGACCGGCTGAAAGGTTGGAGCCTGACAACCTCCCTCCGATCACCTTTTCCTGCGACAGTCATACATCAAAGTCATAAATTGCAGTCAGAAATTGCAGTCGTGAAATTAAACGAGCAGAAATCTCGTACACGACAATAGTAAGCAAGCGATTCCCGATTCAACGGGAACGCTCACATATACAGTCCACTAGCTTAGCTGCGCATCGCGGCGGCTGAGATCCCCGCTCCTGGGTGCGACAAGCACAGACCAGACGAGCGCGGAAGAAAGTAAGACACACAGCGTGACTCACGTTCACAGGTATTTAACGCCTTTATTCGTGTCTCTTTCTGTTCCAGGTTTACCGAACAAGGATTAACTGCAGTGGCGTCTGGCCGGGCAGACAATTATAATCTCTGTTTCCAAACATTCAAAATAAAAAGGCTTAGTCAGGTCATTCGACTTAGCGAAAAATTAAATTAAAACTTGTATTCTTTTTCCCGACGTTCCTTCCCTCACGATCCGGACCACCGTTAGGCGAGGTTTTTTCAAACCTACTCCCCCTAACACAGTCTGTTAGTTATTTTGCAGATAGTTAGTTAGTTAGTTAGCTCAGGCCGTTAGTTCGTTAGTTTGCAGATAGCTAGTTAGTTTGACAATTAGTTAGTTAGTTTGCCAATTAGTCAGTTAATTTGTCAGTTAGTTAGTTAGTATGCAGTTAGATAGTTAGTTTGCAGTTAGTTAGTTAGGTTGTCTGCTAGTTAGTTAGTTTGCAGTTAGTTAGTTAGTTAGTGTGTCAGATAGTTAGTTAGTTTGACAGTTAGTTACTTAGCGTGCAGATAGTTAGTTAGTCTGTCAGATAGTTAGTTAGTTTGCCAGTTAGTTACTTAGTTTGTCAGTTAGTTAGTTAGTTTGCAGTCAGTTAGTTAGTTTGCAGTTAGTTAGTTAGTTTGTCAGTTAGTAAGATAGTTTGCAGTTAGTTGGTTAGTTTGCAGGAAATTAATTAGTTTGTCAGTTAGTTAGTTAGTTTGTCAGATAGTTAGTTAGTTTGCCAGTTAGTTAGTTAGATTGTCAGTTAGTTAGTTAGTTTGCAGTTAGTTAGTTAGTTTGTCAGTTAGTTAGATAGTTTGCCATGTAGTTAGTCAGTTTCCAGTTAGTTAGTTAGTTCGCAGTTAGTCAGTTAGCTTGTCAGTTAGTTAGTTTGTCTGCAGTTACTTAGTTAGTTTGCAGTTAGTCAGTTATTTTGGAGATAGTTAGTTAGTTAGTTTGCCAGTTAGTTAGATAGTTTGCAGATGGTTAGTTAGATTGAGATGTAGTCAGTTAGTTTGCCAGTTAATCAGTTAGCTTGTCAGTTAATTGAATTGGTTTGCAGTTAGTTAGTTAGTTTGCAGTAAGTTTGTTAGTTTGTCTGCTAGTTAGATTATTTGCAGTTAGTTGGTTGGTTGCAGGAAATTAATTAGTTTTGTCAGTTAGTTAGTTAGTTTGCAGTTAGTTAGTTAGTTTGTCAGATAGTTAGTTAGTTTGCCAGTTAGTTAGTTTTGCCTGTAGTAAGTTAGTTGGTTGGTTTGCAGTTAGTTATTTCGTTTGCAGTTAGTTAGTTAGTTTGTCAGTTATATAGTTAGATTGTCAGTTAGTTAGTTGGTTTGTAAGTTAGTTAGTTAGTTAGTTTGCCAGTTAGTTAGTTAGATTGCAGTTAGTTAGTTAGTTTGCAGTTAGTGAGGTTGTTTGTCAGTTAGTTACTTAGTTTCTCAGTTAGATAGTTTGTTTGCCAGTTAGTTAGTTAGTTTGAAAGTTAGTTAGTTAGTTTGTCAGTTAGTTAGTTACTTTGCCGATAGTTAGTTAGTTTGCAGTCAGTTAGTTATTTTGCAGATAGCTAGTTAGTTTGTCAGTTAGTTAGTTAACTGAGCCAGTTAGTTAGTTAGTTTGCAGATAGTTAGTTAGTTTGTCAGTTAGTTGAATTAGTTGCCAATTAGTCAGTTAATTAGTTAGTTAGTTTGCAGTTAGTTAGTTAGGTTGTCTGCTAGTTAGTTTGTTTGCAGTTAATTAGTTAGTTTGCAGTTAGTTAGTTAGCTTGTCAGTTAGTTAGATAGTTTGCAGTTAGTTGGTTAGTTTGCAGTTAGTTGGTTAGTTTGCAGGAAATTAATTAGTTTGTCAGTTAGTTGGTTAGTTCGCAGTTAGTTAGTTAGTTTGCAGATAGTTTGTTTGTTTGTCAGTTAGTTTGTCAGTATGCAGTTAGTTAGTTAGTTTGCAGATATTTTGTTAGTTTGTCAGTTAGTTAGTTAGTTTGCAGTTAGTTAGATAGGTTGTCTGCTAGTGAGTTTATTAGCAGTTAGTTAGTTAGTTTGCAGTTAGTTAGTTAGCTTGTCAGTTAGTTAGTTTACTTGCAGTTAGTTAGTCAGTTTGCAGTTAGTTGTTAGCTTGCAGTAAATTATATAGTTTGTCAGTTACTTAGTTTGCTGATACATAGTTAGATTGTCAGTTCGTTAGTTAGTGTGTCAGTTAGTAAGTTTGTATGCAGTTAGTTACTTAGCGTGCAGATAGTTAGTTAGTCTGTCAGATAGTTAGTTAGTTTGCCAGTTAGTCAGTTTGTTTGAAAGTTAGTTAGTTAGTTGGTCAGATAGTTAGTTATTTTGCCGATAGTTAGCGGTTGGTTTGCAGTCAGTTAGTTATTTTGCAGATAGCTAGTTAGTTTGTCAGTTAGTTAGTTAGCTGAGCCAGTTAGTTAGTTAGTTTGTCAGATAGTTAGTTAGTTTGCCAGTTAGTTAGTTAGTTTGCCAATTAGTCAGTTAATTAGTCAATTAGTTAGTTAGTTAGTTTGCAGTTAGTTAGTTATTTTGTCTGCTAGTTAGTTTGTTTGCAGTTAGTTAGTTAGTTTGCAGTTAGTTAGTTAGCTTGTCAGTTAGTTAGTTAGTTTGCAGCTAGATAGTTAGTTTGCATTTAGATAGTTAGTTTGTCTGCTAGTTACTTTGTTTGCAGTTAGTTAGTCAGTTTGCAATTAGTTAGTTAGTTTGTCAGTTAGTTAGTTAGTTTGCCAGTTAGTTACTTGGTTTGTCAGTTAGTTAGTTAGTTTGCTGTTAGTGAGATAGTTTGCAGTTAAATAGTTAGGTTGCTGTGAATTAATTAGTCTGTCAGTTAGTTAGTTAGTTAGTTTGCAGATAGTTAGTTAGTTTGCCAGTTAGTTACTTAGTTTGTCAGTTAGGTAGTTAGTTTGCAAATACTTAGTTATTTTACAGATAGTTAGTTAGTTAGTTTGCCAGTCAGTTAGATAGATTGCAGATAGTTAGTTAGTTTGTCAGTTAGTTACTTAGTTTGCCTGTTAGTCAGTTAGTTTGTCAGATAGTTAGTTAGTTTGCCTGATAGTTAGTTAATTAGTTTGCAGTAAATTAGTTAGTTTGCAGTTAATTAGTTAGTTTGTCAGTTAGTTCGTTAGTTGTCAATTAGTTAGATAGTTTGCCAGTTAGTTAGTTTGCTTGCAGTAAGTTAGTTAGTTTGCAGTTAGTTAATTAGTTTGTCAGTTAGTTAGGTAGTTTGCCAGTTAGTTACGTAGTTTGTCAGATAGTTAGTTAGTTTGCAGTTAGTTAGTTAGTTTGCAGTTAGTTAGTTAGTTTGCCAGTTAGTTAGTTAGTTTCTCAGTTAGTTAGTTACAATTTGCCAGTTAGTTAGTTGGTTGCCAGTTAGTTAGTTAGTTTGCAGTTAGTTAATTAGTTAGCAGTTAGTTAGTTAGTTTGCAGTTAGTTAGTTAGTTTGCAGTTAGTTAGTTGGTTGTCCCGCTAGATAGTTTTTTGCAGTTACTTAGTTACTTTGCAGTTAGTTAGTTACTTTGTCAGTTAGTTAGTTAGTTTGCAGTAAATTAATTAGTTTGTCAGTTAGTTAGTTTCCAGATACATAGTTAGTATGTCAGTTAGTCAGTTAGTTTGTCAGTTAGTTAGTTTGTATGCAGTTAGTTAGTTAGTTTGCTGTTAGTGAGATAGTTTGCAGTTAAATAGTTAGTTTGCAGTGAATTAATTAGTTTGCCAGTTAGTTAGTTAGTTTGCAGTTAGTTTGTTAGTTTGCAGATATTTAGTTAGTTGGCCAGTTAGTTACGTAGTAAGTCAGTTAGTTAGTAAGTTTGCAGTTAGTTAGGTAGTTTGCAGTTAGTTAGTTAGTTTGTCAGATACTTAGTTAGATTCCTGTTACTTGGTTAGTTTGCAGTTAGTTAGCTAGTTTGCAGATAGTTAGTTAGTTGGTCAGTTAGTTAGTTAGTTTGCCAGTTAGTTACTTAGTTTGTCAGTTAGTTAGTTAGTTTGCAGTTAGTTAGTTAGTTAGCATTTAGTTAGTTAGTTTGTCTGCTAGTTACTTTGTTTGCAGTTAGTTAGTTAGTTTGCAGTTAGTTAGTTAGTTAGCATTTAGTTAGCTAGTTTGCAGGTAGTTAGTTAGTTTGTCAGTTAGTTAGTTAGTTTGCCTGTCAGTCAATTAGTTTGTCAGTTAGTTAGTTAGTTTGCGGTTAGTTAGTTGGTTTGCAGATAGTTAGATAGTTTGTCAATTTAGTTGGTCAGTTTGCCAATTAGTTAGTTAGTTTGCAGTTAGTTAGTTAGTTTGCAGTTAGTTAGATAGCTTGCAGTAAGTTAGTTAGTTTGCAGTTAGTTAGTTTGTCCGCTAGATAGTTTGTTTGCACTTAGTTAGTTTACAGTTAGTTAGTTAGTATGTTAGTTAGTTCCGTAGATTGTCAGTTAATTAGTTAGTTTGCAGTCAGTTAGTTATTTTGGAGTTAGTTAGTTAGTTTGTCAGTTAGTTAGTTAGTTTGCCAGTCAGTCAATTAGTTTGTCAGTTAGTTAGTTAGTTTGCGGTTAGTTAGTTAGTTTGCAGATAGTTAGATAGTTTGTCAGTTAGTTGGTCAGTTTGCCAATTAGTTAGTTAGTTTCCAGTTAGTTAGTTAGTTTGCAGTTAGTTAGTTAGTTTGCAGACAATTAATTAGTTTGTCAGTAAGTTGGTTTGCAGAAACATAGTTAGTATGTCTGTTAGTAAGTTAGTTTGCCAGTTAGTTAGTTTGTATGCAGTTAGTTAGTTAGTTTGCTGTTAGTGAGATAGTTTGCAGTTAAATAGTTAGTTTGCTGTGAATTAATTAGTTCGTCAGTTAGTTAGTTTGCAGATAGTTAGATAGTTTGTCAGTTGGTTAGTTAGTTTGCCAATTAGTCAGTTTGTTTGAAAGTTAGTTAGTTAGTTTGTCAGATAGTTAGTTATTTTGCCGATAGTTAGTTAGTTTGCAGTCAGTTAGTTATTTTGCAGATAGCTAGTTAGTTTGTCAGTTAGTAGTTGGTTTGCCAGTTAGTTAGTTTGTATGCAAAGTTAGTTAGTTTGCTGTTAGTGAAATAGTTTGCAGTTAAATAGTTAGTTTGCTGTGAATTAATTAGTTTGTCAGTTAGTTAGTTAGTTTGCAGTTAGTTAGTTAGTCTGTCAGATAGTTAGATTGTTTCCAGTTAGTTGGTTAGTTTGCAGTTAGTTAGTTAGTTTGCAGTTCGTTAGTTAGTTTGCAGTATGTTAGTTAGTTTGCAGTTAGTTAGTTAGTTTGTCAGTTAGTTTGCAGTTAGTTCGTTAGTTTGCAGTTAGTTAGTTAGTTTGCATTTAGTTAGTTAGTTTGCTGTTAGTTAGTTAATTTGCAGTTAGTTAGTATGTCAGTTAGTAAGTTGGTTTGTTTGTATGCAGTTAGTTAGTTAGTTTGTCAGTTAGTTAGTTAGTTTGCAGTTAGTTAGTTTGTTAAAAGTTGATACTTTTAACGAAGGAGTCCGGATAGTGGTGTGAGTTTTATCGGGGAAGTGAATCGGACAGCAAATTGATTTTCTTTTCGTCGGTCTTTAGGACCGACCTTTATTACCAAAATAAAGTAAAAAAACAAAAGAAACACCAACGAATAATTATAATAAAAATAACATGACTGAACAACAAGAATTAATATTTGGCCTCGTTTCTGGCCGTTCCGCGAGGCTAGGTCGCCCAACTCGCACGTTGAGATAGGCCAGGATTCCTGTGAACAGAAAAACACGACTATGGGTTAGACACACGTACACGGTATACGTATCTTCGTCGCACTCGTTTGCTCGCGCTCCTGGCTTTGTAATTCGAACGTACCGGAGCGGAGAGTTGTAAACTTTTCGTAAATTACGAATTATAGTGGACTGTATTTTGGCTTGGAAAAGAATTAAACTTCTTTCTCCGCCGATTCAGTGGTCGATTGCCCGGTGGTCGGGGATGCAAGAGCAGGTTGTAAGGCTCCTAATGCACTGTTCCCGTGAGTATGCACACTGAGTCTGTGCGTCGAGTCGCACTGCAGTGCACTAACACGACCGTCGATCCGCGGCTTCTTAACGTTCCAGCAGATGACTTCTTTGGCCGAGAGTTATACTGCGAAGCCCGACAACACGTTGTTCACTGCACGAATGCACTACTCGATGTGATACGTTGCAGTATTTTGAACTACGCGGGGCCTGACCCACGACTCCGTTACTTCTCCGCACTGGTGCTCCTCTAAACGTTACACCGGCGGGATCTGTAGAAGTAAGGAGGCGAAGACCGAAAATCACACGTCCGAAATGGACGCCGACCTGACTACAGTGAGCCCACCTGGAGGTACACCACGTAGGTGCCTCCCTTTGTTGTCTCCTAAGCCGAAGGGAAATCACACAGAAGTATGGACGGTAACCGCCGACTTCTATATGATTCAAACGTTTATACGTTGGAATCGACCGTTAAATTCCGCACAGGAGGATCGAGCACCTTATCGGTGTACTCTCGAGCCCTCCAAAATCTGCAGTAAATTTAAATCAAATAAACTCGAACGAGATTCAGGTGCACTTGCACGAATCGGGATGCGAATCGCGTTTTCCAAGCAAGGTGGGAATGAATTTTCCGACTTTTTCGAGCAAGGCTCGCTACACCCTTTTAAAAATAGCAGTCTTTTCGGCTTTCTCGCACGAGGATTTTCCCTCTTAAATCGCGATTAACTTCTGATCGAATATGATCGGGAGCCGATGCGTCTCGTTCAGAAGTCGCCGTAAGAATGATACGGATTGACAGCCGAAGACGTCGCCGTGGTACTCTTACTGGTCGATCCGTGGCGCTGTCTTAATTTCGGCCGTCTCTCCTTGTCACATTATCGGCGCACTACTCTCTCACGGTACTGACGTCACTAACACCGTTAGCACACTCGAATCGAAAGGTAATGAGCCGTTACCGATGCCAGAAAAACTAATAATACACACGTTTTTCAATCACCGTTCGCTATACAAATCTTATTAGAGATAATCTCTTGCTTATTGTACGTTAACAGGATTAACGGTCATTGCGGCCGAGGATAACCGCTCGGCATTATGCAATCTTTAAACATAGCTAGCTTGCAGTAAATTAATTAGTTTGTCAGTAAGTTAGTTTGCAGATACATAGTTAGTATGTCAGTTAGTAAGTTAGTTTGTCAGTTAGTTAGTGTACGCGATTACTCGCGTCATCTGTCGCGTCACAAGCGCGATCGAAACGATATCGGTCGATAATCGCCAACTGTTCCGAATTTCGCCACAACGACACACGCGCCCGGTATATAACGCGCTGCTCGTTTTTAAATTCACTCTCTTTTCGAAAACCGAGCAGTACGTCTCAGTAAAAAACCCGACTCGTTAACCGTTGTAATTACCACAAGCGCCAACCGTTATTAATTTAAACCAGTAACGGCCAATAACCGGATATTCTTTACTTTATAATCCGTTTGTTTTAAGTGTTTATTGTTTAATTGTGAGTATTGTACAACAAGTGAAATACAGTGAATTACTGTGCAATCAATCAAGGCAATTGTAACGTTCTTCGACCAGCCCACGAGTTTTCTGGTCCGTCTCCAGCTCCTCCCCGACGTCCAAGTCTTTTGAGAAGGCTGAACCAGCCTTTCAAACATTCCGTTACAAAACATTTTGGGTGGTAGTCTCGTTTGAGCTGTTGTCGCGATAAGACGTGGTATCGAATCGTGCTCGCGAGTGATTCTATATTGGCCTCTCAACTGTTCCAAAACTCCTGCATCGTAGGTGTCTAGTATAAAAAGATTTCTGTGTATCCCCTTGCCCGGACGCAGGGCACCTGCGTCCAGGGCAAACGTAATCAGAAGCCACTAAAACATGAGCGGCTGTGACACCGGTGACGCTCAAACTCAACGTTCTGAAATTAATACAGTAACTAAAGCCACAATGCCTTCTTCTTATGCTCAAGTAACACAGCAAGTGAATTTTTCCTACAAAGGTACAAGCCATTGTAACAGATAGAGTGTGTTTATATCTCAGCAATCAGGAATGTGTTGACAAACTTTTTAACTCGCACAGATTTGTAACAATAGACTCTCATAAACTTCAGCTGCGGCCTCTTATATCCAAAGCCAAGCGAATTATAATATCGAACGTGTGTCCTATAATTCCACATAAAGCCATCGAGGAAAAAATTGACTGCACTAAATATTGAAACAAGATCGAAAATCTCCTTCATCAGAGCGCGAATAACTGATCCAGGATATTCTCACATCCTTAGCTTTAGGAGGCAGGTTTATATTAATCCTGAGGATGCCGATAGGCTTCCTGAATCTTTACAAATTAACTACGATAACACGGTGTACTGGATATATTTCTCAACAGAGAAACTAACTTGCTTCTTGTGCAAGAAAAGAAGGCCACGTAGCAAAATATTGCAAAAATATGACTCCTAATCAAAGTTCACCAACCAAATTGCAAGTCGACTTCCCTTCTGCCGAAAGGGCATCAGCCCCAGCATCATTAACGAGAACCCCTCCTGATACTGGGAAAGAAAACAACATATTGAAACCACCGGATAACTCTTTTAAATTGCCCACAACTACCGCTTATAAACGAGCTCCTTCAACTTCTGCCTCTTCTCACGACGACACACAAGGGTTGAACACCACAATAAAATCCTCAGCTGAAACTACGCCAGCTGTGAAATTACGCGATATTATCAAACCGCAGCGCAAAAAGCCGAAGAGTTCACTCCCAGCCCGAGAGATTATTAAACACTTAGATCCTGTAAAGCAGCACATCATTGATCAGGTTTCGAGTCTTCCCATTGGATTTGAAAATTTAGTAGACTTTCTTGAAAAAAGCTACCGCAATACTAACCTGAACGGGTTGGCTCAATCATGCTGACAAACACGCATGGTCGTATAGAAAGCGGAAAACTCAAAACCGAATCACCAGAATTATCAAAACTGAATAACTCAAATGACAAGACCTCCTCTAAAGAAGATTGCAGTTCTTCAGATGATTAACAATGGCCCTGCAGCAAAGAAGACAACATCCCACATCAAAGATCATCCAACATACGCTTCCTCTTTTGGAATGCAAGAAGTATAATGCGGCGTGCAGAAGAACTCGAGCTTATTCTAAAAGACATAGACATATTTGCTTGTGTTGAATCCTGGTTAAAACCCAACAAAAATCTTCAATTTACAGGTTTTTATACATATAGAAAAGATAGAGTGCATTCTCCTGGTGGCGGTATCGTGTTGTTGATTCGCAAAAATTTAGCCTTTACGGCGATCACAAATCTATTTGCTCCCGACGTCTCTCTTGAGATTTGTGGTATAAACCTAACAAACGTCAATCCTTGCCTAAAAATTATAGTGTGCTACAGAAATCCAGGTCCGTACTTTCTCAACTTCAATGGGAACAAATCATAAGTAATGTAGATAACGACGAAAATTGTATAATTATGGGGATTTTAACTCACATCATAAACTATGGAATTGTTCCAATACTGATAGTAACGGCCAAAGACTTTACAAGCCATTCAAAATTATAATCTCTTCCTGCATAATACAAATACATCTACACATATAGATGTTTACAGAGCCAAAAAGTCAAACATAGATCTCATTTTTTCTACATTGAATATAGCGGACAAAATATACACACGAATTCACGACGAAACTTGGGGTTCTGACCACTATCCTATTTTTATGCATATTGACGCCGAAAAACTCTTTATCATACAAAGTCCTTCAAACTTAATTCTGTTCGCACTGACTGGGAGAAAGTACTCTTACACTTAGAAAATTCCTATACAGAATTCTTCTCCTCCGAATATGACCTGCTCTCGGCGAGCGAAAAATACAAAATGTTTTTCAATTTAATATCTAAAGCTATACAGGAATTCACACCAAAAAGAAGGTCGCTGGTCACCTTGTGCACAAAAATCCAGTTCCGTGGTGGGACAAGGACTGTAATAAGATCATAAGATTAAAGAAAGAGCTTCGTATAAGAAATGGGAACATACAAAGGAACTCCATGACTTAATCAATTATAAGAAAATAGTTGGCCAAGCTAAAAAACTCTTCAAAACAAAAAAAAAGATAGTTTCAAAGAATTCGCAAAAAGCATGAATATCCGTAGTAATACAAAGTTCTTTTGGAACAGAATTAAGGTTCTCTTAAATAAATGGGTCAACACAAATCCGACACATGTCTCAGAAAAATTTACAATGGGACAATCGAGTTTTAAATGCTCTTAATAAAATAAGCCCTCCATGGGTCCCGACTGATCCTGGATACAGTCATGCTTCCGAACCTAATGAATTTCTTGATGCACCTTACAATCTTACAGAATTCAATATGGCACTAGACTCGCGCAATCCAAAGTCATCTCCAGGTTTAGACGGAATTAATTACGAAGTAATTAAAAAACTACCATTCAAATATAAATTACTCCTTGTAGATATCTTCAACCAAATGTTTTTCACAAGTGATTATCCTACTGAATGGAATCAATCCTTTATTCATTTCACTAAGAAAACAGAGAGCAAGAGCGTTCGACCTATTGCTCTTTCTTCATGCTTTTGTAAATTGTTCGAAACTTTAGTTAAAAATAGACTGCAATGGTGGTTAGGAACATAAGGACTTATTACCGATTAATCAAACTGGTTTTCGCAAAGGCCTATCATGTATCGATAACTTGGTCAATCTGTCTTTGTACATAGAAGAGGGCTTTATTAATAAATAAAGTACACTGGCCGCTTTTCTAGATATTCAAGGGGCTTTTGATAATGTAAATAATGATATCCTAATTGACAAACTAGCTTCTATATGATGTTCAACGCTCCTAATAAAATTTATTAGATTCCTTACGTATCAAAAAGAGATATACACAGGTGTCACAAAGGACGAAGTCAGAATTGTATATAAAGGTGTCCCGCAAGGAGGAGTACTTAGCCCTCTTCTTTTCATAATATATATCTCCCGGAAATAACTGCAAACTTACCCAGAAATATTGCTGTATCTAAATTTGCCGACGACATTGCAATTTATTCTAAAATCTCCCCTCTTGAAAAGTGTACTAACTCCATAGAAAAAGCTGTTGGAATTATCCAAAAGACTGTACGCCTTGGGCCTTGAACTCTGTCCCCAAAAACAACGCTGCTCCTTTTCAACAAAAAAATATAAAACCTGGCCAAATTGAAATTAAAATAGACAGGCATTTCATTAAATCAGAGTGAGTCAACTCGATTCTAGGTATTATGTTCGATTACAAGAAGTCCTTTGAATCTCACGTAACTTACGTTCGGAAAAAATGCATGAAAGCCCTTAACGTTATAAAATTTTTATGTGCAACCTGGTGGGGATCAGACCCTGAAACACTTCTAACGCTCTCAAAAAGTCTAATACGCTCTCATATTGATTATGGGTGTTTCGTCTACTATCCCAGGACCAAAAGAGCAAGAGAAATATTGGAAAAAGTCCAGTTTTCGGCATTACGGACTGTACTAGGCTGTCGCATCAGTACTCCAACGAACATACTGTTAGCAGAATCCAAATTACCATATATCAATGATCGTACTAATTTCATGTGTAATAATTTCCTTATTAGAGCCACTTCTAACACCTGCACACAATCCAACAAAACAATCAAACAATTTTACTACAAAAATAAAAATAAAGCTAGAAACCTCAAAGGGCTGATGGAACATTGTATTATCAATATTTTTAGTTCAATTAAAAATTTATCCATAGAAAATCGGTACAGTATCTACAGTCATGAATATAGTACTATCACTACCTCAGTCCCAGTCAATACCGAAATTGACTATTTACTTAAAAATTGCGACTATCCAAATTCAACACTGGACAATTACCTATCAAATAGTCCTTACTATTCAATTTATACTGACGGTAGCAAAATATCAGGAGCCAATTCGGTAGGGTCAGCTTGCTTCTGTAGTGAACTAAACGTATCAATTGTAAGAAGTTGCCCTACTACCTTATCGGTTTTTACTGCAGAATGCATTGCACTGAATGATGCTCTAGATTTAACTCTTCTTAACACAGAACACAATTATACAATTCTATCTGATTCTCTCAGTGCTCTTCTTTGCCTCCAGCACCCGAAGATAGACATAAGAATTAACCCTTACATCCTCAAAGTTAAAAAAAAATATAATGAATTCAGACTAAGAACAGTTAATGACAGCCATATAGAATTTATTTGGATTCCATCTCACTCGGGTATTTGGGGCAACGAAAGAGCTGATGCAATGGCCAAATCTGCCACTATAGAACATTCCGATAAAAATATCAATATCCCAATGACAGATTTTTAGAGAAATTTTTAAAACGAGACTGTATTTCAAACTCCATAAGACGTATTAAAGAACAAGGGAAGGAGAAAAGAGAAAGGAATATTTTGAATTCTTTTATAGAGAACTTAAGAAACCGTGGTTCTGGGGCAAAAACTTACACGTGAGTTTACTAGTACGTTCATGCGTTGTAGATGCTAGCACTAGAATCTTGCCGCTTGGCTGTCTCGAGTTGGCTTTTTCACCTGCGCGAGATGTATTTGTTGCGCCTAGAAGCAGGATCTTAATCATGTTGTTTCTCAATGCCCTCTGTACGAGGCACAGAGAGTCGAACTCATGGAGGGGTTCAAAAACGCAAATCTGTATCTCCCTCTGGGCATGAGGTCCCTTCTTGTAAGGCCAAACATTGTAGCATGCAGTCACATACATCGTTTTATTAAAAAATGTAACTTACAAATTTAAGGTATTCACACCACATTACTCTTGTAAACCGTAATACTCATGTATAGCTATATAACTCTTACGAGAGTTTCACGAAGCTAATTAATAATAAAAAAAAAAAAAAACATTTTGGTCCTTCGAGCCGGATTGGAATCGAGGAAAAGGGAGCCGTCAAAACCGTTACCTGAAAACTCAATTTGCATTATCTGTGAACATGACTTCGCTCGACGAATTATTGCAAAAACAGATGCAAACCATGCGTTCAATTGACCGAGCGCTCATCAATTTTAAAAAACTGGGTCAAGCCAAGATGACGGCAGCCACCGTCCAAAACCGTATGACCATGCTGAAGGAGGCCTATCGCGAGAGCAAAGACTTAGACGCCATGATCGCCGCCAGCAACGATGCAAAAACGCATTCCACCCTACCGTACTTCGCCGAAAACTATTTCATCCAATCCGAGGAGCGGTATCAGGAAGCAATGGACTACATGGCGGAGGTCCTCGCCAAGGTTACGCCTACACAAGCAGCACCCAATGTAAGTTCAAATTCAATGATCTTGCAGCCAACGGTTCACCTTCCCCGGATTCAATTACCTTCTTTCGATGGAGCATTCGCTGAGTGGGAAACATTCCGTGACCGTTTCTCCTCTATGGTGATAAACAACCAGTCGTTGTCCAATGTTGAGCGTCTTCACTTTTTGTATTCCTCGCTCTCGGGCGAAGCGAGTCATGCTGTCAGTCACTTGCCAGTAACCGGAAATAATTTTGAAATTGCGTGGAAGACCTTGACGTCGCGTTACGAAAACAAACATAGGTTAATTTCAACCCATTTAAATAATTTGTTTTCTTTACCGTCCGTTACGTCCGAAACACCGAACGACCTGAGAGCGTTACGCGACAACATGAATATTTCGCTTCAAATGCTCCGAAATTTAAACCGACCGGTCGACGCGTGGAGCGACATAATCGTATTCCTCGGAGTACAAAAACTCGACCGAGCTTCGCGAAAGGCGTGGGAGTTCCAAATCGGCGATTCCACCGAATTCCCCACATATGAACAATTTGACACATTCCTCGAAAAAAGAATTCGCGCGTTAGATTCAATGCCAACAATCCACCGCGACCAATGTACCGAATCCGAAAAATTTAAACACGCGAAACCGAAGGCTATCTCTATTCATTCTACGACCGCCGTAAAAATCACATGCTCGGTGTGCAAACAAAGCCATTTATTGTTCCAATGTCCAACATTTTTGTCAAAGACTCCGTCGGAAAGGTACAACATCGTGAAACAACAAAACCGTTGCATTAATTGCTTTCCTTCAAAACATTCATCGTCGCAATGTCAAAATTCGCACCAATGCAAGGAGTGTCGACAACGACACCACACTCTGCTGCATTTTCCAGCACAAAAGGACGTTGCACTTTGTGCCACGCGAATCTCTTCCACCGCGTCCAATAACGGAGTCGAAGTAAGTTCGAACTTAGCATCCGAAACCCCTATTAAGTCAAGCGTACTTCTCTGCACAGCACGTGTTCGAGTGCACTCTTTACAAGGTCGATGCGTCCAAGCTCGTGCCTTGCTTGATCAAGAATCGTCCTGGACGCTTATCACCGAACATTTGGCACAATCGCTCCGTCTTGAACGCACAAAACAGCGTACCCACGTTACCGGAATCGGAGATACGGATTCATACGCCAGTCACGTCGCAGCGCTTATTATCACACCGTCGGAAGCGAACGAGCCTGCATATACGACCAATGTTATTATAATGACATCGCTCACGAGGTACGTACCCCCACGAAGCAGTGCATATTTTAAATGCCCTCATCTTGCAGGTCTCAATCTCGCCGACAAAGGAACCCATGAGTACCGATCCAATCGACATCATCGTTGGAGCGGACGTGTATGGGCAGTTGCTACTCAAGGGGTAAAGGGCCCCGCGTGCACGCCGACCGCTCAAAATACAGCACTGGGTTGGATCCTCTCCGGCCCTATCCACCACGATCAATTTCACCAGCCACACACGTCCATCACGCAACGGCGCTCGAAAACCTTGATGAAACCCTCAAACGCTTCTGGGAAGTTGAGGACCTTCCGTGCTCAATCCCGCTCTCACCTGAGGACCAAAAATGCGAAGCACACTTCAAAACCACGCACACTCGTAAGTCTGACGGACGTTATACCGTGCGACTACCGTTTAGAACCGAGCAACATCGTGATTTAGGCGACTCTCGTTTTAAAGCCTTAAAAAGTTTGCGCGTATTAGAAAACCGTCTATCGCGCGACCCGACCATTTCGCAAGCATATCGCGACTTCCTTTTTGAATATGAGTCATTAAATCACATGAGTCAAAACAACCCGTCGGCGAGCCCATTAAACCAAACTTATTATATCCCGCATCACGCGGTCCTTCGAGATACGAGTACGACTACGCGTCTCCGCGTGGCATTTAACGCCTCTTGTCGATCGTCAAACGGTATCTCGTTAAACGATCTCCTATTAACCGGACCGAAACTCCAGCAGGATCTCCAAGCAATCCTGATACGGTGGCGTCGGTTCCAATATGTATATACAGCCGATATTGCGAAAATGTACCGACAGATACTCGTGGACGATCGCGATCGAGACTATCAGCGAATCTTATGGCGTGATTCACCTTCCAAACCGATCGAGGAATATCGCCTCAACACCGTTACATACGGAACCACTCCAGCTCCATATCTAGCCCCTTCGAGTCCTCAAACAATTAGTTGAGGACGAGGGCTCGAATTTTCCAGAGGCAGTTTCAGTCCTCAATAACCAAGCCTATGTCGACGATTTCCTTTTTGGAGATGACAGCATTCCGGCTTTGCGCGACATACGCGACCAGACCATCCAGTTGCTCGCTAAGGGCGGCTTCTCTTTGCGAAAATGGGCGAGCAACGATCCCACCCTCTTATCAGATGTCGATCCTGACGACCATGGCCTCGCTACCCGCAAATCACTGGATACCAACGAAACCATTTCGATCCTTGGGCTGATTTGGAATCCGAGGCTCGACCAATTTAGCTTCAAAGTATCCCTACCGTCCGAACTCTCGCTGACGAAACGGACAATCCTTTCCACAATCGCGAAACTGTTCGACCCAATGGGATGGGTCACGCCCGTCACAATCTGTGCAAAAATTTTCATTCAGCGCTTATGGTCGCTACGTACAGGCTGAGATGATGTTATCCCCGCTACCATTCTTCCCGAATGGCGCGAGTTCTATGCTCAACTCCATGGGCTGGAGCGCTTATCGATCTCTCGTAAAATATCACCGAAGATTCCCCAAAGTCAAACGTTCCACGGGTTCTCTGACGCATCTTCCACGGCCTATGCCGCCGCCGTTTACTCTCGCAGCGTACATCACGACGGTTCGGTTTGCGTGCAATTAATTCTGGCTAAATCACGAGTTGCTCCGGTTAAAACAATCAGCATTCCGCGACTCGAATTATGTGCTGCATTGCTGCTGGCACGGTTATTAAACTTCGTTTGCACAACACTGAATGCCCAGTCGGCGGATTGTCATTGTTGGACGGATTCCACCATAATACTTACGTGGCTAACACAACCTCCAACACGTTGGAAAACATTTGTTGCCAATCGCGTTACCAAGATTCAAAATCTAATCCCGAATGTACAATGGCACCACGTTCCAACAAAGGATAACCCTGCCGACTGCGCCTCTCGTGGAATATCGGTACAACGTCTAGAAAGTTACCAATTGTGGTGGTCCGGTCCCAACTGGCTCCTCCAATCCCAAGAGGACTGGCCCCGCGAGCCCTCTTCGGTACACCCAGAAGCGTTACACGAGGCGAAACCCGGCACAGCCCAATGTTTGCTTACCTATTCAGAAAAGTGGACATTATCGGAAAAATACTCCTCTTGGCCGAAACTGCTTCGAGTCACCGCGTATATAATTCGATTCCTACAGAAGCTCCGCAATAGACAGAGAAGTCAAAATGTAAAAGCACTCACTGTTCTGAAACAAGCCGAGGTGGCACCCATGGCGTTGAAACCGGACGAAATCCAACACGCCCAGACCTTTTGGCTGAAACAAATCCAGAGGGAAACCTTCCCAGAGGAACTCAAGTCCTTGCCGCTTCCAAACCTCTCCCTAAATCCAGCAAGCTCCTTCCACTTGCTCCATACCTTGACCAACAAGACCTGATCCGTGCAAAGGGCGGCTATCCAAATCCCAATTACCTGAAAACGCCAAGACACCAATCATTTTCAGCTCTCATCCACTCCTATCACTATTGATTCGTCATACCCACCTTAAATTGTTGCACGCCGGTCCAAACCTGACCTGGCTTGTCTACGCACAGAGTACTGGATCCTGCGAGCACGAGCCACGGTCAGAGCAGTTCTATACCAATGCGTGGCGTGTACGCGGGAGAGAAGCACTGTACCGAGCGAGCTCATGGGGGACTTGCCGGCGCCTAGAGTCACACAAGCAGAGCGACCTTTTATTCATACCGGGGTAGATTATGCAGGCCCGATTCAAATCCGAACAGCGCCCGGGCGCGGACGTCAATCACACAAAGCTTATATCGCCGTCTTCGTTTGTTTAACCGTCAAGGCAATCCATATCGAGCTTGTAAGACTATAGCGCAGCTGCATTCGTGGCAGCCTATCACCGATTCTCTTCCCGTCGCGGTCTTCCGCGAGCCATGTACTCCGACAACGGAACGACGTTTCAAGGAGCAAATCGCGAACTTGCCCATGCTCATCGTTCCGCGATTAAGAATGCCGACTTTCAAAACCAACTCGCAACCGACTGTGTAGCATGGCACTTCATGCCCCCGAATGCGCCTCATTTCGGAGGATTGTGGAAAGCAGCCGTCAAGAGTATAAAGCACCACTTGAAACGCAGCATCGGAGCGCATACCTTAACCTACGAAGAAATGTACACCGTATTGTGCCGTATTGAAGCGTGCTTAAATTCGCGACCGATAGGAGCTACGTCAGAATGCCTTGACGATTACGCACCTTTAACACCCGGTCATTTTCTCATCGGCATGCCTATTGTTTCGCAACCGGAATCGAGCGTACTAAACGTAAGAGATAACCGACTATCCCGATGGCAACTGGTCCAAAAATAACCGAGACATTTTGGAAGGCGTGGAGTAACGATTATTTACACACTCTTCAACAGCGGCCCAAATGGAAAACCGCGCAGAACCTCGCCAAAGTCGGCAAGCTCGTCGCGATTCGGAATCCAAACATGCCTCCCAGTAAATGGGAACTCGGGCGAATTATTGCATGTCACCAAGGTGACGACAAAAAGTAAGAGTAGTTACCGTTAAGACCGCGCATTCCGAATATAAACGTCCGATAACAAGGTTACGTTTCCTCCCCATCGCCAATAATGACGAAACCGATGCAGAAAACCGCAACAGAACTGCAAGTGATGCCTCATAACCTGCAAACCAAGTGGCGACTATTAAATAACCTAGATTTAAGCCGTTATAATTATTATACCATATTATAAGCGAAATAGGATAAACCCGGAAGGGTACTTACCGTAGTGTGTCGTCCAAAATGTAATTGTTGCGCACTTTTGTTCACTCGTTAATACACCTTGTAAATACGACGTAATTTCGTCACTCACCTCGTTGAATGAACTCATTCAACAGGGGGGGGGGCGGATTGTACGCGCTTACTCGCGTCATCTGTCGCGTCACAAGCGCGTTCGAAACGATATCGGTCGATAATCGCCAACTGTTCCGAATTTCGCCACAACGACACACGCGCCCAGTATATAACGCGCTGCTCGTTTTTAAATTCACTCTCTTTTCGAGAACCGAGCAGTACGTCTCAGTAAAAAGCCCGACTCGTTATCCGTTGTAATTACCACAAGCGCCAACCGTTATTAATTTAAACCAGTAACGGCCATTAACCGGATATTCTTTACTTTGTAATCCGTTTGTTTTAAGTGTTTATTGTTTAATTGTGAGTATTGTACAACAAGTGAAATACAGTGAATTACTGTGCAATCAATCAAGACAATTGTAACGTTCTTCGACCAGCCCACGTGTTTTCTGGTCCGTTTCCAGCTCCTCCCGACGTCCAAGTCTTTTGAGAAGGCTGAACCAGCCTTTCAAACATTCCGTTACAAAACAGTTAGTTTGTATGCAGTTAGTTAGTTAGTTTGCAGTTAGTGAGATAGTTTGCAGTTAAATAGTTAGTTTGCTGTGAATTAATTAGTTTGTCAGTTAGTTAGTTAGTTTGCAGATAGTTAGTTAGTTTGCAGATAGTTAGATAGTTTGCCAGTTAGTTACGTAGTAAGTCAGTTAGTTAGTAAGTTTGCAGTTAGTTAGTTAGTTTGCCAGATAGTTAGTTAGTTTCCAGTTAGTTGGTTAGTTTGCAGTTAGTTAGTTAGTTTGTCTGTTAGTTAGTTAGTTTGCCAGTTAGTTAGTTAGTTTGCAGTTAGTTAGTTAGTTTGCAGTTAGTTAGTTAGTTTGCAGTTAGTTAGTTAGTTTGTCCGCTAGATAGTTTGTTTTCAGTTAGTTAGTCAGTTTGCGGTTAGTTAGTTAGTTTGTCAGTTAGTTAGTTATTTTGCAGTTCGTTAGTTAGTTTGCAGTAAATTAATTAGTTTGTCATTTGGTTCGTTTGTATGCAGTTAGTTAGTTTGCTGTTGGTGAGATGGTTTGCAGTTAAATAGATAGTTTCCTGTGAATTAATTAGTTTGTCAGTTAGTTAGTTAGTTTGCAGTTAGTTAGTTACTTTGCAGATAGTTAGTTAGTTTGCCAGTTAGTTACGTAGTAAGTCAGTTAGTGAGTAAGTTTGCAGTTAGTTAAGTAGTTTGCAGTTAGTTAGATAGTTTGTCAGATAGTTAGTTAGTTTCCAGTTAGTTGGTTAGGTTGCAGTTTGTTAGCCAGTTTGCAGATAGTTAGTTAGTTTGTCAGTTAGTTAGTTAGTTTGCCAGTTAGTTACTTAGTTTGTCAGTTAGTTAGTAAGTTTGCAGTTAGTTAGTTATTTTACAGACAGTTAGTTAGTTTGCCAGTTAGTTACGTAGTTTGTCAGTTTGTTAGTTAGTTTGCAGTTAGTTAGCTTGTATGCAGTTAGTTAGTTAGTTTGCTGTTAGTGAGATAGTTTCCAGTTAAATCGTCAGTTTGCTGTGAATTAATTAGTTTGTCAGTTAGTTAGTTAGTTTGCAGTTAGTTAGTTAGTTTGCAGATAGTTAGTTAGTTTGCCACTTAGGTACTTAGTTTGTCAGTTAGTTAGTTCGTTTGCAGTTAGTTAGTTATTTTGCAGATAGTTAGCTAGATTGTCAGTTTGGTAGTTAGTTTGCCAGTTAGTTAGTTAGTTTGCAGATAGTTAGTTAGTTTGTCTGTTAGATTGCCAGTTAGTTAGTTAGTTTCCAGTTAGTTGGCTTGTTTGCAGTTAGTTAGTTAATTTGTCAGTTAGTTAGTTAGTTTGCCGGTTAGTTAGTTAGTTTGTCAGTTAGTTAGTTAGTTTGCAGTTAGTTAGTTTGTTTAAATATCGCGTTAATTCGAAGCATATAAGAATAGTAGAATATTATTCGTCACCCGGTATTGTTTTCTGCGTATGTAACCGACTCGAGACTGTTCGACTCTCGTGTCCGCTACGCGAAAACAAGGCAGGTTATAAAAACTGTCACATACGGATTTCTTCGAAACATCACGCGATCGACGAAACTACGCGTGATTTCGAGCTAACGTTTCGGCGCGTGTATAAAGAGAAGGTACGACAATAATAAGTTGGACAAAGACGAATTCAAATTCGTCTACAGCGCCGCTAGTCGGAGATTCTCCCCTCCGAATTTGACTAACCGTGCTGGATCGTCACTCTTAACTTGGAACCGGCAGTGAGCAGATGGGCATACGATCCCGCTTCCCCGGAATTTCCAAGACGTTCGAATAGTTTCGAGTTACTCGAACTTTCGACGAAATTGTAAACGTGGGTTGGAAGTGCAGTACGAGAACGGATTGGGAATCCATCCGGTACCGTCAATACTTCCGCAAAACCCGTTTACAATTTAAAATCGAAGAGTCGTAAACGTGGACAGGAAGTTCAAATACGGAACGGATTGGAAAACAATCCTATACCGTGAACTTCCACAACCCGTTTACTATTTAAAAGAGTTGTAAACGTGGACAGGAAGTTCAAATACGGAACGGATTGTAAAACAATCCTATACCGTGAACTTCCACAACCCGTTTACTACTTCACGGAGCCGTAAACGTGAACAACAAGTTCAATACGGAAAGGATTGGAAAACAATCCTATACCGTGAACAACAAGTTCAATACGGAAAGGATTGGAAAACAATACTATACCGTGAACAACAAGTTCAATACGGAACGGATTGGAAAACAATCCTATACCGTGAACTTGCACAGGACGTTCAATACGGAACGGGTTGAAAACAACCCCATCCCGTGAACCTCCGCAGGACGTTCAATACGGAACGGGTTGTAGAACAATCCCATCCGTGAACTTCCGTAAGCCGTTTACCAATTAAACAGATTAGGTCGGAATACGACCTGATCCAAAGACTGTAAAGATCTCGCAGGTTATAATCCGAGATTTCGAATTCAGCAGTGGGTACGATCCACCTCAGCCTGAATACAGACACGTATCGCTGTAATCAGAGGTCGTGTCCGAAGTATTCAGCAGTGGCTACGACCCACCTTGGTCTGAACAATAAAAAGTAAAAAGAAAACACGTATCGCTGCAATCAGAGGTCGTGTTTAAGGTATCGAGGTTGACTCTCGTACCTCTCTTGTATATCAAACGGTTCGGAACCCACAATCCAGGGGTGTATAAAATACCCTGGTGGATTTATCACCTTCTAGTCGAAGTGTGGGACAATTTAACTCCCAGCTTACGACGAATCGCAGAATACCTCCAAAGATCGCCAGTCTAGTACGGTCACTGTGCGCGTAGGACGTTAATTCATTAAGCTACGTGGTGTCAGGCCCAATCGTAAAGTCGACCCAAGGGCGCCGTTGGCACACCTGCATCACACCGTGCCCGTACGCACGCAATAAGGTGGTAAAAAGGGCCGAGGAGCGGGTACGGTTGCAGCCTTACAACCTCCACCCGTTACCCTCTCCTACGATAGTCGAAACCTGCAGTCAGGGAAAGAAACGAGGTTGAATCTCGTCTTCCCCAAACTGCAATCAGCTGTTTCCCGGTTTAAAGGGGACGCATACAAACATATACAGTCCACTAGCTTAGCTGCGTAACGCGGCGGCTGGGTTTCCCCGCTCCTGAGTGCGACAAGCACAATCAGGAGCGCGTGAATATTAACACGAGACGGAGAGAGTGACAAACGTTACCGTATATTTACATCTCGTTCCGTCTCTTTTGTTTCAGAACAGCGTGACGCGAGCACACGCCAGACGCCAGTCAGACAGGCGAGGTTTTTGTCGCGTATAATCTAATTAAGACAGGCTGTTCGCATTTAAAGGTCCACAATAAACGACGTCGTCGGACTCTTTCGACGACGTGAAATTATATATAACGTGTGACAATTACTTTTCCATCCTCCTATTCCCTCGTGATCCGGACCCCGTTAGACGAGGTTCTCAAATCAGTGTTCTCAAATCAGTGTTTATATTAAATCACATTCTAACATAGTTAGTTTGTCATTTAGTTAGTTAGTTTGAAGTTAGTTAGTTTCTTTGCAGTAAAATAATTAGTCTGTCAGTTAGTTAGTTTGCAGATACATAGTTAGTATGTCAGTTAGTAAGCTAGTTTGTCAGTTTGTCAGTTTCTATGCAGTTAGTTAGTTGGTTTGCTGTTAGTGAGATAGTTTGCAGTTAAATAGTTAGTTTGCTGTGAATTAATTAGTTTGCCAGTTAGTTAGTGAATTTGCAGTTAGTTAGTTAGTTTGCAGATAGTTAGTTCGTTTGCCAGTTAGTTAGTTAGTTTGTCAGTTAGTTAGTTAGTTTGCCAGTTTGTTTGTTAGTTTGCATTAGTTAGTTAGTTTTCAGTTAGTTAGTTAGTTTTCAGATAGTTAGTGAGCTTTCAGTTAGTTGGTTAGTTTGCAGTTAGTTAGTTAGTTTGCAGATAGTTAGTTAGTTTGTCAGTTAATTAGTTAGTTTGCCAGTCAGTTACTTAGTTTGTCAGTTAGTTAGTTAGTTTTCCGTTAGTTAGTTAATTTGTCAGTTAGTTAGTAAGTTTGCAGTTACTTAGTTAGTTTGCAGTTAGTTAGTTAGTTTCCTGTAAGTTAGTTAGTTTGCAGTTAGTTAGTTAGCTTGTCCGCTAGATGGTTTGTTTGCAGTTAGTTAGTTAGATTGCTGTTAGTGAGATAGTTTTCAGTTAAAAACTTAGTTTGCTGTGAATTAATTAGTTTGCCAGTTAGATTGTTAGTTTGCAGTTAGTTAATTAGTCTGCAGATAGTTAGTTAGTTTGCAGATAGTTAGCTTGTTAGGGGGAGTAGGTTTGAAAAAACCTCGCCTAACGGTGGTCCGGATCGTGAGGGAAGGAACGTAGTGAAAAGAATACAGATTTTAATTTTAATTTTCGCTTAGTCGAAGGATTCGACTAAGCCGTTTATTTGTGTAGGTTAGACAACAGATATGACACAATTTTGTCTGCCCGGCCAGACGCCGATGCAGCTAATCCTGTTGGGTAAACCTGTAACAGAAAGAGAGACACGAATAGGCGTTAAATACCTGTTAACGTGAATCACGCTGTGTGTCTTACTTTCTTCCGCGCTCGTCTGGTCTGTGCTTGTCGCACCCAGGAGCGGGGATCTCAGCCGCCGCGATGGGCAGCTAAGCTAGTGGACTGTATGTGTGTGCGTTCCCGTTAAATCGGGAATCGCTTGCTTATTATTGTCGTGTACGAGATTTCTGCTCGTCTAATTTCAAGAATGCAATTCTGACTGCAATTTAAGACTTTGTTTTATGACTGTCGCAGGAAAAGGTGATCGGAGGGAGGTTGTAAGGCTTCAACCTTTCAGCCGGTCCCCGGCCCTTCACCGCCTTCGTAAGTGCGTACGGCACTGTGTGGTGCAGGCTTGTCAACGGCGCCCTTAGGTCGACTTACGGTTGTGCCTGAGACCACGTTGCTTTGTCGGATGCTCCGTCCTACGCACCGGGACCGTACTCCTGGCGATGTTTAGACGTGTCCTAGCTTTCGCCGATAGCTGGCGTTTAAAACAGTGTCCCGCTTCGACTGGAAGACGGCAAATCCACCCAGGGTATTATTCACTCCTGTATGGTGGGTTCGAAGCCGTTTCTGACAGCCAATTGGAGGAAGGAGTTTGTACCTCGATCCTCTAGTGCACGATGATTCCACTCCGGGTTTCTTCCCACACCTGGATTATGGAGTCGTGCACTAAGAAAAGTGCGAAGAACCTCGCACCTATAAATTGGGATGAGCTTAGCCCTCTATCCCTGGGGAAACGATTGAGTCCACTCAGGGTTTCTTCCCACACCTGTTTATGGATCGATTCCCCGGAAGCACTCGAATTACTTCAAGCCTATTCCGAATTTATAAGTCTTTTTCCAGAGCTCGGTCGGGTACCGACTGGCTCGATACGCTAACTTGTGAATACTTCTTTCACAACTCCGAGGGTAGTCGAAGAACTCGACTCGGATCGGGTTGCTCGAATTATTCGTTTATTCGACTGCTGAGCGTGTTCGGATACGGAAGTGCTCGTGGCAGTGGTTTGATACCGAGTGACGGACGAGCACGAGCTGCCAAAGTGAGCGCGTGAGTGGGGAGAGTCTTCCGTCACGCGGCGCTGTCGCCGTGTCTCTCGTCCGTCTCTGTCTATTATAGAATTTTCGTACCTTCTCTAAACTCGGGCGTTTGAACCGCTTGTTTCAAAATTGAACGTTAATTAATCGTTCGCGTGACTTTGCAGAAAACCTCGAGAACCGTGTTTTTCTGTCCTCTAACATTTTGAATAGCGGACGCGTCGACCTAGAATCTTCCTGGTCGGTCGCGTAACCGAAAACAAACCGGGTAACGAATTGTTTTCGGATTTAAATTAAATTTCGCATTTTAAGCTATATTTAAACATAGCTAGATTGTCAGTTTTGTTAATTAGTTTGTCAGTTAGTTAGGTAGTTTGCAGATAGTTAGTTAGTTTGTCTGTTAGTTAGTTAGTTTGCCAGTTAGGTAGTTAGTTAGTTTCCAGTTAGTTAGTTATTGTGCAGTTAGTTAGTTAGTTTGCATTTAGTTAGTTAGGTTTTCTGCTTGTTACTTTGTTTGCAGTTAGTTAGTTAGTTTGCAATTAGTTAGTTAGTTTGTCAGGTAGTTAGTTTGTATGCAGTTAGTTAGTCGGTTTGCTGTTAGTGAGATAGTTTCCGGTTAAATCGATAGTTTGCTGTGAATTAATTAGTTTGTCAGTTAGTTAGTTAGTTTCCAGTTAGTTAGTTAGTTTGCAGTTAGTTAGTTAGTTTGCAGATAGTTAGTTAGTTTTCAGATAGTTGGTTAGTTTGCAGTTAGTTAGTTATTTTGCAGATAGTTAGTTAGTTTGTCGGTTAGTTAGTTAGTTTGTCAGTTAGTTAGTTAGTTTTCAGATAGTTGGTTAGTTTGCAGTTAGTTAGTTATTTTGCAGATAGTTAGTTAGTTTGTCGGTTAGTTAGTTAGTTTGTCAGTTAGTTAGTTAGTTTGGAGTTAGTCAATTAGTTTGCAGTTAGTTAGTTAGATTGTCAGTTTGTTAGTTAGTTTGCCAGTTAGTTAGTTAGTTTGCAGATAGTTAGTTAGTTAGATTGCCAGTTAGTCAGTTAGTTTGTCAGATAGTTAGTTAGTTTGCCTGTTAGTTAGTTAGTTTGCAGATAGTTAGTTAGTTTTCAGTTAGTTGGTTAGTTTGCAGTTAGTTAGTTAGTTTGCAGATAGTTAGTTAGTTTGCCGGTTAGTTAGTTTGTTTATCAGTTAGTTAGATTGGTTTGCAAGTTAGTTAGTTAGTTTCCAGTTAGTTAGTTAGTTTCCAGTTAGTTAGTTAGTTTGCAGATAGTTAGTTAGATTGCATTTAGTTAGTTAGTTTGTCTGCTAGTTACTTTGCTTGGAGTTAGTTAGTTAGTGTGCAATTAGTTAGTTAGTTTGCAGTAAGTTGGTTAGTTTGCAGTTAGTTAGATTGGTTTGTCCGCTAGATAGTTTGTTTCCAGTTAGTTAGTTAGTTTGTCCAGTTAGTTAGTGAGTGTGCAGTTAGTTAGGTGGTTTGCCAGTTAGTTAGTTAGTTTTTCAGTTAGTTAGCTAGTTGCAGTTAGTTAGTTAGTATGCAGTTAGATAGAAGTTTGCAGTTTGTTAGTTAATTTGTCTGTTAGTTAGTTGGTTGCCAGTTAGTTAGTCATTTTACAGATAGTTAGTTAGTTTGTCAGTTGAGTTGAATTAGTTTTATTTTGCCAGTCAGTTAGATAGTTTGCAGATAGTTGAATTGTAGTATACCCAGTTAGTTACGTAGTGCATGTCAGTTAGTTGAATGTAAGTTTGCAGTTAGTTAGGTAGTTTGCAGTTAGTTAGTTATTTTGTCAGATAGTTAGCTAGTTTGCACGTAGTAAGTTAGTTTGTCTGTAAGATTGAATTAGTTTGCCAGTTAGTTACTTAGTTTGTCATTGAGTTAGTTAGTTTGTCAGATGGTTAGTTAGTTTCAGTTAGTTGGTTACTCTGTCAGTTAGTTAGTGAGTTTGTCTGTTAGTTAGTTAGTTTGCCAGTTAGTTAGATTAGTTTTTAGGTTGGTTGGATTAGTTTTGCAGTTAGTTAGTTATTTTGCAGTAAGCTAGTTAGTTTGCAGTTAGTTAGTTAGTTTGTCCGCTAGATAGTTTGTTTGCAGTTACTTAGTTAGTTTGCAGTTAGTTAGTTAGTTTATAGATAGATAGTTAGATTGCATTTACTTAGTTAGTTTGTCTGCTAGTTACTTTGTTTGGAGTTAGTTAGTTAGTGTGCAATTAGTTAGTTAGTTTGCGGTAAGTTGGTTAGTTTGCAGTTAGTTAGTTAGTTTGTCCGCTAGATAGTTTGTTTGCAGTTAGTTAGTTAGTTTCTCAGTTAGTTAGTTATTGTGCAGTTAGTTAGTTAGTTTGCATTTAGTTAGTTAGGTTTCCTGCTTGTTACTTTCTTTGCAGTTAGTTAGTTAGTTTGCAATTAGTTAGTTAGTTTGTCAGGTAGTTAGTTTGTATGCAGTTAGTTAGTCGGTTTGCTGTTACTGAGATAGTTTCCGGTTAAATCGATAGTTTGCTGTGAATTAATTAGTTTGTCAGATAGTTAGTTAGTATCAAGTTAGTTAGTTAGTTTGCAGTTAGTTAGTTAGTTTGCAGATAGTTAGTTAGTTTTCAGATAGTTGGTTAGTTTGCAGTTAGTTAGTTATTTTGCAGATAGTTAGTTAGTTTGTCGGTTAGTTAGTTAGTTTGTCAGTTAGTTAGTTAGTTTGTAAGTTAGTTAGTTAGTTTCCAGTTAGTTAGTTAGTTTGCAGTTAGTTAGTTAGTTTGCAGATAGTTAGTTAGCTTGCAGTTAGTTAGTTAGTTTGCAGTTAGTCAATTAGTTTGCAGTTAGTTAGTTAGATTGTCAGTTTGTTAGTTAGTTTGCCAGTTAGTTAGTTAGTTTGCCAGTTAGTCAGTTAGTTTGTCAGATAGTTAGTTAGTTTGTCAGATAGTTAGTTAGTTTGCCTGTTAGTAAGTTAGTTTGCAGATAGTTAGTTAGTTTTCGGTTAGTTGGTTAGTTTGCAGTTAGTTAGTTAGTTTGCAGATAGTTAGTTAGTTTGCCGGTTAGTTAGTTTGTTTATCAGTTAGTTAGTTAGTTTGCAAGTTAGATAGTTAGTTTCGAATTAGTTGAATTAGTTTGCAGTTAGTTAGTTAGTTTGCAGATAGTTAGTTAGATTGCATTTAGTTAGTTAGTTTGTCTGCTAGTTACTTTGTTTGGAGTTAGTTAGTTAGTGTGCAATTAGTTAGTTAGTTTGCAGTAAGTTGGTTAGTTTGCAGTTAGTTAGTTAATTTGCCAGTTAGTTAGTGAGTGTGCAGTTAGTTAGTTAGTTTGCCAGTTAGTTAGTTAGTTTGTCAGTTAGTTAGTTAGTTTGCAGTTAGATAGGAAGTTTGCAGTTAGTTAGTTAATTTGTCTGTTAGTTAGTTAGTTTGCCAGTTAGTTAGTCATTTTACAGATAGTTAGTTAGTTTGTCAGTTAGTTAGTTAGTTTGCCAGTCAGTTAGATAGTTTGCAGATAGTTAGTTAGTATGCCAGTTAGTTACGTAGTAAGTCAGTTAGTTAGTAAGTTTGCAGTTAGTTAGGCGGTTTTGCAGTTAGTTAGTTAGTTTGTCAGATAGTTAGCTAGTTTGCACGTAGTAAGTTAGTTTGTCTGTTAGTTAGTTGGGGATTGAAAGTTAGTTACTTGGTTTGTCATTGAGTTAGTTAGTTTTTCATATAGTTACTTAGTTTCCAGTTAGTTGGTTAGTCTGCAGTTAGTTAGTGAGTTTGTCTGTTAGTTAGTTAGTTTGCCAGTTAGTTAGTTAGTTTGCAGTTGGTTAGTTAGTTTGAAGTTAGTTAGTTATTTTGCTGTAAGTTAGTTAGTTTGCCACAGTTACTTAGTTACTTTGTCCGCGAGATAGTTTGTTTGGAGTTACCTTGTTAGTTTTCAGTTAGTTAGTTAGTTTGTCAGTTAGTTAGTTAGATTGCGGTTCGTTATTATTGGTTGCAGTAAATTAAATAGTTTGTCAGTTAGTTAGTTTGCAGATACATAGTTTAGTATGTCAGTTAGTAAGTTAGTTTGTCTGTTAGTTGGTTTTATATGCAGTTAGTTAGTTAGTTGGTTGCTGTTAGTGAGATAGTTTGTAATTAAATAGTTAGTTTGCTGTCAATTAATTAGTTTGTCAGTTTGTTAGTTAGTTTGCAGTTAGTTAGTTAGTTTGTCAGATAGTTAGATAGTTTCCAGTTAGATGGTTAGTTTGCAGTTAGTTAGTTAGTTTGCAGTTAGTTAGTTAGTTTGTCCGCTAGATAGTTTGTTTGCAGTTAGTTAGTTAGTTTCCAGTTAGTTGGTTAGTTTGCAGGTAGTTAGCTAGTTTGCAGATAGTAAGTTAGTTTGTCAGTTAGTTAGTTAGTTTGCCAGTTAGTTAGTTAGTTTGCAGTTAGTTAGTTAGTCTGCAGATAGTTAGTTAGTTTGCCAGTTAGTTACGTCATTTAAGTTAGTTAGTTAAGTTTGCAGTTAGTTAGGTAGTTTGCAGTTAGTTAGTTAGTTTGTTTAGATAGTTGGTTTCTTTCCAGTTAGGTGGTTAGTTTGCAGATAGTTAGCTAGTTTGCAGATAGTAAGTTAATTTGTCAGTTAGTTAGTTAGTTTGCCAGTTATTTACTTAGTTTGTCAGTTAGTTAGTTAGTTTGTCAGATAGTTAGTTAGTTTCCAGTTAGTTGGTTAGTTTGCAGTTAGATAGTTAGTTTGCAGTTAGTTAGTTAGTTTGCAGTTAGTTAGTTAGTCTGCAGAGAGTTAGTTAGTTTGCCAGTTAGTTACGTAGTAAGTCAGTTAGTTAGTAAGTTTGCAGTTAGTTAGGTAGTTTGCAGTTAGTTAGTTAGTTTGTCAGATAGTTAGTTAGTTTCCAGTTAGTTGGTCAGTTTGCAGATAGTTAGCTAGTTTGCAGATAGTTAGCTAGTTTGCACGTAGTAAGTTAGTTTGTCTGTTAGTTAGTTAGTTTGCCAGTTAGTTACTTAGTTTGTCATTGAGTTAGTTAGTTTGTCGGATAGTTAGTTAGTTTCCAGTTAGTTGGTTAGTTTGCAGTTAGTTAGTTAGTTTGCAGTTAGTTAGTTAGTTTGTCCGCTAGATAGTTTGTTTGCAGTTAGTTAGTTAGTTTCCAGTTAGTTGGTTAGTCTGCAGTTAGTTAGTGAGTTTGTCTGTTAGTTAGTTAGTTTGCCAGTTAGTTAGTTAGTTTGCAGTTGGTTAGTTAGTTTGCAGTTAGTTAGTTATTTTGCAGTAAGCTAGTTAGTTTGTAGTTAGTTAGTTAGTTTGTCCGCTAGATAGTTTGTTTGCAGTTACTTAGTTGGTTTGCAGTTAGTTAGTTAGTTTATAGATAGTTAGTTAGATTGCATTTGTTTAGTTAGTTTTGTCTGCTAGTTACTTTGTTTGGAGTTAGTTAGTTAGTGTGCAAATTAGTTAGTTAGGTTTGCAGTAAGTTGGTTGGTTTGCAGTTAGTTAGTTAGTTTGTCCGCTAGATAGTTTGTTTGCAGTTAGTTAGTTAGTTTGCCAGTTAGTTAGTGAGTGTGCAGTTAGTTAGTTAGTTTGCCAGTTAGTTAGTTAGTTTGTCAGGTTAGTTAGTTAGTTTGTCAGTTAGTTAGTTAGTTTGCAGTTAGATAGGAGTTTTCAGTTAGTTAGTTAATTTGTCTGTTAGTTAGTTAGTTTGCCAGTTAGTTAGTCATTTTACAGATAGTTAGTTAGTTTGTCAGTTAGTTAGTTAGTTTGCCAGTCAGTTAGATAGTTTGCAGATAGTTAGTTAGTATGTCAGTTAGTTACGTATTAAGTCAGTTAGTTAGTAAGTTTGCAGTTAGTTAGGTAGTTTGCAGATAGTTAGCTAGTTTGCAGATAGTAAGTTATTTTGTCAGCTAGTTAGTTAGTTTGCCAGTTAGTTACTTAGTTTTTCAGTTAGTTAGTTAGTTTGTCAGATGGTTAGTTAGGTTCCAGTTCGTTGGTTAGTTTGCAGTTAGTTAGTGAGTTTGTCAGTTAGTTAGTAAGTTTGCAGATAGTTAGTTAGTTGGTCAGTTAGTTAGTTTGCAGTTAGTTAGTTAGTTTGCAGTAAGCTGGTTAGTTTGTATTAAGTTAGTTAGATTGTCCGCTAGATAGTTTGTTTGCAGTTTCTTAGTTAGTTTGCATTTATTTAGTTAGTTTATCGATAATAAGTTAGATATCATTTAGTTATTAAGTTTGTCAGCTAGTTACTTTGTTTGGAGTTAGTTAGTGTTAGTGTGCAATTAGTTAGTTAGTTTGCATACGATTGGTTAGTTGCAGTTAGTTAGTTAGTTTGTCCGCTAGATAGTTTGTTTGCAGTTAGTTAGTTAGTTCGCCAGTTAGTTAGTAGTGTGCAGTTAGTTGGTTGGTTTGCCAGTTAGTTAGTTAGTTTGTCAGTTAGTTAGTTGGTTTGCAGTTAGTTAGTTAGTTTGCAGTTAGATAGGAAGTTTGCAGTTAGTTAGTTGAATTTGTCTGTTAGTTAGTTAGTTTGCCAGTTAGTTAGTCATTTTACAGATAGTTAGTTAGTTTGTCAGTTAGTTAGTTAGTTTGCCAATTGGTCAGTTAGATAGTTTGCAGATAGTTAGTTAGTATGCCAGTTAGTTACGTATTGTCAGTTAGTTAGTAAGTTTGCAGTTAGTTAGGTAGTTTGGCCGTTAGTTAGTTAGTTTGTCAGATAGTTAGCTAGTTTGCACGTAGTAAGTTAGTTTGTCTGTTAGTTAGTTAGTTTGCCAGTTAGTTACTTAGTTTATCATTGAGTTAGTTAGTTTGTCAGATAGTTGGTTAGTTTCCAGTTAGTTGGTTAGTCTAAGCAGTTAGTTAGTGAGTTTGTCTGTTAGTTAGTTAGTTTATGACGGTTAGTTAGTTAGTTTACAAAGTTGGTTAGTTAGTTTGAAGTTAGTTAGTTATTTTGCAGTAAGTTGAATTAGTTTGCAGTTAGTTAGTTAGTTTGACCGCTAGATAGTTTGTTTACAGTTACTTAGTTGGTTTACCAGTTAGTTAGTTAGTTTGTCAGTCTGTTAGTTAGTTTGCAGATACATAGTTAGTATGTCAGGTAGTTAGTTAGTTTGTCAGTTAGTTAGTTTGTATGAATTATGTTAGTTAGTTTGCTTTTAGTGAGATAGTATGCTTTTAAATAGTTAGATAGCTGTGAATTAATAAGTTTGTCGCTTGTTAGTTAGTTTTGCAGTTAGTTAGTTGTTTTGTCAGATAGTTAGAATAGTTTCCAGTTGGTTATATTAGTTTGCAGTTAGTTAGTTAGTTTGCAGTAGAGATTAGTTGGTTGCAGTTAGTTAGATTAGTCTGCAGATAGTTAGTTAGTTTGCCAAATAGTTACGTAGTGTCAGTTAGTTAATAAGTTTGCAGTTAGTTAGTTAGTTTGCAGTTAGTTAGTTAGCTTTGTCAGATAGTTGGTGGTTTCCAGTTAGTTGAATTAGTTCTGCAGATAGTTGGCCTTCTAGTTTGCAGATAGTAAGTTTGTTTAGAGCACTCCAGGGGCTCTACTCTGAGTGGTTCCGGACGAGATAAAGATAGGGTAGAGAGAATTGGGTACAAGTTTTCAAATATCGTTTTTATTACAAAAAATATACACCAAAATTACAAAATTACAAAAACTTAACGGGAAAAAGAATTTAAAGGTACGCCGTCTCAGACCCTTCGGCCCGCGTCCTCTTTTCCTTTCCTCCTAAGGTCTTCTGTAACAAAAATTAGTACAAGAAAGTATAATTATTTTGCGGACAAGTCAACGATTACGCGCTCGTCAGCTGCTTTTCTTCTCGCGCTCCAGCGACAGTCTGGTGTGCTTGGAGGAGAGCTAACTGGCAATTCAGCGCAATAGCTAGTGGACTGTATTATTTTGCTTTGGTCAGGGATAGTCGTTTTACGATATCACCGACGCGCACAACCGGGTAGACGAGGTTTTCCTCTGATCTACACTGGGTTCGCTTCCTGCAATGCCACGGACGGGAAACCAAATGGAGGTTGTAAGGCTCCAAATGGCTATATCCCGCGAGCATCGCTTCACCGTGCGGGTGCGGACGTTTGAACGCCACCCACGCAAGAGGACGTCTCGTACAGGTACGGGTACCTCGTCGGCGGCTCCTCCAGGAACGGCCTGCGGCCAACCCACGCAGCTGCCCAGGAGCAGCGCTTCCTTACCTTGAAAGAAACGCCCGCCCGCCTGTCGTTGCCCCGCGTCGGCGGTTCCCTTCACGAGGAGCTGGCCTGCGGCTCGCCGAATTAGGACGACGTCCTTTGCATTTCCTAACCACCCTACGGTCACAGCCCAGTGTGGTCGACTCACATCTGGTAGTGGGTGTAGCGGTGGAAGGCCGGTGCTTCGAACCCCTTTGCTCCAGTGGTCGCTTGTGCTCTACCTTGTCACCTCACACGACTAGTTCACTGAGCGGGTTCTCTAAAGCCCGGTGCACGGTGAGCACCGCGAAGTGATACCAATATCTGGGTATCCAACTTCCGGTTGCTCCTACGCCGTATAAGCTCAATATCGGGTCGATGAAACCACAACTCCACCGGCCTGCAGTGCTCTGTGGTACACCTAACGGGCGATTCGAGTGTGTTCCTCGATCCCTTCGAACGGCGAACCACCACCAGGAGATAACCAGTATGTCGGTATCTCCGTTACAGTGGCTCAAACCGTATTCAATAGGAAGAGACTCAAAGTGATTAACACCGAATCTCTAACGTCGCAGTCGCGGCAACGAACTGCAACGTTCAATCACAATCCTGCGTCTACGATCGTGTCACGCGCGGCGTGTACTGCGATCGCTGCAACGACAGGCAGATTGTCCTTTTATTCGAGAAAATCTCAAGTCGCTATGACGAGATTTTCGGGCCTCAATCAATGTCCGCAAACGTGATCCGATTACGAGTGATAGTCGTCTGCCATATCTCCTCTGGAGCTTCGTACGAAAACAGGAGAGATCGTCACAGGATCTGCTCCTGATCGCCGACGGCTCACGAATGATCCGTAACGATCTGCAAGCATCGACGGCCACGGCTGGGCTCCGTCGCGCAAGCGCAGTCGCGTAGCGACGCATCGCGCTGCTGGGCCAGGCGACTACGCGCCGCATACGCCACGACGCGGCGCTGCTGTGCGTCTCGGCTGTCGATCTCGATTCGATAAATCGATTCTTCTCTATCTCTCTCGGCGCTAACAGCACGATTTCTGGAATTTATTCTCCGAATCCAGAATTCCAGTGAAGCTGGCTAGCAAAAACACGTAAATGGCCGCGGTAGAGTACTGAACTGACGAGAAAAAGTTCTCCGTCCACGCAGAACCTTCCAGAATTACGCGAATTCATGATAAATACGGGCATCGCGGCCGAGTTTTACGTCTCGGACTCATCACGATATTTAAACAAAGTTAGTTTGTCAGTTAGTTAGTTAGTTTGCACTTATTTGGTTTGGTTGCAGTTAGTTGGTTGGTTTGCAGATAGTTAGTTAGTTTCCAGTTAGTTGGTTAGTTTGCAGTTAGTTAGTTAGTTTGCAGTTCGTTAGTTAGTCTGCAGATAGTTAGTTAGTTCGCCAGTTAGTTACGTAGTAAGTCAGTTAGTTAGTAAGTTTGCAGTTAGTTAGGTAGTTTGCAGTTAGTTAGTTAGTTTGTCAGATAGTTAGTTAGTTTCCAGTTAGTTGGTTGGTTTGCAGATAGTTAGCTAGTTTGCAGATAGTAAGTTAGTTTGTCAGTTAGTTAGTTAGTTTGCCAGTTAGTTACTTAGTTTGTCAGTTAGTTAGTAAGTTTGTCAGATAGTTAGTTAGTTTCCAGTTACTTAGTTAGTTTGCAGTTAGTTAGTTAGTTTGCAGTAAGTTATTTAGTTTGCAGTTAGTTAGTTAGTTTGTCCGCTAGATAGTTTGATTGCAGTTAGTTAGTTAGTTTGCTGTTAGTGAGATAGTTTGCAGTTAAAAACTTAGTTTGCTGTGAATTAATTAGTTTGTCAGTTAGTTAGTGAGTTTGCAGTTACTTAGTTAGTTTGCAGCTAGTTAGTTAGTTTGCCAGTTAGTTACTTAGTTTGTCAGTTAGTTAGTTAGTTTGTCAGATAGTTAGTTAGTTTGCCAGTTAGTTAGTTAGTTTGCAGATAGTTAGTTAGTTTGTCTGTTAGTTTGACAGTTAGTTAGTTAGTTTCCAGTTAGTTGGTTAGTTTCCAGTTAGTTAGTTAATTTGTCAGTTAGTTAGATAGTTTGCCGGTTAGTTAGTTAGTTTGCCAGTTAGATAGTTAGTTAGCAGTTAGTTAGTTTGTCATTTAATTAGTTGGTTTGCAGTTAGTTAATTAGTCTGCAGATAGTTAGTTAGTTTGCAGATAGTTAGCTAGTGCCAGTTAGTTAGTTAGTTTGCAGTTAGTTAGTTAGTTTGCAAATAGTTAGTTTGCAGTTAGTTAGTTAGTTTGTCCGCTAGATGGTTTGTTTGCAGTTAGTTAGTTAGTTTGCAGTAAGTTAGTTAGTTTGCAGTTAGTTAGTTAGTTTGTCCGCTAGATGGTTTGGTTGCAGTTAGTTAGTTAGTTTGCAGTAAATTAGTTAGTTTGTCAGCCAGTTAGTTTGCAGATACATAGTTAGCATGTCAGTTAGTTAGTTTGTATGCAGTTAGTTAGTTTGCTGTTAGTGAGATAGTTTCCAGTTAAATAGATAGTTTGCTGTGAATTAATTAGTTTGCAGTTAGTTACTTAGTTTGATGTAAGTTAGTTACTTTGCAGTTAGTTAGTTAGCTTGTCCGCTAGATAGTTTGTTTGCAGTTAGTTAGTTAGATATGCTGTTAGTGAGATAGTTTTCAGTTAAAAACTTAGTTTGCTGTGAATTAATTAGTTTGTCAGTTAGTTAGTTAGTTTGCAGTTAGATAGTTAGTCTTCAGATAGTTAGTTAGTTTGCCAGTTAGTTAGTTAGTTTGCAGTAAATTAATTAGTTTGTCAGCCAGTTAGTTTGCAGATACATAGTTAGTATGTCAGTTAGTAAGTTAGTTTGTCAGTTAGTTAGTTTGTATGCTGTTAGTTACTTTGCTGTTAGTGAGATAGTTTCCAGTTAAATAGTAAGTTTGCTGTGAAATAATTAGTTTGTCAGTTAGTTAGTTAGTTTGCAGTTAGTTAGTTAGTTTGCAGATAGTTAGTTAGTTTGCCAGTTAAAGTTAGTTTGCAGTTAGTTCGCTAGTTTGCAGATAGTTAGTTAGTTTGTCAGTCAGTTAGTTAGTTGGCCAGTTAGTTACTTAGTTTGTCAGTTAGTTAGTTAGTTTGCAGTTAGTTAGTTAGCTCTGGTGCCAGAATTAGTTAGTTGAGTTTGCAGTGAGGTATGAGTTGAGTTTGCAGTTAGTTAGTTGAGTTTCCAGTTAGTTGGTTAGTTTGCAGTAAAGTTGAGTTGAGTTAATTGTCCGCTAGATAGTTTGTTTGCAGTTACTTAGTTAGTTTGGTAGTTAGTTAGTTAGTTTGTCCAGTTAGTTAGTTAGTTAGCAGAAGTTAGTTAAGTTAGTTTGTCATTTAGTTAGTTAGTTTTGCAGTTAGTTAATTAGTCTGCAGATAGTTAGTTAGTTTGCAGATAGTTAGCTAGATTGTCAGCTTTGTTAGTTCGTTTGGACAGTTAGTTAGTTACTTCGCAGATAGTTAGTTAGTTTGTCTGTTAGTTGAGTTAGTTTGCATTTATTTAGTTAGGTTGTCTGGGTTTGTTAATACTTTGTTTGCAGTTAGTTAGTTAGTTTGCAGTGAGTTAGTTAGTTTGCAGTAAGTTAGTTAATTTGCAGTTAGTTAGTTAGTTTGTCCGCTAGATAGTTAGTTTGCAGTAGGTTAGTTAGTTTGCAGTTAGTTAGTTAGTTTGCAGTAAGTTAGTTAGTTAGTTTGTCCTCTAGATGGTTTGTTTGAAGTTAGTTAGTTAGTTTGCAGTAAGTTAGTTAGTTTGTCAGTTAGTTAGTTAGTTTGTCAGTTAGTTAGTTAGTTTGCCAGTTAGTTAGTTAGTTTGATGTTAGTTAGTTAGTTTGCAGTTAGTGCAGTTAGTTAGTTGCCCAGTTTGTCCCACTTCTAGATAGTTTGTTTGCAAGTTAGTTAGTTAGATTGCTGTTAGTGAAAGAGATAGTTTTTCAGTTAAAAACTTAGTTTGCTGTGAATGTAATTAGTTTGTCAAGTTAGTTGGTTAGTTTGGTGAGTTAGTTAGTTATTCTGCATGATAAGTTAGTTAGTTTGCCAGTTAGTTAGTTACTTTTAAAGTTAGTTACGTAGTAAGTCAGTTAGTTAGTAAGTTTGCAGTTAGTTAGGTAGGGTGCAGTTACTTAGTTAGTTTGTCAGATAGTTAGTTAGTTTCCAGTTAGTTGGTTAGTTTGCAGTTAGTTAGCTAGTTTGCAGATAGTTAGTTAGTTTGTCAGTCAGTTAGTTAGTTGGCCAGTTAGTTACTTAGTTTGTCAGTTAGTTAGTTAGTTTGCAGTTAGTTAGTTAGTTTGCCAGTTAGTTAGTTAGTTTGCAGTAGGTTAGTTAGTTTGCAGTTAGTTAGTTAGTTTCCAGTTAGTTGGTCAGTTTGCAGTTAGTTAGTTAGTTTGCATATAGTTAGTTAGTTTGTCAGTTATTTAGTTAGTTTGCCAGTTAGTTACTTAGTTTGTCAGTTAGTTAGTTAGTTTGCCGTTAGTTAGTTAGTTTGTCAGTTAGTTAGTAAGTTTGCAGTTAGTTAGTTAGATTGCTGTTAGTGAGATAGTTCTCAGTTAAAAACTTAGTTTGCTGTGAATTAATTAGTTTGTCAGTTAGTTAGTTAGTTTGCAGTTAGTTAGTTAGTCTGCAGATAGTTAGTTAGTTTGCCAGTTAGTTACGTAGTAAGTCAGTTAGTTAGTAAGTTTGGAGTTAGTTAGGTAGTTTGCAGTTAGTTAGTTAGTTTGTCAGATAGTTACTTAGTTTGTCAGTTAGTTAGTTAGTTTGTCAGATAGTTAGTTAGTTTCCAGTTAGTTGGTTAGTTTGCAGTTAGTTAGTTAGTTTGCAGTTCGTTAAGGTTAGTTGTGCAGTATAGTTAGTTAGCTCTTGCAGTTAGATTGAGTTAGTTTGTCAAGTTAGTTAGTTAGTTTAAGCTAAAGGTTAGTTAGTTAGTTCTGCAGTTAGTTAGTTTGTCTGCCAGATGTAGTTAGTTAGTTTGCCAGTTAGTTACGTAGTAAAGTCGTTGTTAGTTAGTAATGTTTGCAGTTAGTTACGTAGTTTGCAAAGTTAGATAGTTAGTTTTGTCAGATAGTTAGGTTGAGTTTCCAGTTAGTTGGTTGGTTTGCAGATAGTTAGCTAGATTGCAGATAGTGTTAGTTTGTCACGCGAATTAGTTAGTTAGTTTGCCAGTTAGTTACTTATATATTTGTCAGTTGAGTTAGTTAGTTAGTTAGTTTGTCAGATAGTTAGTTAATTTCAATTGAGTTGTTTGTGTTTAGTTGGTTAGTTAATGGTGTTGTTAAGGTTAATTTGCAAAGTTAAAGGTTTGCAGTTAGTTTGTCCGAGTTTGTTTGCTACATAGTTTGTTTGCAGTTAGTTAGTTAGTTTGAAGTAAGTTAGTTAGTTATTCAGTTGGTAAGTTAGTTTGCTGTTAGTTAGTTAGTTTTCAGTAAATTAATTAGTTTGTCATTTAGTAAGTTTTAAGATAAATAGTTAGTATTTCAGTTAGTTAGTTTGTATGCAGTTAGTTAGTTAGTTTGGCATAAGTTATTAGTGAGATAGTTTGCAGATAAATAGTTAGTTTTGCTGTCAATGTAATTGTAGTTTGTCAGTTTGTTAGTTAGTTTGCAAAGTTAGTTAGTTAGTTTGTCAGATAGTGCTAGAGTTAGCGTTTCCAGTTAGATGGGTTAGTTTGCAGTTAGTTAGTTAGTTTGCAGTAAAGTTGAATTAGTTTGCAAAGTTAGTTAGTTAGTTTTGTCCGCTAGATAGTTTGTTTGCAAAAGTTAGTTAGTTAGTTTGCTGTTAGTAGAGATAGTTTGCAGTTAAAAACTTAGTTTGCACCTTGTGAATTCATTAGTTTGTCATTTAGTTAGTTAGTTTGCAGTTAGTTAATTAGTCTGCCATGATAGTTAGTTAGTTTGCAGATGAGTTAGCTAGATTGTCAGTTGAGTTGAGTTGAGTTAGTTTGCAGTAAGTTAGTTAGTTTGCAGTTGAGTTAGTTAGTTTGTCCGCTAGATGGTTTGTTTGTCAGATTAGTTAGTTGAGTTAGCAGTAAGTTAGTTAGTTTGCAGTTAGATGAGTTAGTTTGTCCGGGCTTCTAGGGATGGTTTGTTTGCAGTTAGTTGAGTTAGTTTGCAGTAAATTTAGATAGCTTTGTCAAAGGCCAGTTAGTTTTGCAGATACATAGTTAAATATAATATATATATAGGTATGTCAGTTAGTAAGTTAGTTTGTCAGTTAGTTAGTTTGTGTATGCAGTTAGTTAGTTTGCTGTTAGTGATAGTTTCCAGTTAAATATGTTAAGTTTGCTGTGAATTAATTAGTTTGCAGTTAGTTACTTAGTTTGATGTAAGTTAGTCACTTTGCAGTTAGTTAGTTAGGTTGTCCGCTATATAGTTTGTTTGCAGTTAGTTAGTTAGATTGCTGTTAGTGAGATAGTTTTCAGTTAAAAACTTAGTTTGCTGTGAATTAATTAGTTTGTCAGTTAGTTAGTTTGCAGATACATAGTTAGTATGTCAGTTAGTAAGTTAGTTTGTCAGTTAGTTAGTTTGTAAGCTGTTAGTTACTTTGCTCTTAGTAGAGATAGTTTGCAAAGTTAAATAGTAAGTTTAAGCTGTGAATTAATTAGTTTGTCAAGTTAGTTAGTTAGTTTGCAAGTTAGTTAGTTAGTTTGCAGATAGTTAGTGTAGTTTTGCCAAAGTTAGTTAGTTACTTTGCCAGTTAGTTACGTAGTAAGTCAGTTAGTTAGGTAAGTTTGGTATAATTGGAAGTTGGGTGCAGTTACTTAGATTAGTTTAAGTCAGATAGTTAGTTAGTTTCCAGTTAGTTGCGTTAGTTTGCAGTTAGTTAGCTAGTTTGCAGATAAAGTTAGTTAGTTTCTCAGTTAGTTAGTTAGTTTGGCAGTAGGTTAGTTAGTTTTGCAGTTAGTTAGTTGAGTTTCCAGATTATTAGTTGGTTAGTTTTGCAGTTAGTTAGTTAGTTTGCATATGGTTAGTTAGTTTGCATATCGTTAGTTAGTTTGTCAGTTAGTTACTTAGTTTGTCAGTTAGTTAGTTAGTTTGCCCGTTAGTTAGTTAGTATTTGTCTAGTTAGTTAGTAAGTTTGCTGTTAGTTAGTTAGTTTGCTGCAAGTTAGTTAGTTTGGAGTTAGCTAGTTAGCTTGTCCGCTTAGATAGTTTGTTTGCAGTTAGTTGAGTTAGATTGCTGTTAGTGGCGGATAGTTCTCAGTTAAAGCACTTAGTTTGCTGTGAATGTAATGTAGTTTGTCAGTTAGTTAGTTGTAGTTTGCAGTTAAGATTAGTTAGTCTGCAGATAGTTAGTTGGTTTGCCAGTTAGTTACGGCAATACCGGTAAGTCAGTTAGTTAGCCAAGTTTGCAGTTGAGTTAGTTTGTCAGATATGTTAGTTAGTTTCGAGTTAGTTGGATTAGTAGTTTGCGAAGATAGTTGCGGCTTCAGTTTGCAGATATTGTGAAAGTTAGTTTGTCAGTTAGTTAGTTAGTCTGCATATGATAGTTAGTTAATTTGCCAAGTTGAGTTACGTAGTAAGTCCAGTTAGTTAGTAAGTTTGCAGTTAGTTAGGTAGTTTGCAGTTAGTTATGAGATTAGTTTGTCGAATGATTAGTTAGTTTGCAGTTAGTTGGTTAGTTTGTCAGATAGTTAAAGGTTTCAGTTAGTTATTGGTTGCGCATGAATTGTTACGCTAGTTTGCAGATAGTAAGTTGAATTTGTCAGTTAGTTGAGTTGGATTTTGCCAGTTAGCTACTTAGTTTGTCAGTTAGTTGAATTAGTTTGTCGAATGAATTGGAATTAGTTTGTCAGTTAGTTGAATTGGTTGCCAGTTGAATTTAGATTACTTTGCCAATTGAATTTACGTAATGATCAGCGAATTGAATTAATGGTTGCAGTTGAAT